>CAXDIV010000176.1:0-149774 GCA_963989385.1 Ctena decussata | reverse complement strand
CCCTAGGGATACAACATGTACCAGGAACATGCTACTATCGAAGACTGAAACCAGCGATTAATATCAACTTGCATTGCAAATAAACGGAAGAGAGGTGGGGCTGTTTCCATTTTATTCCGTACAAGAAAGTTGATAAAGGACATTGCTTGTCCTGTATGGGAAACACTTACTTTTAATAGGCAGTTCTTATATCGTGATTTATGAGCAGGGATTCAAAATGTGATGTTCATTAAACTAGTGAGCCTCGGCTATATGTTAAATTAGGACACAACCTGAAACTTAAATGACTTTGCATGATTTATCACAACGTAAGCAAAAAAAAAAAAACACAATTACTTGTGTACTGATAAAGAGGCGTGTTAAAATTGGGAATCAAACTGTATGTCAAGAAGAAAAGAAATTTAAGCAAATTCTGTAAATCCATGGATGAAGATTGTTGGAAAAGGCAACAATAAGAAAGCACAATCAACCTGAGACACACAAAGTAGGACCCAATCTTAAATTAAAAGTGAAATGGAATGATTGATCACAACCATAAGCAAAAACAATTACTTTTCCCAGAATGAAAGCTGTGGTATAATAGGGCATCAAACTGTGCAAATTCTGAAAGTTCATGGATACGTAGATATGGCAAAAATTAGAACTTACAACCCACATGATACATACACAAAAATTACAAAAATCCAGTACCAAACATATGTAAAACTAAGCATAATTACAAAATTATTTACTAAGTTATAAGACAATCTAAAAATAACCAGAGCAAGAGTTGCGCTGACATAATTTTTTAGACTCATGAAAGGGCATATCACTGCAAGAAAACTTTTAATCTAAAATCCATATCTATCTTTGGTCTGTAAATCATAACAAAGCACCTAACCATTTGCAAACGAATCAAATGTAAAACTGACATTTTCTCTGTTAATAAATATGAAAATGCCAACTAATGTTGGCATTTTCATATTCATAAGCAGAGAAAATTTCAAACTCAGCTAAACTGAGCAAGATAACAACTGTACTTATCAGTAATTTGCTATTTATTAGCAGGTAAAATTTCATGCTCAGCTGAGTAGAAAAAACGTTTAATAATATCAAGGCCGGTTTATTCACCAGAATCGGACAACTTCAAGATGTTTTCGAATTAAGTTTAGTAACCATCTTGAAAGGATATTGATACCATATCTATTCAGTTAGAAGGCGAGTATTTTCCCATCCAATACAATATCAAAGTTCGAGATCCATCTTGTAAGACGAATTTAAATCTTGGGATTGTGTTGGAAGAGAAATCCCTAAATCATAGATGAAATACACAAGACTGATTTACATATTTGCAGTAATTTCGTATGAGCAAACTACCGTCTAATAACCGAAAAATACGGCATGGTTTAGCATACAGTCACGTTTTGTTAATGAAACAGCTGCTATTGCACCATAAGACAATGGTTGTTATGTCTGTTAAAAGTAAAAAGTATGCAAAGACCAGGAACTGAAACAATCAAAATCCAAATCCAGCCCTCAAACCATAGTTGGAAACAACTAAGATTACAAATAATCAAGATACAGAGAACATATGGCCAACCGAGTGAGCAGCTTGTTCCCAAAAGGTGGCCACTCAGCAACCCAAACCGAACCAAAAATAATAAGAACATACATAAGGTAAAACATCACAGAAACTCTGACACCAAAAACAGGCAACAGAGAACCACAACAGAACTACCGCCTTGGAACGGTCAGTAATGAATTACTGGGGGGCTTAAATCGATTTTACAGGCCCAACCTCACCCTCAGTTTCTGAAGTGGTACAAAACATTTAGTTGGTAGTTCGGTTCGCATGATAACCCTCTAACTCGTCAATGAATCATCACGGTAAACACATAAATCAAATTTCAACACCATGAAGAAGCAAAGACGAGAACTCAACAGATACAACGGGCCGTCTGACAGGTGGAGATCCCTGTCCTGCCAAACGACCCCACTGGAAATCTGAAGCAAAAGAAGGTCACCAGTTGAGCCCCGTGGACCAAGCAACAGACAAAAAGTCCCAACCAACTAAAATATATAGCTTTAGGTCGGGGCCATCATAGAGTCTGACGACCGATCCCCCGGTGTGCAATTAAAGAGTGCAGCAAAGTTATCAACCGTGATTGGGTTAATCACTAAGCATGCAGACTGTCGCATAACATTTAAATTATAGCCAATACGTTTGTGACGTATTATTATTTTTCGGAATTGATCAGAAAAATCAGTCCTACCGATAATCTTTTTGAATTTGTATACTAAGTCACCATAAAATTCTGGTTCCGATAGGCCTTGGTGTAAAAGAAATTTTAATCCGACATCAAATTTTGAAACCAATTCATGGTGTCTGCGATAGAATTTAGAAAAAGCCTTTCTAAACTTTTTAACTAACTGTCGAGGAATATTTATTACCATAATATTTTTAAGATCTACTTTTTGCAAATAATAAACAATGCTGTATAAAGTCGTATTCGAGTTATGTTTTTCATTCTATTAACGTGTATGAGATAAAATAATTCTACAACATAGGCTCCTCTTGAAGTAAGGAACACATCACAGAAACGGAAAGAGCAAACGCGCTTTCATTCAGTCTGTTCATTGTAAGTAGTGAAATGTGCAGCATAAGCCAAGCCTCTTAGGACCAGCATAAGATTACCTCTGTTTTCAAAATGTCTCTTAATATACTCAATTATCCTTAAGGACCAGATAATATATAATTTGCACTATGATTACTACGACTGTAAAATAGGACGGTCGCCTTAAAGCTTTGTCGAGCTGCAGTAGAACGGATGAGAAACACATCTCTTATCTCCTAACTCGCTACTTACTTTTCCCATCAGCAAATAATTTGCATATTAAGATTTATGTAAGATTATTTAACAGCTCTGTTCACCAGAAGCTAGGTAATGACTTAAATACATATGCTGACCTGCTTTCAGTTATTTATTCTTGCAATATCAATTAGTCAAAATCATAAAATAATTTTCAATGTAGAGAAGTGATGCAAAGATTAAATCCTATTTTTTATCCTGGTTACATGTAATGATATTCTTTACTGTAAAATAACCTTTGAATGCTTATATTGTTTTCTATTTTTTTCACTGGCACTAATAAGGCCACATCTGGTAATCATATTATCTTATGTAACTTTCCATGGCTTTCTAGAGGGTTATCTTAAAAAAATAACTGTGAGTACAGCTGGAGAAGCCATACACAAACAAACCCAACCTACCCCACTTAAGGCCTGTTAAGTGGGGTTAGTCGGGTACACTTTTCGAAGAGAGTGTGTTTAGCATGCGGTAAGACTTTTGGAAGCAATGAATACGCAGAGAACGAAACTAGCAAAACGGTTCTTGAACTTGACAAGGTGCAGAAAAGTGCAGCTAAATTTGTAACAGGAAATTAAACATATGAAACTGGGAGTATGACTGGCATTCTGGAGAAACTCAAGTGGGAATCTCTGCAAAAAAGAGAAGGAAAGATAGGAAACTCATAAAGTTTTACAAAGGCTTAAAGGGTGAAGCCAGTATATCCATAAATGACCTTGTTCCCCCAATTAGGCGTACCAGGAATCATCATTCCCTGGCTTTTCAAACCCCATTGCCTGGGACTGACATTTACAAGTCCACTTGCTTCCCCAGACTATTAGAGATTGGAATTCCCTGGAAGATTCAGTTATAAAATGAGTAACACTGATAACATCTCCTAGCACCGGTTTCAGCACATTTCAGTACAAGACAGCCGGAAATACCGGTTAAATTTGAAAAGACTGTGACCGAAAGTAACGAGTCTGAGCTGCCCCGGTAATTTTGTTCCCGATTTTTCCAAGGCGGAGCTTCTGTTAAGGACCATCCTTTGACTTTTTTCGTTTGTTTTCGATACATTAAAGAAAAATAAATAAAACAAATAGACAAATAAATATAAATGTCACATGCAACTGTAACAGATGTCTTGATCTGTATATTGAGACAGGCTAAGTGAAACTAGTTTACTGAAATTGTTCTGTTTGATCATGAAACCGTATTCCACTGATTTCCGTGCAACAGTCCTGAAAATACATTAAAATTGAGCCGCGGCACTCCAACACCAGCAAAGTGGCATGTGCGCCCAGCAAAGCTTGGCATCCGCCCAGCCAGATCAGAGTATAAAGGGAATCGTAGGGTCTAAGCTAACTCCATGCGGAGAACGAATACTCTAATCAGACAGGCTGATCAGAATTTTCGCTGGGCGTACATGCCGCTCTGTTTTGTCGTGTAGCGGCTCATTTACTGTAGAGGAGTGATAATGCCGGATAAAGAAAGTTGAAATCAACATGATATGGCAATTAGCTTTATACTGTCTGTCATCATAGCTGAAAGCAACAACACTCTTTCGTAACTGGAGCAGTCAACGAATGCTCGGAGTCCTTTTTTATAACGATCCGTCGTAGAATAGATAATGCTATGTAGTACGTGCGCTTATATAGAAAATCGTTTTGGCTTTCTCCGGACTGACAGTTAAATGCAACATTACTACAACAGAACTTCAGCTCTCGTTAACATAAAAAAAAACATTCATTACGTTACTCTAAACAGTAATTAACTGCATAAATACATATTTTTCGAAAACATTATTATGATACAGATTAATTTGATGCTTACATTAATACATTGAGTATTGCAATGCCTACACAATCGTAACACATTTAATTCATAATTAGCAGTTGCTGCTAATTGCAATGGTTTCTGTTGCAATTTCCCCCCAAAGGTTTGTTTCTGTGTTTGTTCATTTAGATCGTGGATTTTCTTGTACTGTGTACTGGAGCTTTATTATCGTATGTCGAAACGTGTTGTTTTGGCATACGCCTAAATGAGACGTGTTTCCTAGAATTGCTGTACGGTCAAAGAGTGTATTAAGAAATACAAGAAGATGCTCACGAAAAGCCGCATTATAAACTTCAATTCATCCAGATACCGAAAGATGAAGAAGTGGGAATCACTACTGTGGTAAGGGTAATTCTATACTAGAAACCTCTAACTTTGATCTAAATAGGTCATAAAACTCGAATTTGGAAACAAACTGAATAAGAAAATAAAAATACAAATAAAGACTATTAAAATGGAAGTTTTTTCGCGTTCTAGTAACAGTTGCACAGTAACATAACTTCCCTCCACTCGGTGTGTATGAGCGGTTCTACTTGCTTTAATTTGACAGATCTAATTTGATAGACCCTAATAAAGACCGTTTAATATTCATCGCATGGACCTATTTGATGACACATTCTTGTTCCGTGTATCAAACACACACAAATTAGGCAACTATTCTTTCTCAATCACATCACTGTCCGTCGATACTAATTGCCAGGCATCCATATCTTATCATCAAAACAAATATGCGCTTTACAAATGAGAGACATGCCACAAATAGGCCTGATAATAGAGATTGATCCTTATCAACTCAATATAATGTTTGTACGTAATCTTGTCTATTAAAGAGTGATAGTTATTTTTTGTTTTTAGGGAAACTGTTACACTTACAAACGTGCTTTCCTACCGTCTACTACTCAGTCAACAGCAAACATAATTACACTATCAAGATTTGCCATGGATTCGTTGCTAACAGGGGTATGATAACATAATGTGATATCTTGTCACGATATACTGGCCTCATAGCTTTAGATAAGAGGTAGTAATTGGTGATAATAAGGAATAATTTTTGTAAATTATGCATATAAACATACGTTGTGACGCCTCAGACGGTTCAAATGAGGGGTCACAACATATGGTTTAATTGAAAAATAAGAAAAAGTATCCTTAATTATCACCAAATACTCCCTCTTATCTACAGCTCTGTACCTACGCAGACGCGAATGATACCAGGCAGTACCTTAAGAAGCTATCTCTAAACACGATATGTTGCATATGATGTTGGTCGTGATATAAACGTTCGATTGGTTAAAGGACGTCACCGACTTACGCCAAAACGCTTTTGTCACGTCTGCAAGTTCAAACAAAAGTGCGTTTGTTTTTTATTTGCTTGACGCATGCTCTATACACCTGAAGATCTTCTGATGATGCATTATAAATAGAAAACCATGTCATTGTCCTTTTTAAGGTAAAAATTATCCGGCTTGATCAGAAACACGTCAGACTGGCTCGACGAGCCTCGCCACTGCTACCTGTTTCTGGTCTCGACTGATAAACTTCATTAAAAAGATAAGAGTCGTTCTCTGTAAGCACCAAAATCAGGTGAAAATGACATGTCTCAGATTTTCACGAAACTCAGTGTCTTTTTTGCTTATGTCAAGTGATGAACAAAAATAAAAGTTTTTCTTCGATCAAACTATCCGTTGCCATGGCAACCAGGATTTTCTGTTTTTCAGCATAATCTGGTGATTTTTCAAATGAAAAATGCAAGATTTGACTCCAATTGTTCTGCTAGTAATTCACAACAAATGGTATTGATACTTACATTTTACAAAAGAACCATGTAAGTGCTGCTTACAAATACAGAAGATTTTCTTCATATTGCTATGGTCAAGCAGTCAGTGACCTTGACTTCCACCTTGTAAGGCGTCTATTTCAAAACACCAAAAGTCAGCAAATTTTTAAGACGTTTTACTAAAAAATGCGGCTATAGATTTTTTTCATTCTCTTGGTGCAGAGAGTACAAAGCCTAATTATTGATATATCAAAAAATTGGAGATGGTATATTTTTTAAATTGAAAATATTTTTCTTTGAATTTAGTCACCGTCAGAGAAATCAGAAGGAACTTTCATAATTGAAATTCTGAGATAAAATACAATATCTTGAACATTTTCCAGAAATATGAGCCAAAATACAAGTTGATGCATGATTAACAACTAAAGAAAACTACATAGAGAGTTTTCACTCTCAAAAATACGTTAGTACCTTACATTTTGGGGTTAAATTACCCCACCCACTTTCTTTCAATGCAAAACCAAATTAAAAGTTTCATGCTACAATGAATATATCTCAGTCTTTGCTGATTCTGAATGGTCTAGGGGGCTTCTTCTAGCTCATTATTTCTGTCTTCTTTCTTTTTTTTCATAATGTTCCCACAGTGGTTGGTGGGTGGGGGGCTGGATGGGGGACATACTTTTTTTTTGGTGCGGATCCCATCAGCGTCTGCGTAGCCCTTGCCTGCACTCTATGTCCTGTAGGAATAAATGGATTATGACCATACTTACATGCATACATAATTGGGTAGGGGTAAAGAACTGATTAGATTTTGTTGACCTTGACCCTATTTTCAAGGTCACAGAAGGTCAAAGAATGATGAAAAATGGCTTTTCTGCACCGTATCTCCTAAATGGATAAATTAATTTTTACTAGACTCGCACAAATATATCATTGTGAAATGGAAAAGAACTGGCTAGATTTGGCTGACCTTGACCTTATTTTGAAGGTCACGGGAGGTCACTGAGTGCCGGAAAAAACGGCTTGTCAGCATGATATCTTCTGAATGGATGGATGGATTTAAAGCAAACCTGCACAGATATATCACTCTGAAATAAAAAAGAACTGATTAGATTATGGTGACCTTGACCCTACTTTCAAGGTCACAGGATGGCAGAAAATATTGAAAAATGGCTTGTCTGAACCATATCACCTGAATGCATGGATAGATTTTAACCAAACTTGCATAAACATATCACTGGGAGATGGAAAAGAAACTGATAAGATTTTGGTAACCTTGACCTCATTTTCGAGGTCACATGAGGTTGTAGCGTGTTGAAATAAGGCTTGTCTGCATGATAACTCCTAATGGGATTGATGGATTATGACGAAACATAGATAAGTTTATAATCGGGAGGTGGAAATGTACTGATTAGATGGTGATGACCTGGACCCAAATTTCAAGATTTACAAGAGATCCTTACTTTGCAATATTTAGGGAAAATGATACAGCTGAGAAAGGACAGGAAGGGGTTCATCTGTTTTTGTAAAAGAAACATTTCTAGTTTATTGGATTTGTCACGTAGTAACCATGGCAACCAATACTCTATCACTAGTCTGTTTTTGTTGGAAACGAATATTCAAAATGGATGGATGGATGACATGCGATTTTACGTCCTTTTCAACAGTATTTTAGTCATATCAGAACGATGGGACGGTGATAATGAAAGGCTGTGTGCACTGGAACCCCTTTTACGGTAGGAAAAATTCTCGCCTTAAGCGGGTTTCGAACCCGGTCCGCTACTTCAGTTGGCCAGCGCTTAACCCACTGAGCTACCGGGGCTCCTGGATATTTAAAAACATTCAAATTTTGTTGAAAAGTGTTGATTGTGATTTTCTATCAGATTCTATGTATACACTTTCTATTGGCCAAATAAGTCTCATCTTGGACAACAAGAGCTGTCTCCTGACAGCATAGCTCGCCTGAACTGGTGCTTGCCCATCTCACAGGCATTTGTCGGTATGGCTTGTACTACATAAAACTTCATGCAAGCATGTCGAAGTATTATCAACAAATTTATAAAACTAATGACCTTGGCTTAAGAGTCACCCAGTTGGGTGGGGGTAGTATTTGTGAAAACTCAAGCCAATGTCTAACATCAGTTTAAGTATAAATGAAATCCATCCCAAGCACTATCTAACAGTATGCTATCAGAATACTTTAACAAAACCCCAAATTTCTAAGTCCATGACTTTGACCTCAAGGTCACTGAGTGGGGTGTGGGGGTGGTGCTCTAAAAAAACTTTAAACCATTATCTAACTACAGTGCAAATATCAGGAGAATCCAATCATGAGAAAAGGAGATATACTTAATTAAAAACTTTAAAGTGAGTGTGACCTACTAGTAAGTTTTGACCCCTAAGCCCCACCCAGGGTTTGGTGACGTTGACTCCATTTCAATGTCATAGGAGGTATCTGAATGGCTTGTTGGTGCCATATGACCTGAAGGGGTTGATAGATTTAGCTCAAACTTGCAAAAATATATCGCAGGGAAGTGGAAAAGAACTGAAAAAAGTTGGTGACCTTGACCATATAGTCAGGTTCAAAATAGTTAAAATGGTTTGTATTATCTTCTGAAGAGATTTATGAACTTTGATCAAACTTGCACAGGTATATTATAAGGAGGTGGGGAAACACTGTTAGACTTTGGTGACATTCACCTTATATTCAAGGTCACATGAGGACTTACAGTGTTAAAAATGGCTTGCTTGCACTATATCTCCGGAATGAACAGATCGAGTGTGACCAAACTTGCACAGACACACCACTGGAACATGGGAAAGAATTAATCAGATGGTTGTCTAGGGACAACTTGTCGAGCCCACTGTTTGCTTTAGTGACCTATAAGTATGTCAAGACTAACTGCTTCATTTACTTATTAGAAAGAAGCCAAACAATCATTTATCATGATACAGCATTATGCTGCATATTTCTTTTTTATTCTTATGAAGGAAAACAAGTGGAACTATGGCCATGACAAGCACACATTATGACCATTTTATTATTTTGACCTTGAAGTGTGACCTTGACCTTAGACCAACCTGAACAAACATTTCTACTCGTCAAGGAGAACAATTGTGCCAAATTATTTTTAAGTTCATGCATAACTGTATAAATTATATGGCCCGGACAAGCTCAGTTTATCACATTTTTTTATCATTTGACCTTCAAGTGTGACCTTGCCCTTGAACCTACCTTAATAAATTCCACATGCCACTTCTACTCACCAAGGAGAACAATTGTGCCAAACTGTTTTGAAATTCATCCATAAATGTAGAAGTAATAACCAGGACAAGCCCTATTTATGGCTATTTTTATCATTTGACCTTCAAGTGTAACCTTGACTTTGGATATACCTGCAGATGTTTCTAATGGTACTTGAACTCATCAAGGAGAACAACTGTGCCGGGTTTTTTTTAACCCATGCATAAATGTAGCTGTTATGGCCCGGACAAGCTCAATTTATGACAATTGTTATCGTCTGACCTTCGAATAAGACCTTGACCTTGGCCCTACCTGACCAAATGTTCCAAATGGCAATTTTACTCATAAAGGAGAACAATTGTGCCAAATGATTTTGAAATTCATCTATAAATGTAGAAGTAATGGCTCGGACAAGCTCAATATATGACCATTTTACCATTTGACCTTTAAGAGTAACCTTGACCTTGGACCTTTACGGACGAATGTTTCCAATGGCACTTCTGCTCATCAAGGAGAACAACTGTGCACAATTATTTTGAAATCTATCCATAAATATAGAAGTTTTAAAGGTCCCAGGAAGTCATAGAAAGCTGCTAAATGGATTGTTTGACCTTTATTCTGTTTTGGAGGTCAGAGGTGGTCTTAAAATGCTTAAAAAAGGCTTATCTATACCCTATATTACGAAGCATTTGTTGGAATTATGCTAAACTAGCCCTAAATCATCATTTGGAGAAGATTCATAACTGATTATTAGGGCCCCGCCAGACGAAGTAATTTGTAATTTTGTAAGTTTTGGTACGATAATCATGTCCGCTCCATAACTCTGAAACTCTTTGTGATAGTTTCATGAAACTTGGTACAAATGTAAAACAGCATCAGACAATACATGTATGCGGAGAGAAAGAACCACAACTCCACCTACACTGTTTACTGAAATATGCCCCTTTGTAATTTTTTGGTACGGAAACCGTGTCTGCTCCATAACTTTGAAACTGTTTGAGATATTTTCACAAAACTTGGTACAAATGTAAAGCATTATCAGACAATGTGCAGAGAATAAGAAGTGTAACTCTTTCTACATTTTTAACTGAATTATGCCCCTTTGTAATTTCAGTACGGAAACTGTGTCTGCTCCGTAACTCTAAAACCGTTTTAGATATTTTCACAAAACTTGGTACGAAAGTAAAACATCATCAAACCATTTGCAGACAACAAAAACCATAAGTCTACCTATGATTTTTACTGAATGATGCCCCTTTGTAATTTTCAGTACGGAAACCTTGTCCGCTCTATAACTTTAAAACTCTCAAAGATATTTTCATGAAACTATGTACAAATACAAAACATTGCTAGACAATGTGCAGAGAACAAGAACTACAACTCCATCTACTTTTGTACTGAATTATTTCCCTTTGTAATTCAAAGTATAAAAATTGTCTGCTATTCACCTTTTAAACCATCAAAGATATTTTCTTGGAATTTTGTACAAATATAAAGCATTATCAGACGATGTGAAGAGAATTAAACTGTAACTTCATCTACATTTTCTACAGAATTATGCCCTTTTGTAATTTCCAGTATAGAAATCATTCCACTCTCTAACTTTACAGCTGTAGAAGATATTTCCTTATAAATTGATGCAAACGTAAAGCATCATCAAACAATTTGTGGAGAAAAAGAACCATAACTGCACCTTCATTTATGTTAAACGGAATTATATCCCTTTGTAATTTTGGGTATTGAGACTTGTCCACTCTATAACTTCTAAGCCTTTGAAGATATTTTCACAAAACTTGATACAAATATAAAGCATTATCAGAATATCTGAAGGTGTGCAGAGTGCAAGAATGGTAACTCCAGTTTCCTGCTTTACAGAGTTGTTGCCTTTGTTTTAATCAGTCATGCTTTTGTTTTTTGCCCGTATCTTAATTATTCTACAAGAGGCTTAATTCTAAACAACATGAAGCAACAACATGGTAAGAGAAAGCATTTATTGTATTTTCTGGTCGGGGACATACGACTAAAATTCCACCAACAGTCTCATAAAGGCGGGGCCCTGTTAGTTACCATGTTTCTAGTTAGGTTTTGGTGACTTTGACACTATTTTAAGGGTCATTTGTTGATTTGACCTGAAAAACGAAGATGTATCTTGAACCAGTGGATTCTTTTTTACCAAACTTGCAAAGATCAATCTTTTAGGCAAGACAAAGACTTAGAATTTAGCGACCTTAATGCCATTTTCAAGGTCACAGGAGTATTTTGTCGAACCCGCTTGCCGTTAACAAGGCAGTCGACAAAACTTCAGCTTGGTATATATGCGTGCATGCCTCCACCCAGAACTTATACAAAAACAAAGGACAGTAGACAAGAACGCTTATGCAGACCAGACATGTGATGAGCAACTTTAGAACAAGTGTACAAGGTGCTATTTTATCATCAAAACTCATAGTATGTAACTTATGAATTCGTTGTATAACTAAATGAGGTGGGTGGGGTAACTCACCCCCTAGATATACAGATTAAACATATTAATGAATGAAAAAATATAAACATTGTGTGTGTGGTTTATTTCTTCTCCAATGCATGTATCTATCTCTATTTATGCTCAGTTGCTGTTCTTTCTCTACATTGAACTACATACATTCAGATTGTCTAATTTCTTGGTGAAAAGAATGAGTGGTTTTTGTCATAGCAACTATAAAAATACTGATTTATCGTATATTATTTAACAAAATCAACACTTAGAATGCGTATGCATATGTAAAAAGTAAATAACAAGGAATATGTTTCATAAGCACTGAAACAATTTCCTGTAAATATCCGTGTAAATGAACACTGACCCGTAATAGAATAACAGTTACCATGGTTACCAAATGATAAACAATGTACAAACAGTAATAGAAAACATGTGGTGATCTTTTAAAAATGTTTCAGTTTACTCACAAATATGGAAACTTGAGATATATTATCCATGGCATGTAATTTTGCATTCATTTCATATTCAGTGGGAGTGGGTGGGGTAATTGCACCCCAAACTGTAAATTTTAAACATACTTCTGAATGAGAAAAGTATTCATGTAACTTCCTTCCACTGTATTCAATGTATTTATTTGTATTTCTGCTCATATTTGCTTAACATTCTCCAGATATTATCTCTTATAACAGATTTTCTGCTATGACTGTTTCTTCTGATTTTCCTGACGGTGACTAAATTCAAAGAAAATTATTTTCAATTTAAAAAATATACCATCTCCAATTTTTTGATATATTAAGAGCTAGGTGGTATACTCTATGTACCAAGAGAATGAAAAAAATCTATAGCCGCATTTTCTAACAAAAAGCTTTCAAAATTGGCTAATTTTTGATATTTTTAAAGAGATGCTTTACTATATAGAAGTCAAGGTCATCAACTCCTTGACCATAGCAATATAAAGAAAAAAAAATCTATCCGTACACAGCACTTACATGGGTCTCTTAAAAGACATGAGTGTCAATAACATTTTTTGAAAAATACTGTCAATACAACTGGTGTCAATTCTGGCATTTTTTACATGAAAAATCACCAAATTAGGCCAAAAAACAGAAAATCCTCGTTGCCATGGAAACGGACAGTTTGATTGGAGAAAAAATTGTATTTTTGTTCATCACTTGACATAAGCAAAAAACACACTAAGTTTCATTAAAATCTGAGATATGTCATTTTCACCCCCTATTGCAATTTTTTGGTGCTTACAGAGAATGACTCTTAACATCTGTACTGATTATTAAAGCAAATGGATACAATGGATAAACTCTTCTTGAAAGGAAAAATATTGCTCTAAGCACAACAATTTCATTAAAGATAACCCATTTTGGACGAACTTTTTTTACCATAATAGCAAACAGATACCCACAAAACTGTTGCCCGCTATATAAATGTCTATGAAAAACGTGGGTCCAGGGGGAGGGCGCGAGGAGTGGTGGTCGCGGTCGGGCGATTGGGTTGGGTAACTTTCAGTGCCAGGGCGCCCTACTAATAGTACTTACAGTAGGGCAATGGCAAACGGTCTTTATTATGTCTATCAAATTAGACCTTGACTCATTCATTGACCGTACAGCAATTCTAGGAAACACGTCTCATTTAGGCGTATGCCAAAACAACACGTTTCGACATACGATAATAACGCTCCAGTACAGTACAAGAAAATCCACGATCTAAATGAACAAACACAGCAACAAGCCTTTTGGAGAAATGTCAGCAGATAAAATTGCAATTAGCAGCAACTGCTTATTGTGAATTTAAAGTGTTACGATTGTGTAGTCATTGCAATACTTAATGTATTAATGTCAGCATCAAATTAACCTGCATCATAATATTGTTTTCGAAAAATGTGTATTTATGCAGTTAATTAATGTTTAGAGCAATGTGATAACTATTATTTTTATGTTAACAAGAGCTGAAGTTCTGTTGGTGTAATAGCGGAAAAGCCAAAAATGATTTTGCATATAACTGCACGTACAACATAGCATTACCTTTTCTACGACGGATCGTTTTAAGAAAAGTCTCCGAGCATTCGTTGACTGCTCCAGTTACGAAAGAGTGTTGTTGCTTTCAGCTATGATGACAGACAGTATAAAGCTAATTGCCATATCCTGTTGATTTCAGCTTTCTTTATCTGGCATTAACACTCCTCTACAGTAAATGACCCGCTACCCGACAAAACCAACAGGGTGGCATGTACGCCCAGCGAAGATTCTGTTCAGCCTGTCTGATAAGAGTATTCATTCTCCGCCTGGAGTTTGCTGAGACCCTTAGCTGCCCTCTAAGCGAACAGCGAAGACTCTGATCTGGCTGGGCGGGTGCCAAGCTTCGCTGGGCGCACTTGCCACTTTGTTGTGTTGTCGTGCCGCGGCTCAGTTTTAATGTCTTTTCAGGACAGTTGCACGGAAATCAGTGAAATACAGTTTCATGGAAGAAACAGAACTATTTCAGTAAACTAGTTTCACTTAGCATGTTTTAATATACAGATCAAGACATGTGTTACAGTTTCATGTGACATTTATATTTATTTGTCTATTTTTTATTTATTTTTCTTTAATTTTTCGAAAACTTTCAAAAAACGTCATCAAGATGAACCTTAACAGAAGCTCCGACTTGGAAAAATCGGTAACAAAATTACCGGGGCAGCTCAGACTCATTACTTTCGGTCACAGGCTTTTCAAATTTAACCTGCATTTCCGGTTTTCTTGCACTGAAATGTGCTGAAGCCGGTGCTAGGAGATGTGATCAGTGTTACTCATTTTATTACTGGTCAATCAAAACTTTTAAAATAGAACCAGAATCAGAATTGTTTACTGGTGATACGTCCAAGGACAATCATTCACCAGGACCAGTGATCAGGCAAGCTAGTCTCTTACAAGAGAATTTAAAGAGTAACTACACTTCAGGAACTGACTGAATCAGATCACAAACACTATCCCCAACATCAAAGGGAAAGATTGACAAAGACATCCCAACAAACAATAAATTACAAGTGATAAGCCGAGTCAGCAGCTCTTTCCCAAATAGATGGCAACTCAGCTATCTTTATTGAACTAAATAATTTAGACCAACAGACGGGTTACAACGGACTAAGCAAATTATATGAAAAACATTTAACAATTATGTTTACCTATTTTCTATTTTTATGATAGAGGATTGAACTGAGAACACAATAAATTAAACAGCACCGAACATAAAACAAATGCAACCGCAACAAAAGTACCGCCTTGGGACGGTCAGTAATAACTACTGGGGGGTTTAAACCGGTTTTACTGGGCCCAAACCTTCACCCTCACCCTCCGCTGCGGTGCACACAATTAGTTGGTAGTTCGGTTCGTATGGAGGTCCCCTAACTCATCAGAGAGTCATCACGGTCAACAATTAAGACCAAGAAAAGACCGTGACGAAGCAAGGTTGAGGACTCGACAGCCAAAACGTGTTGACTTAGTAGACTTAGTTACTGAATCATTTGCACACTCAGCAGCAGAAATAAGGGAATCTGCCAGGAAATTCCAATCTCTAATAGTCTGGGAGAAGAAACTGGACTTTTAAATGTCAGTCCCAGCCAATGGGGTTTGAAAAGCCAGGGAATGATGATTCCTTGTACGCCTACTTGAGGGAACAAGGTCATTTATGTAATTGTGTAATTTCCCGTTACAAATCTGGCTGCCCTGTTCAGTACCTTCTCAATTTCAAGAACCTTTTTGCTAGTTTCGTTTTCTGAGTATTTCCTGCTTTCGAAAGTCTTAAAGCATGCTAAACATACTCTTAGAAAAGTGTACCCGACTAACCCCACTTAACAGGACTTAAGTGGGGGAGGTTGGGTTTGTTTGTGTGTGTTGCATCTCCAGCTGTGAACACAGTTATTTTTTTAATTTTAAGATAACCTTTTTAGAAAGCAATGAAAAGTTAATATGATTACCAGATGCGGCCTAGCATTCAAAGGTAATTTCACAGTTGAAAATATCATTAACCAGGAAAAATAAAATAGGATTTAATCTTTGCATCACTTCTTTACATTGAGAATTATACATTTAGAATACATTGAGAATTTTTTATGATTTTTGCTAATTGATATTGCAAGAAACAATAACTGAAAGCAGTTCAGCATATGCATTTAAGTCATTACCTAGCTTCTGGTGAACAGAGATGTTAATTAATCTTATATAAATCCTGATATGCAAATGAATTGCTGATGAGAAAAAAAGTAAGTAGCGAGATAGGACATAAGTGATATGTTTCTCATCCATTGAAATAATTTTTCACTACTGCAGCTGGTTTAAAGAGCTTTAGGCGGCAGTACAGTCGTACTAATCATAGTGCAATTATATATTGTCTAGACCTTTAGGATCTTTGAGTATATGAAGAGACATTTTGAAAACTGAGCTATTCTCATGCCGGTCCTAAGAGGCTTGGGCTATGTTGCACATTTCACTACTTGTAATGAACAGTCTGATTGAAATCGCGGTAGCTCTTTTCGTTTCTGTGGTGCATTCCTTGCTTCAAGAGGAGCCTACGTTTTAAGATTTTTTTTATCTAATATACGTACATAGAATGAAAAACATCAGACAACATTGTTTATTATTTGCAAATGCATATCTTAAAAATTATATGGTAAACAAAAAAATATTCCCCGATATTTTGTAATAAAAGTATTTTCAGACAAAACAACCACAGTCTTACAGTGCAATAGCAGCTGTTTCATTAACAAAACGTGATTGCACTCCAAACCTTGCCGTGTGGATTTGGTTATGAACGGAAAGTTTACCGTTCCAAAACCACCGTAAATATGCAAATCAGTCGTGTCATTACGCTGTTAAATGAAGTTTTCTCTTCCAATACAACCCCAAAGATCTACATTCATCTTACAAGTCGTCTTACAAGACGTATCTAGATCTTTGAGATGGTTATGAAGAGAAAATGCTCGTCTTATGATTGAATAGATATGGTATCAATCTCCTTTAAAGATGTTTTCTAAATTTACTTCGAAAACATCAGGATGCTATCCAAGTCTGGTGAATAGACAGGTTATGAAGTTTCTGTCTCAGATATGCTTGTGTGCACCGCGGCGGAGGTTGAGGGTGAAGGTTTGGGCCCAGTAAAACAGGTTTAACCCCCCCCCCCCAGTAGTTAATACTGACTTCCCAAGGCGGTACTTTCGTTGCGATTGCATTTGTGTTATGTTCGGTACTGTTTAATTTATTGTGTTCTCATTTTAACCCTTCTATAATAAAAGAAAAAAATGTTTAGTACAAATCAAAACGACCAGATACCTTATGTCTTACAAGGTGACTCGTTTGAACTTATCACTTTGAACTCAAGTTTATGAAATTGTATAGACTTTCTGAAAAAAATACCTCAATTTCAGAAAAAAAAATGATTTAGAAATTCATTCCATGAAACTGAGCAGGGCATTTGTTGTATTGAAATCCTTGTTGTCTAAATCTTCAATCCTTCTCAAAAATACTCCTAAAGAATGGGAAATTCTTGACAATCGGCGGTCGAATTTATGGACCTTTGAACTGAGTATATCTTGCAGTAATGTCTATGAAGAAATTATCAGCTGCTCCTTTAAATATTTTTAGTAGTGTATTACAGAAACAAGCGAACCACGGTTTAAGGTAAGTATTAAATGTATTCAATTGAGTTTTAGGTTCATTGTCTTGCATATACTTTTAAAATCAGGCAACTATCACGTGTTTAATGTTCCATTATTAAAACACCTGCGTTCTATATGAACTAATACAAGTAGACAACACAAGTTGATCTGATACATGTACCAGTAATTATAATTTAGAAGAAAATCCTTCAAACTCAAGAAGGGAGGTGGTACTCCAAACTGTACTTGAAGGACACAAAATGCAAACAGCAAGTTTTTTAAGACCAATTATTTTATCTGGAGCCTACATCTTGCTCCTTGAAATGCGACTGTTCCACTTCGACTTCTAAGATAGACGATCTCAACTTCATGTTCTCCGACATTTTTTTCACAGGGTGCATAGTTTATCATTGACTCTTACTTCCCGGACCCTGCTCAAAAGGAGCCTACTTTTAAAGGATAGATTTTGCTTATTCCTTCTTTAAGACTTGACTACTATTGTATGGGTAGGCAAAAATAAAATGACCGAGTCATGTGTCATCACACTGCGTATTTATAACATATAGATCTAGATGAAATAACATATTTTTTAAATATTTTTTCTTTATCTCATTCAGCCAAGCACTGTTTTTTGTATATAATTGAATTCGCTATTTTTATAAAGCCATAATAATCATGCCGCGGATGAATATTGTTTATCAGTACTTCAAAATAGACAGCGCTTTTTCTCTCATTTCAGACAAAGTGTCAAGGCTAAACAAAAATGAAATAAAGGACAAAAGTGGAACGTTCATCTTATTTTATGTCTAATAAATATCCTATGGGCGCTACAATTTCAAAGACATAAAGCCGACATTCTTAACACACACAAAGGAGAAATGTACTGAATTTTCAATACCCTGGAACCATTTTATATAGAATTGGGCCATCTTCCCTCCAAAAAGTGATTTATGCACTTCTCAGAGAGAGGATGCTTATATAAATAAATACAGTATTCAGTTCGATTCCTTTCTTCATTTGCTTAATCTGATCTACTGTTCTAAATTCTCACTGTTGTGTCAACATAGATAATTTGTAAACATCCTAAATTCTGTCTATTGAAGCTGTAAATTAATTTTTTAAACAATTATAACTCTTAGATTGTTCATATTCACTGACAAAAATTGACTATTTGATCTACTGTTCAATATAATGCTTGTCTTTCGATCAGAAAAAATAATGATTGTCAGGACAGATGAGTTAATTAATCCAAAAGTGGTGTTTTAGTATCAGACTAAGCATTTTTTTTTTCAACTAAAGCTCAGTCGGATAAATTCGGTGAACCATTTTGTCCAAGTCTTTATCGATATAAATATTAAGAAGTCAGATTGAAAGCTTTAAGACTAATTCCACCTAATCACCAAAAAACTAAATAGGGGTCCGGCACGCATAGTCACCGATTTTCTTCAAACTTTCAGAGAATGTTGACAACTACATATAAACAAATTTTTGACAGTTCTTTCTTTCGAAAACTCAACCGTTACCATGGCAACGGCAAAATAGTATTTTCTGCTTAAAACTAACAAAGGACCTGGTATGATAAGGGCCGTTTTTGGCCCCCATTCAAATTCTCTTAAAAATGCATGGTTTCTATTGCTTATTATTTGTGTGTATGGGAACAAGCAGAAATAATATGTTTCGTGTTTGTTAATTCTCAGAATAACATGATTTCTGACATGCCTATGTTGTTTCAATAAAATGAAGGCAAATTGCGAAAAAATTGAGTTTAATGCATATTCCTTTAAAGAAATAAGTCATTTACAATACCTTTTGAAAGCTCTGAACAACAGGTTTTTTGATGAAATGCTTTCATGTAAGATTGCACTGCTAATTACCCAGATGGACTTCTAAATGAGTTCTTTATTCACGGTGCTAAGCAATTATTTCCATATTTATATGAACTTTTTAATACAATTTTAAAAATTGGCTATTTTCCAGAACAATGGAGTGAAGGTTTTATAGTTCCAATACATAAAAAGGGCAAACTAGATGACGTTAATAATTTTAGGGGTGTCACATTATTAAGTACATTAGGAAAGTTATTCACTAGAGTTCTAAATAACAGATTAACGCAATGGGCTGAAGAATACTCAATTTATATAGAAGCTCAGGCAGGGTTTAGGGCAAACATGAGCACAACGGATAATATTTTTGTTTTACATGGATTAATCAATCATTTTATAAACTGTGGCAACAAGCTATATTGTGCATTTGTAGATTTCACCAAAGCTTTTGATTATGTAAATCGGGATGTTATATGGTATAAATTAATTAAAATAGGAGTAAGGGGGAAAATTCTGAATGTTATTAAATCAATGTATGAACATGTCAAATCGAAGGTAAAACTTAATAATGTTGTAAGTGAAGGTTTTGAATCTATGTTAGGCGTTAGACAAGGTGAGTGTCTGTCTCCATTTTTATTTGCTATGTATTTAAATGATTTAGAAGAAGTGTATATTCAAAAAGGGTGTGAGGGAATTGAAATAGGTATGGTTAAATTGTTCCTACTCTTATACGCAGATGATATAATACTGTTTGCAGCATCAGCTGAAGAATTGCAATCAAGTTTGGATATATTATATGATTATAGTAAAAGATGGAAATTAAAAGTGAATACGGATAAAACAAAAATTTTAATATTTAGAAAAGGAGGAATACTATCTAGAACCCTTGCTTTTTATTATGATAATATTCACTTAGAAATAGTTAATAAATTTTCATACTTAGGTGTAGTTTTCACAACCGGTGGATCTTTTTCAGAATGTCAGTCTAAGTTAGCTGGTCAAGCCCAGAAAGCCATATTCAAACTAAATAGTTATCTTTATAAATTCACTAACATTACTCCACGACATCGTTTAGAGTTATTTGATAAACTAGTTACGCCAATTTTAAATTATAGCTGTGAGGTTTGGGGATTTTCTAGAGCAGATAAGATTGAAAGAGTGCATATGCAGTTTTGTAAACAATTATTAGGGGTTAAATCTTCAACACAAAACGATTTTATCTACGGAGAATTAGGAAGGGTTAATTATTATACTAGGAGATTATTTAGCATTATAAAATACTGGTTTAAGATAATAAATGCAGACGACAGGAGATATATTAAACATATATATAAACAAATGCTAACAGATTTAAATCAAAATCCTAATATAAAAAATTGGGCTGGTCTCGTTAAGCACACTCTATCTAATTTTGGATTTTATCATGTATGGGAGGCACAAGGAGTAGGTGATATAAAGATATTTTTGAAAATTTTTAAACAGAGGCTTCGGGATAATTTCGTACAGGACTGGCATCAAAGGCTAAATGAATCAAGTAGAGCTATATTTTATAGGGAAATTGCAAGTTTTGATTTTAAAAATTATTTGGATGTAGTAAATATAAGAAAATTTAGGATAGCCTTAAGCAAACTTAGGACCTCCTCCCATAGATTAGAAATAGAAGTAGGTAGATGGGCAAAACCTCAAAGTATTCTACGAGAAAATAGGAAATGTAAAATATGTGATAGATTAGAGGATGAGTTCCATTTTATTATTGAATGTTCATTATATAGGGAGTTTAGAAGGAGTTATATAAAACCGTATTATATAAGAGGTAATAGTATGTTTAAAACAATACAGTTGCTAAAATCTAACAATAAAACAGATATTAGGAATTTGGCATGTTATACGTTCAAAAGTTTTAAAAGGCATAACGAAGTGGTACTAAATGATATGATATATTAGTTTGATTTGAATATAGATATGTAATAAAGTTTATGGGTAATGTAACATCATATATGAAATACTGGATTTCTTTAAGATCAAAGCTATACCAAATAAAGGTCTGTATCTCACAGCCATTGTGAACTAATAATCTGTATTTGTGTACTGTAGCAATATGTATAATATATGAATATACATGTTCTTATTTATGTATATGTAAATACTTAGCTTGAACAGTTCCTTTTTCAAGAATGTTTGTCACACTTTCCTTTTCCCATGTCTTTTATTTCGTTTCGGAAAGGCTTGGGATCGGAGAACGTGAGTACGTGTATTACAGAGTTACAGGTGCTCCATGGTGACCTTAATTCAAGGTCACCATTCGACATCTGTAAGTTCTGTTTACATCTTTATATAATCAAATAATGGTTATCCTTGTATGCCACGTAGTTACACTGTCCGCTTGACATAATAAGTATTGTAATATGTTGTATTTGCTCAAGAGTCTTATGGCTTGCTGTAAATACATTATTTCATGTTTTGTAAGGTTTATGGAGGATGGCCTCGAGCCTCCATGGACCTATTACGAGGCTAATAAATTTTCTTCTTCTTCTTCTTCTTCTTCTTCTTCTTCTTCTTCTTACCTGTGCACTGCACAAGGCCTCTCCAGGTACCCCACCCACTCAAGTTTGCAAGTCCAGAGACGCTAACCAAAAAATTCCAACAGATCAAAATGAAATGTATACCAGATTATTCCTTACGTTCTAACTAAGAAAATGAATACCCACAACATATGTTTATTTTGTCTATGAGCGGAGATATGGGCGTTTTTATGTTGAGAACGCTGGGAAAATGTTCCAAACGCTGCCACTTTGGTAACATAAAGTTAAAAATAAACATTGAGCCCGGTCTCCAGCACATTTAATATTTTCATGGCATGTAAATATATTAAAATTCTATCTGTATACAAAATATTAAATGTGCTGGAGGCCGGGCTCATATATTTTGACAGCCACAAAGGCCATCAAATTCGTCATTTTCGTCAGAATCCGCTGGGGGTATGGGTATGTTCAGTACACATATCACAAATATTTTGGGCAAGAACTGGTTAATTTTGTGTTTGCTGTTACATTCAAGGCTTGAACTTTTATATGAATACATTTTTATTAGGGAAATAAGACTTTTGAAAAATGAGTTTTCTGGGGGCCAAATATGGGCCTTATCATACCAGGTCCTTTGCTTTGAATTTTTTTTGTTAAAATCAACAATTTTGACTATTTAGTCCATGGTAGTGTGACTATGTAGATCTTCTTTACATAAAAGATGTAAAAGAACTATGTTTACATAACACACTTTGCTTGTATTTACCAGTGTACCATTTCACATAGTTTTTTTATTCCGGCCTCAAGCAGGGTGGGGTTTGCCGTTTTCCAGTTTTACCGAAAATCCTGTTTTTGGACATTTTTAAAAATCTATTATTTTAAAAAGCCAGCAGAGTTGAGCGTAGTCAAGTGTTTTTTATAAAAAGCACATTACCAATTAAAGAGAATAAGATAATAAAATTGATGGGCACTCCATAGTCGGAAGTTTAAGACGCTGGCAAATTTGACCACTGAAACAGCTTTGTAACATTTCTCCACTTCAGATGATGTTGGCCTTCAACCATATTCCATAATTTATTACTTTACCAGACTAAATACTTGAACAAAATAATTATGGTTTAAAGAAATACATCTTCTCCACAGCTTTACACAATTGTTCTACAAAGATCTGGTTAATTGAAATGGGACTGGGATTACCCCACCCACGTAAAATGCATGCAAAATTATGAATAACCATAAACTGTATTTTATTGTCATTTTTCATGTCTGTTAAACCAACCAAATAAATAAGGAAGGTAGCAACATCAGTTTCTTTATTTTATTTATTGTGGGCCAAGTTGTGCTGTCGTAACTATGGAAACAAGAAATGACAAAACAGACTGAACTCTATAAATATATTTGGCTTTCAATTGTTTAAATTATCACTCTGAAACAAAGCAATTATATATCACATTGTCAACTTTTCTAAATCATCCTATTTGATCAGATCAGTGTATAAACTAGATTCTAATGTGCTTGGATATGTAATAAAAGGTCTGATTGGATGACGACAAATAGTTTTAAAAGTACATACATGTATGTATTTTCTGTGATACACTTAGTAGAGCAAACTTGATGGGCTATCTTTCAAGGGGATGGTCTCCAGAGTGTAACATTAGTTTTTATACATCAAAATAACCCTCTCGGTCTATAGTTATCATTCAAACTTTGAATAATTCTGTAGCGGTCAGTTATTTACGTTACCTCGATAAATTTTGAATATCTAAAATATCCATTGAGGTCAATAAGAAATGTGTTTAAACAATATAAATGTATCAAAAGTAAATATTTTCTGTAAGAACAGTTGATATGCTATAAATTAGGCTGCACAGAAAACGGTTCAGAACTTTGGTGTTGTTATTTTCGTTACAGTATATCATGGAAATACGATATAACATGGACCCCTGGAAATATATTTTATGTTGTTGCATTTTGCATAGACCCTGTGAAAAATGTCCCAAAATGTTCAATTCTCTAATTGCCCCCAATTAATATTTTTCTAACAAAACAAATTTGAGACCTCTAGCTTTTAAACAGTGTCATCTATGTAATGTTGATAATCGTTATACCTATTCCCTGTTAGTGACTGCAAAGTCATTTTTTCACACAGTTGTTCGTACAAAAATTGCTAATAAGCTATGTAAAACTGACGAATTGGACATGTTATAATAAGATCATGTAAAAAATCATATAACACAACAGCTCAAACATAGTGTTGACCTTTCGACACATAATTTCACCGAGGTAACGTTCTTAACGGATCTAAATATTTGAGTAAAACGTCAGTCATTCACACCAGGAAAACACTCTTTTAAAATTCTGACTTTAAACCAACGCAGTTGTGGTAAATATCTTTATTGTTTTAGTAAAATGAAACTTTTGCATAGTACCTACTTAGACAGAAAACAGTTATATACATGACATGCAAAGCTGAGATTGCCCTGATTTTCAAATGAAGCCTTCTTTGAATTAATCTGTACATGAAATATACTTTTTCTCATTGACTTATAAAACTTTAAAGTTTAAAAAAAGCCACAAAATATCAATTAACTTATCATAACTGACTGACAGTTTTGTACTCAGAAAGGTAACATTTGCAACCTTTATTTCAAAAAAATCCCTGAGATTTAATATTGCTACTGCAAAATATATGTTAGTTTTATTATTTTGAGATAAAACAAACACGGCCACATTAAATTCACCCATTTGATGCTTCGTTCACATGAACAAAGTTTCATTGTCGCAGAGACTGTAACAAAGAAAGTTTGTCAAATATTTTGCGTTTACACGGAGCAAATTATTTGTTAAAGAAAAATCTGGCATAGAATCTTTGTCTCATAAAGTTTGGCATGGAAATATTTGCTGCCGTGTTTATACGAACAAAGAATTCTCATCAACGTTACCTGGACAAACAAACTTTGCTCGTGTAAACGGCCAACTGTGCCACATTTTCTTTGTTAAATATACTTAGTTCAAAATCAGTCTGATTTGATTATGAGCAAAGTTTTCTGTGTTCATCTTCATGGCTTATTTCTTTGTTACATATTCTATGGCAACTTTTCTGTTCACACGGACAAATTATGTTCGTCATAGAAACTTTACCATATAAATTTGGCAATGAAAATGTCACATATTGTTTCATTCACACGAGCAATTTTTTCTATGCCAAACCCTACTTTGTTACAGAAATTTTGCCCGTGTAATCAAAGCTTAACTCATTGACAACCCCAAGGCAGAGCATCAGTGCTCGTGTGTCAGTGTCATAGTTTGTGTTGTCAGCTTATCTGTCGTCTTCAAAAATCGATGTAATTTACTATCGTTCTAATGCATATTTGGCATAAATGGGGAAAAAAAAGAAAATAGGTGAACATTTTGTATACATTTTGTATACATACCTAAAGCCTCGTTCACACAACCAAAGTTTCTTTGACACAGAAACTGTAACAAAGAAAGTTTGGCAAACGTGTTGCGTTTACATGGAGCAAATTGTTTGTTAAAGAAAATTGTGGCATAGAATCTTTGTCACATAAACTTTGGCAATGAACTGTTTGCTGCCATGTGCACACAAACAAAGAATTCTCGTCAAAGTTACCTGGACAAACAAACTTTGCTCGTGTAAACGGCCAACTGTGCCACATTTTCTTTGTTAGATATACTTTGTTCAAAATCAAACAAATTTAATTATGAGCAAAGTTTTCTGTGTTCATCTCCACGGTCAGTTTCTTTGTTACATATTCTATGGTAAATTTCCTGTTCACACGGAGCAAATTTTTCTATGCCAAACCTACTTTGTCATAGAAACTTTGCCCATGTAAACGAAGCTAATGCTACTATCACACTATTGCTTAGCAGCTGCGTATTTTGCAGAAATTACATACGCTTGTCGATTGCGAAGAACTGTGACGTTTTTTATGCAAATTCTAGTATTGCGAAGCACATGGCGTATGTGTGACGATTCCGCGATATATCCATAATTTTCATTCCGCTTATCTCTTTTCGTACCTGTTTCAAGATTCCACGCAATGAGGCGTATGCGTGGCACATGTGTGGCGTATAATGGGTTGCTGTTGCGTAACTGTTGCGTTGGCACGGCGTTTCATTTTCAAGGGCAACGTAGCTACTGCATACTAGCGGCCAAAACAGCTGCGTATAAATGTTCCTGTGCTCTGCGCGGCTTTTTATCTTTCCAAAGCAGTCAAACAAAAGTTAAAGGTACAGGATTCCCATTGCCCACAGTCAAACAAGTCACTAGCAAATCATTATGCCTCAAAAGAAGTACGCCCAGGGAGCACCAGGAGAACCGGGGAAGAAAAAATCGGCTGCATTCACCAAGCCAGACCTTTGGGCACAGCCAGCTGTCATCCCTGAGATCCAGCAGCAGCAGCTGAGTCTGAGACAGCTGTCAAACCTACAGGGGGCAAAGAGGCCAGGACATATGGGGTGCCGTTTTACTATGTATTCTCTATTTGGTGTAAACAATATTTTATTCAAAATACTGACATGTTATATACATACAAACATTTATCAAACGAGTATACAGTAATCTGAAAGGGATACAGAAGTAAGTCAGTGACTTTTTTAGAATCTGTTTCCCGTTCACATCACTCAAGAAAATCATGCACACATATGACTACGAAATAACATGAACAAATA
The DNA here is from genome assembly GCA_963989385.1 of Ctena decussata. Classification (NCBI taxonomy): domain Eukaryota; kingdom Metazoa; phylum Mollusca; class Bivalvia; order Lucinida; family Lucinidae; genus Ctena; species Ctena decussata. The sequence continues at coordinate 122,935 of CAXDIV010000176.1, read as the reverse complement.
TATCTATACACAGCTATACATAGAAAAAAAAAAAAAAAAAATGGATATTTAAGCTAATATTATCAAATTGTATTTACGATCACTGATATGAGTTACTTGCACAAAGGAGGGAGAGAGAGAGAGAGAGAGAGAGAGAGAAGACAAAATCGGAAGTTTTTATTCGTTCCCAGTGATGTCCCATTCACGGTATCATTGACTTATAACCAATTTATCTGACCAGACTATTTGACTAAATAATGTTAAAATAATTTTACGATATTTTACGTAAATCGTTTGGTTAAGACTATATATTCCTGGACAGCTTGAAATATATCTACATTTGATTGAAAGCTAAGATTTCTATCACTATAAAGTAAAACCTCTAACGTAGGATTACACAACAGTAGCAATTTATTTATCATGATCTGCCGCTGATTGTGAAAACGAGGACAATCGAGAAGGAAGTGACTGGTGTTCTCTACTTCACCACAAACACAAATTTCGTTATCAACGATATTTTTACGAAATAAGTCACTATTAAGTGAACTACAGTTAGTTCTTAACCTAGTATGAAGTATTTGTCCCTTGCGGTTACCGGTAAGATAGTACTTTGGAATAGCTATAGATTCTTTAAGTGATTTTTAAAGGTATTCACAGAGTTGGCTGTGCGACAGGATTCACTTAATGAATTCCAGTCGCGCACAGCAGATGGTAAGAAGGAATTATATTAAAGTTGAGATCTGCAATTTAAAGTTTGAAACTGATCGTTGTTCCTCAAATTATATCTTGACAGATCTCCAATAAGAGGTGGAAGAAGTGAAGTTAAATAAGGAGGAGCAATATTATATGTCATTTTATAGAACAAGATTAATTTGTGTTGTTTTCGTCTAGTTCTCAAAGTTTCCCACCCAGTTTCTTTATACAATTTTTCGATAGATATTAACTTGGTTGTTCCTGTTACTATTCTTGCTGCTTCTAGCTGTACCTTCTCTAATTCATCTCTAATTCATCTTCCTCATACTTTGTGCAATTACTCCAAATAATGTCTGCATACTCTAGAATTGGTCTAATAAAAGAAAAATATATAGTCTGTAAGGAGTTTCTATCCAAGAGAAATTTTAGTTTTCTCATAATATAAATACGTTGCCAAGCTTTAGAAGTTATCATATCTATATGTTTATGCCAGTTACAGTTGTTTTCTAAAATAACACCAAGATGTTTATGATTATCTACTTCAGCAATTACTTGATTTTTCATTAGGACTGATGGGTGAAATGATTTGTTTATTTTGCGTGAAAGTAATAGGGACTCTGTTTTCTGAGGATTAAACGTTACAAGCCACTTGTCTGCCCATGCTGAAATTTTAGCTAAATCTTGATTTAGTGTAAGAGCTGCTTCGAGCGGATTATTAACTATTAGGTATAAACTAGTGTCATCTGCAAAGAGTCGAATCGTAGAATTTATATCGGAGACAATGTCGTTTATATAAACTATAAACAACAACGGGCCTAATATTGAGCCCTGTGGGACACCAGCATGAATTGTAACCCACTCTGAAGATCCTCCTGGTAATACCACGCATTGCCTACGATCGGTCAAGTAATTACGAAACCATTATAATACTATACCAGTTATACCAACAGATCTAAGTTTAAGAATCAGTCCTTTATGCCAAACGCGGTCAAACGCTTTGCTTATATCACAAAAAATAGCGCGGACTTCCAAGCCGTCGTCTAAAGCTTTACAAAATGTGTTATATATATCTACAAAGTTGATTTACTATAGAATCTCCAGGGACAAATCCTGACTGGAGAGAAGTAATAGAATTATTCGAATTAAGAAAGTTAAAAATATGCTTATGGATAACTTTTTCTAAGACTTTACCAACTGTATTTAATAAAGAAATGGGTCTACAGTTTCTACATTCTGAAGGGTCATCTTTTTTGAAAACAGGTGTGACGTTAGCTTCTTTCCACAGGGTCGGTACTCTTTCCACAGAGTCGGTATTCTCTATTTATAGATACCCATAAAATTTATGGATATTCATAATTCAAGAAAGTGATATCCATCATTCGAATAAGTGATCTTCATTATTAGTTATGAGTTTCCCTTATTCAATTATGAATATCCATGGGTCGAATTATCGCTGTCCATAATTCGAATTATAGATACCCAATCATCTGAAAGATTGATGGATATCACTAATTCGAATTATGGATTTAACTTTTTCAAATTATGGATCGAACCATGGATATCCATAATTCTGCCAATTTATGGATACCACCTGTTCGAGTTATGTATATCAACAAATCGAGTTAGTAATATCCTTAGTTCAAATTTGTGATATCCACTTTTCATTTAGATTTCTGATTATCCATAATAAGAAAAAATTGATGTTTATGATTCGGATTGTGGATGTCAATATTTGGCCTGTTTATGGATATCACTTATTAGAAATATGGGTATCAATAATTCGTCTTTGCAAAGAATAAGTTTAAATAACACACCTCTATGGCGATTTATGGATATATATTCGAGGTATTGATTTCATTGATTCAGCCCGATTTATTGATATCACTGATTTAAATTATGGATCTCCATCATTCAAATTATGGATATCTGTAATTCAGCCTATTTAAAGATATCCATGATTCAAATTATGGATATCCATTTACTGAATTGGTGATATCAATGAATGGGCTGAATAATGGATATCACCTATTCGAATAATGGACATCCATTAATCAAATTCATGATAGTTATAAATAGGGATTAGATGGTGAAACTGCACATCATAAAGTTAAAAGTTACCTTCTGCGGTACTGCAGAAAGTGGATCGTCTAGGTCCATGGCTATGAAAAGAATGAGAACAAACAAGAAAAATGTGTCCTCTGCCTGCGACTGTCGTGTTGACGTAGTAGGTACTCATGCAACGCCGAAAAGAAATTGACAACGCAACGTCTACCCAGCGGCTGCGCCACAACAGCGCAAGGTGCATAGTTCAAACGCAGTTCCTATGCAGTTCATGCGCCACGCTACTCCATAGAAGCACTTAACAGATTCGAAAAGAACGCCGTAGGTACGCAGTGAAAACGCTCTATACGCCATACGTACGCCACAGTTACATCGTACGCGTTTCTATGGTGTACCAAGCGATCATGTTGCGTTACCACTGTGTCACTGCTGCGATAATTTTGCTTTTGCGGCGTTCGTGTGATGTATGTATGGCGTATCAAAGCTGCTACGTACGTGCGGCGTTTTTTTCAAACCTGTTTGAAAAAAATCGCCACAGCCTGGTGTTCAAGGAGATAGTGCTACGTATCAGCTTTCGTTGCTGTGGCGTTCCTTTCTTACTGCCACGTTATCTGGATACGCAGTACGTAGGCAAGCTTATACGCCAATGTGTGATAACAGTATTAATTGTTTGATTAAAGCTAGCTTTGTACCCAGAAACTTGTAATGGGCTGCATGTTTATCTGGCTATCCGCTAGCATCGTCTTACTACTTGTCTTATAACTTTATGCTGGTATTTCCAGTTTGGTATCATGGGTGGATTGTTGCACAGATGGAATCAATTTGTGGTCGTTGCCCCTTTACACTACTTTATCTATTTAAAAACAATGTATACAACCTGAGTTTTATAAATTTTGCCTTGTAGCATGTATTTTTACAAAAGTAACATATATAACAGGTTAAAAAGTATGTTTTTATTCTACTGCAGCTACAGTAAATGTCATGGGGCTACCATGGAAAGCTTCCTCGTACTTCACCATATTGAAAATTATGTTCGGGATCATCTGGGCTCAAATTGAGTGAGTTCAGCTAAAGCTGTTGCTAGGGTCATTGATGTTGTTGCGCCATTACATTTCCGGACACACACGTAGCTTAATTGAGGTTGTGTGTGTGTGTGTGTGCGCGCGTGTGCGTGCGTATGTGTGTTGCATTCCTCCCTTCCTTCAGAATTAAGTGTTATCATACCACCAGATATTAAGGTGAATCGATATTGTGTGCTGAGATAACTATGACTATATTGGCCTCCCTGCCTAATTAGGGGATGGTGGGGAGGTGGGATGGGGGTAACCTTATTACTTGAAATTATTATCAAAATGACTGACAATGGTAAGTCACCACCTTGACATAAAGGTAACGTATATAGTGATTATTTGTTAAGTTAAATTTTGACATTATTTGTTTTAGGTTATTATTACAGTTTGACTTAAGCATATCTTGATTAAGGTCTCCCAAAACTAGCAAGTCACAGTTCAGATCTGAGACCAGCTCTATATTACTCTCAAAATAGTCCCAGTACTCAGAGCTACTATTTGGAGGACGGTAATATAAACCTAGCAGAAATTTCTTATGTAAAGACCTTATTTCTAACCATATATTTTCACAGAATTGATCCTCAAGATCATTTCTTCTGATGCTATGAATATTGCTCTTTACGTAAATCAGAAGTCCACCCCCGTTATTTATATCCCTGTCTTTGCGATAAGGCTCTTTAAATCCATCAATTTCTAATTTACAAGTTTCATATGTATTATTAAGTTTTGTTTCAGCTATACATATTATGTCATAGTCTGAGAGTTCTGTGCCTACAGAGTCAACTTTGTTTCTGATACCATTTATGTTAGTGTGCGCTACTTTTATACCTGACAAGCTATTATTATTACTCATATATTTTGGCATCAAAAACTCCTAGAATAATGCTCCTTGTATCTGTTAGGTCTGTAGAGGTATATACTTTCACCATTACAAAGTTTGTCTCAGCTAGTGTATGAAACAGTAGAACATAAGTGTACAGAAATATAAAAGGCATAAAGAAGTATTCATACATAGTTTGTAACATAGGAGAAGAAAGGTATGTCGAAAACATACAAAAACTATAAACTTCACTAAACAATGATGATAATCTCATTATATCTCTATGGCGCAATTAGTTTCTATTTTCACACTATTTAAGATGACAGTACTTGATATTGATAAACCTATTGTTCTGTTTTATTTACTAATTTTTTCTTTCTTTCATATTACAATTCTGTATGAATAGTATGTTTGCTAATATACCATTTGATATCTATTTTTCCTTTCTTGCAGGTTTTATATCAGTTAGAGGTAAATGGGTACACCCTCAGAGAAGGCAACTATGCCAATCCCTCCTCATTTGAGGTCAGTTCTGAAGGAAAGAACTTGCTCCTGTTGGAGAAGTTCCTCCCTCCAAGGGCAGACCTCATTTAATGATTGGGAATCAATTATCAGGGAAGCAATCATCCAGGGAAGCAACAGAGGCCCAAAAGAGGAGCTGCTCATTCTTGTAAAAAATGGGAGACGATCATGGAGGTGCACCCATACAACTCAAGGATCACATGTCAGTGGATGAGAGCTCATGAAGAGAAGAGAATCACCCCAAATATAATAGTTTGATGACCAACTAGCCTCACCTGCTACAGGACTACACGTCATTTTCCATCACCAGAGCTATCTCAGTGAGCCAACTCTACTAATGGACCAGACAGCATACCCCAACAGACAGTCAGTGGGAGCCACCACAGAGCCACAACTAGATATCTCTCTTCTCATTCAGAGCCCACCTAGAATGTGCTAGTATATCAATAGGAAATAATATTTATGTTGATAAAGGTTATCTGTGTTCATCAGGCTACTGTGCAAGTTAACGGATAAAAAAGAAAAAAAATAAGATGTGGATTTTGAATGGAATGCTTTGAATGCTAAGAGAATAATTGATAGTTTAATAATATTTGTTAAATTTTTGGAACATTTTTATGATAAATATTGATGTTTCATTTGGGTTTCATACATATTACTCAAGTTTTTATACAAATGAAATGAGTTACAGTCGTTGTATGCCACTTAAAAAGTAACACAATTTTGGGTTTAATATTTAAAATTGGGTTATTTCCCTTGGTATACTGGAGTTGCTTATTTCTTTTTTTTCCGACCTTTATCTATTACACATTTATTAATCCACCCAAAGTGGACAGTTACAAGAGAAGATCTGTCCGTGCCCCACATGAGCACACATTATGACCCCTCAAACGAGCTGTCTCATTGAGACAGCTCCATTGAGTGGGCACAACACATGTCCCAGAGAGTAGCAAGGAGAGATCTGTCTGAGTCGTCCCACAAATTTCATAGTGATTGGAGCCTTCTAACTGATGGACCGTGGATTGACTTGCCATTTCACATCCTTTTCAACAGTATTTCAGTCATATTAGCCTATTAGGGTTCTCTTACTGGTAGATGAATGAATGACTTGCTTTTTACATCCATTTCAACAGCATTTCAGTCATATGATATTAGGATGATGGGGTGGTGATTATCAAAGTCTGTGTGCAATAGGACGCTGTTTACGTCAGAGGAGAATTCTGCCTCCAGCAGAAATCGAACCCGAGACCTCCTGATCAAAAAGCAACTAGCAGCAATTTCAAAAGAGAGAAAAAAAAACAAAAAAAAAAAAAAACATCTGCAAACCAGCTAAAACTATTGCTGAATGATTGATATGATTCAGTACTTACACTTTGCTCTTTAGAAATTTCATCTGACATGTCATTGAAAAACAACATTTGGGAGAGACATTTGTGCATTTTGTTCCCAAGCATATAATGCCATGTCAGTTTTCTACACCTCCCAACAGATGCATGGCATCTAGTGGTATTGGCAAAATGACATTTTATATTGCTGTGCATCCAATAGGGGAGGCAGGCACTCAGTCACCAGTGGTATTCTAAAGTCACCATAATACTAGTCATCATGTGTTTGGGAACTCAGCATTAGTGGACTTAACTCTGATTCATCTACCAGTACTTTAGGGCTTCTCAATCCACAGGCCAGTAGAACAAGAAAATAAATCTTGACAACATCACAAAGAGTGAAAAAAAACATATACCATATAGATTGCAAACTTTGGGACAAGCAGGTGTGAGCAGACAGTGCAGACTCTGATCAGACTGCCTTTTCAAAAGCAGTCTGATCAGGGTCAACATTGTCTTCTATTTCATCTGCATCTCCCAGTTGCATTACTATTTTGAAAACCCAAACTGTTAACCTGTAATACAATTGAGGTGTCCTAAATCGTAGGATCCCTGTTGTAATAATATAGATCAGATCTTATTTCCCCTCCCTCACATTTTATACCATTCCGTCCCAACAATGCTGGTGAAAGATGATGCAAAATGAGAAGGGGGGGGGGGGGGGGGGGGCGGGGACTGTTAGAGGAACAGTCATAATACTGATCCCAAAATGCAGCTTTACCTGATGACTAATCTTCTTCAGAGCCAAGAAAAGCCAAGATATTATATTGTCACAGTTATATGATAGAAGCTGAGCTCTCTTAGCCTGATAACTTTATATACGCCGGTACCATGTGACACCATAGAGGAAGACACATAAGAAGGAGCTCTGATTCAGCTTTCCAATCTTGGCTTTTTAAGAGCTCAATAAATTTAAGGCAGACAATATCATATACATTTTGTAATTTCGACTCAGTAATTGCAGCTAAAATTTTCACCCCAATTTATGAATAACAGTTCTTGCACAGTTAGTACAACACACAGTACTTTCAACTCTGATCCTATAATTTGACATTGTTTGTATTATTATTCATGTTATCATTATTTATTTTGTACATTCAGGAGGTTCAGAGTAGAGTGGGTGGGCACTGAGGATAGTCATGAAAACCTCCACAAAAAAGTAAAAAGAAACCCCTCATCAGAGCAGTCTCACTGAGACTGCTCTAACGAGTTGTAACAGCATGTATTCATCAGAGCCCAGATTATTTATGTTATCATCATTTATTTTGTACATTCAGGAGGTTCAGAGTAGAGTGGGTGGGCACTGAGGACAGTCATGAAAACCTCCACAAAAAAAAAGTAAAATGAAACCCCTCATCAGAGCAGTCTCACTGAGACTGCTCTAAAGAGTTGTAACAGCATGTAATCATCAGAGCCCAGAGCCATTATCAGAACTCCTCCAGCTGAACCTTATGTAAGGTACTACAGTCATGATTTAGACACGTTTCAATTTATTTGTCAGATGATTGTTTGTGCAAAGGAAATAGTCATTGGAAGTGATGAAAGCTAACTTACACTACTGCATAATACGAGATGGAATCTTTAGCCTACTCTGTATTTAAACCACAGAGTTATATCAGGAGAGTTTCAGTGTAACCACACTAGTCTATGAATTTTTCAAAAGTATCAAACACTATATACATACAGATCTTGAGCTCCCCTTTAAGACAGCAATGACTGGGATGGCTCAAAGGAGTCAGCTTCAGGATTAAGGGAACCACTCCTTCCTGGCATGGTCCTGCCACTTTGATTTCTGCCTAACCCGGTCTAATCAGAACAGACCCCTTTCTTCCCAGACCTTGAGTCATTTAGGTCAGCGGTAAGCCTGGGTAAGGACAGTTTCACTTCCCATGCCCTAAATCTCAATATTTGATTTTAACTATTTTAGCCTGCAAAAGTTCTGTAACATAACTTCTAGTTTTTCAATATTTCCTAACTTGCTTTTTCATCGATGCAACGCTTATGCAAACCTCTTCACGGAGTAGAAGTAGTATAGATACTCTGCTTTGATACGAGTTTAACTGAGGTCAACTCGAGCTAGTGCCGAAGCCAAGTCTTGATAGTGCTGAACGTGTCCAGTTGGTACTTGTGTACTCGAAAGCAATTTGCTTTGTTCGCGATACGAATTTCTGAGAGAGAGAGAGAGAGAGAGAGAGAGAGAGAGAGAGAGATGTAATGTACATTTGTAAGAGCTCTTGGATGGTATCAGCCTTCGCCCTTCGGGCTTGGGCCGATACAGTCAACTCGGGCTGATCAAAACAGCTGTGTAATAATCTCTATATACGTTACCTTTATGTCAAGGTGGTGACTTACCATTGTCAGTCATTTTGATAATAATTTCAAGTAATAAGGTTACCCCCATCCCACCTCCCCACCATCCCCTAATTAGGCAGGGAGGCCAATATAGTCATAGTTATCTCAGCACACAATATCGATTCACCTTAATATCTGGTGGTATGATAACACTTAATTCTGAAGGAAGGGAGGAATGCAACACACATACGCACGCACACGCGCGCACACACACACACACACAACCTCAATTAAGCTACGTGTGTGTCCGGAAATGTAATGGCGCAACAACATCAATGACCCTAGCAACAGCTTTAGCTGAACTCACTCAATTTGAGCCCAGATGATCCCGAACATAATTTTCAATATGGTGAAGTACGAGGAAGCTTTCCATGGTAGCCCCATGACATTTACTGTAGCTGCAGTAGAATAAAAACATACTTTTTAACCTGTTATATATGTTACTTTTGTAAAAATACATGCTACAAGGCAAAATTTATAAAACTCAGGTTGTATACATTGTTTTTAAATAGATAAAGTAGTGTAAAGGGGCAACGACCACAAATTGATTCCATCTGTGCAACAATCCACCCATGATACCAAACTGGAAATACCAGCATAAAGTTATAAGACAAGTAGTAAGACGATGCTAGCGGATAGCCAGATAAACATGCAGCCCATTACAAGTTTCTGGGTACAAAGCTAGCTTTAATCAAACAATTAATACTGTTATCACACATTGGCGTATAAGCTTGCCTACGTACTGCGTATCCAGATAACGTGGCAGTAAGAAAGGAACGCCACAGCAACGAAAGCTGATACGTAGCACTATCTCCTTGAACACCAGGCTGTGGCGATTTTTTTCAAACAGGTTTGAAAAAAACGCCGCACGTACGTAGCAGCTTTGATACGCCATACATACATCACACGAACGCCGCAAAAGCAAAATTATCGCAGCAGTGACACAGTGGTAACGCAACATGATCGCTTGGTACACCATAGAAACGCGTACGATGTAACTGTGGCGTACGTATGGCGTATAGAGCGTTTTCACTGCGTACCTACGGCGTTCTTTTCGAATCTGTTAAGTGCTTCTATGTAGTAGCGTGGCGCATGAACTGCATAGGAACTGCGTTTGAACTATGCACCTTGCGCTGTTGTGGCGCAGCCGCTGGGTAGACGTTGCGTTGTCAATTTCTTTTCGGCGTTGCATGAGTACCTACTACGTCAACACGACAGTCGCAGGCAGAGGACACATTTTTCTTGTTTGTTCTCATTCTTTTCATAGCCATGGACCTAGACGATCCACTTTCTGCAGTACCGCAGAAGGTAACTTTTAACTTTATGATGTGCAGTTTCACCATCTAATCCCTATTTATAACTATCATGAATTTGATTAATGGATGTCCATTATTCGAATAGGTGATATCCATTATTCAGCCCATTCATTGATATCACCAATTCAGTAAATGGATATCCATAATTTGAATCATGGATATCTTTAAATAGGCTGAATTACAGATATCCATAATTTGAATGATGGAGATCCATAATTTAAATCAGTGATATCAATAAATCGGGCTGAATCAATGAAATCAATACCTCGAATATATATCCATAAATCGCCATAGAGGTGTGTTATTTAAACTTATTCTTTGCAAAGACGAATTATTGATACCCATATTTCTAATAAGTGATATCCATAAACAGGCCAAATATTGACATCCACAATCCGAATCATAAACATCAATTTTTTCTTATTATGGATAATCAGAAATCTAAATGAAAAGTGGATATCACAAATTTGAACTAAGGATATTACTAACTCGATTTGTTGATATACATAACTCGAACAGGTGGTATCCATAAATTGGCAGAATTATGGATATCCATGGTTCGATCCATAATTTGAAAAAGTTAAATCCATAATTCGAATTAGTGATATCCATCAATCTTTCAGATGATTGGGTATCTATAATTCGAATTATGGACAGCGATAATTCGACCCATGGATATTCACAATTGAATAAGGGAAACTCATAACTAATAATGAAGATCACTTATTCGAATGATGGATATCACTTTCTTGAATTATGAATATCCATAAATTTTATGGGTATCTATAAATAGAGAATACCGACTCTGTGGAAAGAGTACCGACCCTGTGGAAAGAAGCTAACGTCACACCTGTTTTAAAAAAAGATGACCCTTCAGAATGTAGAAACTGTAGACCCATTTCTTTATTAAATACAGTTGGTAAAGTCTTAGAAAAAGTTATCCATAAGCATATTTTTAACTTTCTTAATTCGAATAATTCTATTACTTCTCTCCAGTCAGGATTTGTCCCTGGAGATTCTATAGTAAATCAACTTTGTAGATATATATAACACATTTTGTAAAGCTTTAGACGACGGCTTGGAAGTCCGCGCTATTTTTTGTGATATAAGCAAAGCGTTTGACCGCGTTTGGCATAAAGGACTGATTCTTAAACTTAGATCTGTTGGTATAACTGGTATAGTATTATAATGGTTTCGTAATTACTTGACCGATCGTAGGCAATGCGTGGTATTACCAGGAGGATCTTCAGAGTGGGTTACAATTCATGCTGGTGTCCCACAGGGCTCAATATTAGGCCCGTTGTTGTTTATAGTTTATATAAATTCTACGATTCGACTCTTTGCAGATGACACTAGTTTATACCTAATAGTTAATAATCCGCTCGAAGCAGCTCTTACACTAAATCAAGATTTAGCTAAAATTTCAGCATGGGCAGACAAGTGGCTTGTAACGTTTAATCCTCAGAAAACAGAGTCCCTATTACTTTCACGCAAAATAAACAAATCATTTCACCCATCAGTCCTAATGAAAAATCAAGTAATTGCTGAAGTAGATAATCATAAACATCTTGGTGTTATTTTAGAAAACAACTGTAACTGGCATAAACATATAGATATGATAACTTCTAAAGCTTGGCAACGTATTTATATTATGAGAAAACTAAAATTTCTCTTGGATAGAAACTCCTTACAGACTATATATTTTTCTTTTATTAGACCAATTCTAGAGTATGCAGACATTATTTGGAGTAATTGCACAAAGTATGAGGAAGATGAATTAGAGATGAATTAGAGAAGATACAGCTAGAAGCAGCAAGAATAGTAACAGGAACAACCAAGTTAATATCTATTGAAAAATTGTATAAAGAAACTGGGTGGGAAACTTTGAGAACTAGGCGAAAACAACACAAATTAATCTTGTTCTATAAAATGACATATAATATTGCTCCTCCTTATTTAACTTCACTTCTTCCACCTCTTATTGGAGATCTGTCAAGATATAATTTGAGGAACAACGATCAGTTTCAAACTTTAAATTGCAGATCTCAACTTTAATATAATTCCTTCTTACCATCTGCTGTGCGCGACTGGAATTCATTAAGTGAATCCTGTCGCACAGCCAACTCTGTGAATACCTTTAAAAATCACTTAAAGAATCTATAGCTATTCCAAAGTACTATCTTACCGGTAACCGCAAGGGACAAATACTTCATACTAGGTTAAGAACTAACTGTAGTTCACTTAATAGTGACTTATTTCGTAAAAATATCGTTGATAACGAAATTTGTGTTTGTGGTGAAGTAGAGAACACCAGTCACTTCCTTCTCGATTGTCCTCGTTTTCACAATCAGCGGCAGATCATGATAAATAAATTGCTACTGTTGTGTAATCCTACGTTAGAGGTTTTACTTTATAGTGATAGAAATCTTAGCTTTCAATCAAATGTAGATATATTTCAAGCTGTCCAGGAATATATAGTCTTAACCAAACGATTTACGTAAAATATCGTAAAATTATTTTAACATTATTTAGTCAAATAGTCTGGTCAGATAAATTGGTTATAAGTCAATGATACCGTGAATGGGACATCACTGGGAACGAATAAAAACTTCCGATTTTGTCTTCTCTCTCTCTCTCTCTCTCTCTCTCTCTCTCCCTCCTTTGTGCAAGTAACGTTTACTTGTCTAAAATCCTCTGGAAAACTGTTCCACAAAACTGCTGCTGCATATTTAAAACTGTTCTTACCATATTTTGAAGTACGAACCTGTGGAATCTGTAAAACATTATTATATCTAAAATTATAAGAAGTACAATCTCTCAATTTGATCATATCAGATAAGACAGGGGGTGACATATCATTTAAAATCTTAAAAGTTTCAAGAGCCATTGTTTTAAGTCTTCTAATATGAAGTGACGGTATGTTTGCTAAAACTGCAAATTCATCATAGGTTGAGGTAAAATCATCATAAACAAATCTTAATGCACGTTCTTGATTTTTTTTCTAATTTTCTTGAGTTCTTTTCTGTGCAAAAATGCCATGCCAGCGGACAATAATTAAAATTAGATAAAATAAATGTATGAAAAATTGTAAGTCTATTAAGTTTGACTCAATCTCTTTAAGACATTCAGCTGCTGACCTGCCTTACGACATAAATTACTGATATGCTGATCAAAATTTAATTGATAATCTATTAATTGGTAAAATGTATTCACCTGTCCGCACGCATAACGAAAGGTGTCGCTGGGCAGATGATACTATGTTGTAAATGAACATTGAGCTATTATTTAGTTTTGCCAGTAAAAAGTGTTTGTTTCAAAATTTGACAATATATGGGTGTACCAATAAGAAGAAAATATGGTTTTAGAATAAAATTTCAATTAATTATGCAAAGTTTGTGCTAAGGATAGCATACATTGGTTACATACTATAATACGTACGACTAAAGCCAATATTTACTCCCTTGTAATTAAGAGGTGAAAATGGCACAGTTCAGGTCCTGCTTTTGTAAACATTTTTTTTATGTATATTCTCATATTTTTACAAAATTATGAATATTGTCTGTTTCTTGGCCCACCGAGGTTCAACTGGTGGTCTTCTTTTGCTCCAGTGCTCCAGTGGTGATGCTGACGCCCCAGGGATCTCCAGGTGTCTCAACACGTTTTGGCTGTCGAGTCCTCATCCTTGCTTTATCACAGTCTTTTCTTGATCTTAATTGTTGACCGTGATGACTCTCTGATGAGTTAGGGGACCTCCATACGAACCGAACTACCAAGTAATTGTGTGCGCCGCGGCAGAGGGTGAGGGTGAAGGTCTGGGCCCAGTAAAACCGGTTTATACCCCCCCCCCCCCCCCCCGAAGTTATTACTGACCGTCCCAAGGCGGTACTTTTGTTGCGGTTGCATTTGTTGTATGTTCGGTGTTGTTTAATTTATTGTGTAAAAATAGAAAATAGGTAAAAATAATTGTTAAATGTTTTTTCGTATAATTTGCTTAGTCTGTTGTAACCCTTCTGTTGGTCTAAATTATTTAATTCAATAAAGATAGCTGAGTTGCCACCTATTTGGGAAAGAGCTGCTGACTCGGCTTATTACTTGTAATTTATTGTTTGTTGGGATGTCTTTGTAAATCTTTCCCTTTGATGTTGGGGATAGGGTTTGGGATCTGATTCAGTCAGTTCCTGAAGTGTAGTTACTCTTTAAATTTGCTATGTATAGAATAAAAAATAAGAATGAACAACTGGAAAATCTTCTCCCGCTCACCAATTTTGAGAAAATATTGGGAATGCCGTTTGCATTTGGGGGCAAACAGACTATACAACGTAAAGGCCCTGTTACAGCTGAAAGTACTTCAGACTACACATTCACTGCGCTGCATTTTGAAAGAATGCATACAGAAAAAATGAATGTATTAACTTAAATGTGAAGAATTCCGGGGGTTTCCTTGTTCAGAATGGCATAAGATCGACGCAAGAAGGCATGTGATCATCCACTCTGACAATAGGTTAGTCATAAAAAACAGTTTCAGTAATATGGCTCTGTAGAAAATCGCAGTGGGAGAGGTAGAAAGAAAACGTTCACTGATTAGGACACTTATCAACTTTCTCGGGTTGTAAAACAGAATAGGAGGAGGTCACTCCAGGACATAACTACCATTATAAATGAGAGTAAAGACCATAATTTCTCCACAAAACTATTCAGCGAAAATTAAGTGTTTCGGTTTACAAACGGCGAGTGGCAAACAAGCAGGTAGTGGTGCGGGAAGTGAACAGTAAAGAAAAGTCGGGTTGTCTGGGCCAAAGTAAGGAGAAACTGGACTGTTGATGCAGAATGGAAAAGGTGGGTATTTATTGACGAAGCCAAATAGTTTAAACATATTTTATTGCCAAATAATGTATACAGCAACCGGGTTGGACCACAAGTTCTTACAACATTAATTACGATCCTCCCCACGAAATCCAAATAGTGATAGGACAAAATAACCGTATATACATATGTAGAAAGGACTCTGGAATGAACAGCCCACATGCATATACAGAACTCCAATGGGGAGGGGGAGTTTAATGGTCTGGGGTTGCATGTGTTACAATGGTGTTGGAACTTAAAAGTAAAAAGTATGCAAAGACCAGGAACTGAAACAATCAAAATCCAAATCCAGCCCTCAAACCATAGTTGGAAACAACTAAGATTACAAATAATCAAGATACAGAGAACATATGGCCAACCGAGTGAGCAGCTTGTTCCCAAAAGGTGGCCACTCAGCAACCCAAACCGAACCAAAAATAACAATAACATACATAAGGTAAAACATCACAGAAACTCTGACACCAAAAACAGGCAACAAAGAACCACAACAGAACTACCGCCTTGGAACGGTCAGTAATGAATTACTGGGGGGCTTAAATCGATTTTACAGGCCCAACCTCACCCTCAGTTTCTGAAGTGGTACAAAACATTTAGTTGGTTGTTCGGTTTGCATGATAACCCTCTAACTCGTCAATGAATCATCACGGTAAACACATAAATCAAATTTCAACACCATGAAGAAGCAAAGACGAGGACTCAACAGATACAACGGGCCGTCTGACAGGTGGAGATCCCTGTCCTGCCAAACAACCCCACTAGAAATCTGAAGCAAAAGAAGGTCACCAGTTGAGCCCCGGTGGACCAAGCAACAGACAAAAAGGCTCCGGTCCCAACCAACTAAAATATATAGCTTTAGGTCGGGGCCATCATAGAGTCTGACGACCGATCCCCCGGTGTGCAATTAAAGTGTGCAGCAAAGCTATCAACCGTGATTGGGTTAATCACTAAGCATGCAGACTGTCGCATAACATTTAAATTATAGCCAATACGTTTGTGACGTATTATTATTTTTCGGAATTGATCAGAAAAATCAGTCCTACCCTTAATCTTTTTGAATTTGTATACTAAGTCACCATAAAATTCTGGTTCCGATAGGCCTTGGTGTAAAAGAAATTTTAATCCGACATCAAATTTTGAAACCAATTCATGGTGTCTGCGATAGAATTTAGAAAAAGCCTTTCTAAGCTTATGATACCGATAGCCCTGTTGAAGAAGTTTAGCAGTTAAACATTTATTACGAGCATTAAAGTCATCCACATGACTACACACTCTAGCAAATCTTATAAGTTGAGAAATATACACTCCATAAGAGGGACGACGTGGAACGTCACCATCCAAAAATGGAAAATTAACTATATCAAAGTCAAAGTCATCACGTTTATCATAAATTTTAGAAGGTACAAAACCGTTAGAAATAGATAGATGTAAATCCAAAAAGGGGGCCTCGGTATCTGAAGTATTAGCTTTATTCAATTTAAGTTCAGGTGGGTAAATTTGGTTAACCATGCTTTCAAAATAAACCCATGTTGAATGCAACATAAATGCTGTCAAATACATTGATATTATTGACAATAACCTGTGGCCAGTTTTTGCTCGCCATTTTTCTGACAAAAACTATATCTTCATGGCCGACAATGCCCCTCCTTATAGAGCCCATGCCATTTACTAGTACATGGAAAATAATAATATCAATCACACAGAGTGGCCAGCACAAGCCCTTGACTTAAACCCAATTAAAAATATTTGGCTATAACTCAAAAGAGCCATAGAACCTCAAGCTGTAAGCATACACTCCCAAAATGACTTGTTGGCTGCTGTGCGCCGTAGCTGGGAAAACATTCAACCAGCATATGTTCAAGGCCTTTACAGTACTAATCCAGCCAGTTTAATGGAAGCTATAAGAATGAAGGGCAATCTGACAAAATATTAAGGCAAGACATTGGTTATTCACTTAGTAATATGTTATGAAATTCCCCGTAAAATTTGCTATTTTTGTCAGCCATCTTGAACGTGGCAAATAATTATGTCCCTTGACTGTATGTTAAAGCATCAACGCCTTTACAACCCTACACATGCAAATGTAATCATGCCCATTAATCACCGGTCATGATGCAGTTTATGCCAATCAGTACTAATATCAATTATTTATACGTTCCATTTCAGTCAGAAACAATTTCCTCTGTAACCTTAATGCCAGTCTGATAGTATAAATTATTTTGTACCTTGTCTAGTGTAGATAGGATTTCTTTTCATTCGAATGTGAAGGCTGCTCAGCTAATTTGTCACGCGAAATACGACGATAAGTGTGGCTCGGAGAGGGATGCTCGTTGCCTGCCGAGACCTGCCACCATATCTTTTCTTTCAAATTTCTGGGGTTTAGTGACACTAAAGAATTTAATACAGAAACGCGCGTCTGCCGCACTAAATTTGGTATGAATACATTTACATTACTAAACCGTAATGAGATGTCAACTTGACACTTGATCTTGAAACATCACACAAGAATCCTAACTAAGGTGTCCGGGTACACATTTTCCGCCATTTTTTTCCACAGAAAACCAGCCATTTCGTCTTTTTGCGGTGAAAAGGCAACAAAACGAAATGGTACAAACCAGTCACCATAGGAAACTGTTTTTGTCAGTTATATTTGAGCCGCGACACGAGAAAACAATGTGGTTGTGCGCCCAGCGCAGAGTCAGATCAGCCTGGGCATCCGCCCAGTCTGATCAGAGTCTTCGCTGTCCGCATAAGAGTAGCCTAGACCCTTAGCTACCCTTTAAGCACTAAATGAAAAAGTCTGATCAAACTGGGTGGATGCCCAGGCTGGTCTGAGTCTGCATCGGGCGCACAACCACATTGTTGGTTTTGTCGTGTCGCGGCTCATTTGCTTCCCTGGACGACGAAGCCGTTTCAAAATTACATAAATCCTTTCTTTCAAGATACATGTAGCGCATTCTTTCCTATAAGAGTTCATCACTTTGACAGGCAGGCAAAATTGGGTCAGAGACTGCGTGTTTGAACTTTTCAAAATTGCAGTATGTGTTCCTCTGGTTTTTGATGCCAGATAGACCCTTAAAGGGTTGCTGATGAGGATTTATTCACCGAAACTACGTAGTCTTACCCACAAAACTTTTCATCAAATTTTTCGTTGCTCTTAAAGAAAGTCATTTATATTTTTTTTTATTTTCTTTCTCTGAAATTGTACTCAGTCACCTAAATGGAAGGTTCAAATAAAAAAGCAGAAATATACATATCGGTGACGTAACAAATGAAAAGAAAGTATCACACAACAGAGCCCACACGGACTGAAGGGAAATTATGTGAAAAAGGTCTTTACTGATAATTGATCATTTGATAGCAACGTAGACATGAGTCAGACTGAAACAGCATATCTACATTCTTTGTATGCTAAGAAACCGGAGATTTTGACTTTTAGCGGGGAGCGGGATGGGGGTGGAGTGCGAGAAAGAGAGGGAGAGAGGCGGAGCAGGGCTTGGTCGACAGCATTTTTGTGGTAACAAAACAAAGCCCGAGAAATATTTTGTTATTTAACCAGAACCTGGATTATTACTGGCTCCGTTGAGTCAGTAGGTAAGCGCTGGTCTGCTGACCTAGCGTTCCGGGTTCGAACCCGACGAGAGGCGGAATTCTTTTCAACCGTAAACGGTTTAACATTGCACATAGCCTTCCTTTAACACTCTCTTATCGTCCTGATATGACTTTGATACTGTTAGAAGGACGTAAAATCGCTAATGGTCCATTTTTTATGCATGATTCGAGGCTTTCCAGTAATTTTCGGGAAAAAGTAAGAGTCAGCCAGAGCGACAGAAAAGTAGGAAATAAGGTTTTCCAATATAAAACATACCCTTGTCCCTTATATTTTCTGCATGAACTAATCTGCAGCGTGGAATGGGTACAAAATAGTTAATTCTCGTAGACCAGGGGACAAGAGGCCGGCTAGGTCAACTGAAGCTTAGGGTTAGTTACCCGTAGACTCGGGTAATATGAGTTTCTCATGTTACCAGTGGTACATTTTGCACTCAGGCAAAATGTATAAGTACTAGTTTCCTGAGGATAGAAGTGAGAAAACTGTAAAACTGCCAGAAAGAGTATGACTAAACCAGAGGGTCCTCATCTTGCTATGAGATGCATGTATATCTACATGCTTTACCATCTTCGTGCTTTTTCGCTAAGCATTTTAATGACATAGGAACTTATTTTTATATAAACATGAGTGAGATCGTGTATATGAATTGCTGTATGCATCCCGGTCTTCCTACCTCGAGTACAAGCAATAAAAGAGGATGCAATACATGTGTGGTGGGTGCTTAGGTGTATATACATGTAAGAAAGTCAGAGAGCCGCAATAAGGAGTCGTGAAAATCCTTAATAACGCCATACGAAGAGCGGTTAGGGTGGCTGGGGGTAGGAAAAAAATTAAATGTTACTGTAAAAATATGAAACCGCTTTCATTTGAGTAGAAATAAAACTTGTGATCATCCAGTCTTCTTATCCTGAATAAGATTAGTTCAAAGATTCCTCTATCTGCGCCAGTAGGTTTATTCTTGTGCGACATGTAAAAATTAACAACACTCTGTTTTGTAGCAGTGAATTGTAGTTTTGAAGTAAAATGTTGTAGAACTCAATCATAAAAATTGATAGGCATAACTGTCGTGCCACTAAGTCCTGAACAAAAACAGCGTGTGGCACTTTTTGTAGGATCCTACATTATATAACGTGTCTGTCGGTGAGTACCTGCAAGTCGCGATGTCATGAAAATCCGTTTGAGGCGTTGCAACAAAAATTAAACAAAGTTTGCATTTTTAACTGTGATTGTTCCATTAAAGGGATGCTCCCTCGTATTTCATTATAAAATAACCACTAAAGAATTAAACGGATAAGTTGTATGCAACACAATTAAGAATTGTGCAAAAAATCTTCATCCAAAAAGTCTTTGGTACGGAGGCAGAGACGATATATCATTGCGAACCCTTCTTGAATATTCATGAACATTTTTTCGTCATAAATTGATTGACTCCCACATGGAAATAAAAAGGCGTTTCTGCAAGCACGCTTTGCATTTTATGAAAAGTGGAGTAAATAACCTCACAATAGCATTAATCTCTAATCCGTGCACGTGAGATCTTTTCAGCCAATAACTGTCCGATGTTGATTAAAGAAAAGGCTTAAAATTATTCATGATATAACTTCTCCCTGATGAACCATGATTACTGGGCGTATCCAGTATTCGTTTTTTGCGGGAATGACGACCCGCTATTCCCGAGTTTTTTTATATATTTTCTTAAATTCTCCTACTTCCAGTGACCAGCACAAATTATAAATTTGGTAGATAAAAGTACTTTTACTATAAATCATTTTTATGTCTTTGATACGATTTTTGTGAGAAATTTGAAATTTAATAGAAACATATCAGGGCGTATATCTTTAACTTTCCCAGGATTCCGTTTAAGGACGTTTTCTTTGCAATCCGTAAAGCTGCAGTCTTACTGTGGCTTGAATAATTTCCTAATGCTGAACCTATTTATGGATCATGATTGACGTCTAGCAGCTGTTAAGCCCGACTTTCAACAATCAGCCAATATTCTTTTCTGGCGAATATGGCTACGTGATAACATGGTTGCAAATTGCTCTTAATAATGTTCTCGTTCAGATGTGTCTATCTGACAATGGTTTGCTTACATCTGCTGTCCCAAGGGATACAAGATTCATGAATTACAAGAAGCAGCCCACGCTTTTTGCACAGATTATCAGATTTTGTTGACAAGAAGTGCTGCTGAGTCGCAGCTACATCTGATTACGGTGAATGAATAACAACTTACAACCGCAAGCTGCTTTGATATGGTAGATCTAAATTTGCGCTGACTGATAATACGCTGACGTTTGCGCAGAATGGATGTACTTTTGCGCAATTACCAAAGCATCTCTAAAAGTGGTATGCTGTGAACGTCCTCATATTAAAAATCCCAAAGTAGTGTGCTAGCCATTTCCCAACCCATAGAATCCCAGCAGGCACATGACGCTGGAATGATGTCGTACTGAAGTCGATGCGATGTAACGACGTCGCATTGACGTCAGCACGGCGTCATTTTGACGTCATGTGCCCACTGGGATATTACGTCACCTGGTATGCTCTAAGTGGGAGCGCCAGTAATTAAGGAGGATATCAGTGTTTGTGTAAAAGATTGATAATCGAAAATTGCAATGGTTTCTTAATCGCGAAATGACTATTTGCAATTTCAAAAGAATGAAAAAAATCAGACAACGAAAAAGTGATACACCTGCATTTAAATTTTAATAGCAGTTTTGGACTGAACATACTTCTTCTGCAGGTCCTTTCGGAATCTGAGTTTTAAGGCGACTTGGTGTATAAATTCAGAAAAGTAATTGGTAAAAAATGAGTTTCCTTATCATTTTAATAAGATAATAATTCGATATAAAAAGACTCAGTCTGGTTATTATATGGAGGTTTTTCGATAAACTGCATGCTTGGTCGTTAATCCAATCAATGTTAACAGCTTTGCTTACCTCTTCGATTGCACAACAGTGGGTTTGGCCTCAGACTTTATGAAGGCGCCAACCTAACCCTAACATAAAAAGATACATTGGGGCTGGCACTTGACATCCGTGCAGGGACGTCTTGGGTCGGGCCCACCGTGGTTTAACTGTTAGGTTTCTTCTGCTTCAGAATTTCAGTGTTGCTATTTCCGTGAGTCCTCATTAGTTTTAATTTTGATTTCTATGTTTCTGAGAAATTACACTATGAGCTAGGAATCTTCTACGCAAACCGAACAACTTAGTGTCTGATGAAACAAAGCAGAGCCAAGGGCGAGGCTTGGACGCGACCGACAATTGGTTAAGACCTCCAGTAAATTCATTACTGGCCGTCCCAAGGCGAAAATTCTGTTTTTGGTTCTTCATGTTCTTTTATGTGTTGTTTATTGCTATGTTTTTCTGCATTTCTTTTGATGAGAATCGGTTGATCCAAAAACTGGAACTTGTTAAAATGCATAATTTTAGCGTCTTAGAGGTTATGAAAGAAACCGACGCTTTCGTCAACCGACGTCGAGTGTGATACGTTTACGTTTGGCGTGACATAAACTGACGTAATTTTGCCGTCTCTGTCACGTATTTCTAAGGTTAACGTCACTTGATGACGTAGAAATTGACATCCTAACTGATAATGGCATGGGGTGTCTGCCGAACCGAGATGCGATAACATAACTTTAGAATCAGTATTATTACAAGCAGCAGGTCGAAGGGTTAAAAAGACATGTAATAAAAACCTATCTGAAAATCCCTTTTTATCGCAAACTACTTCGTGAAAGTAGAGACACAACTTAATATGAAGAAAATCTGTATTGCAGCACGCATTTTACCAGTTTATGTGGATTTTCGCTCTGAACTACAGGAAAAGCCCTGTTTTACCACTTTGTTGAATTGCAGACAGTACGTGCCTTCACAACTTTAACCTATATATATGCATATTAAAATGGAACAATCTTGTTACGAAAATATTTTGATATATGATCTGTTTAGTATATGGGCATATGCCATTAGTCCTTGACGCGGTAAATCAGCCATGTAATTTTGAATAATGGTGTCTGCTAGCTTTATTCTGACATTAACGAGGATAAAGCGCGAGAGAAAATATCACCATTAAAGTCAGACTTGCAAATTAAATCATCCGTTCAATGAATTTAATTCAACAGATCTTAGGTTAATGTTCTAAAAGAATTTAATCGCCTTTCCTCTATAAATAACCCTTGTATGACGGAATCCTTATAAGGTTCTACCGTTGTTGTTGTTCTATTGTTTTACGTCCATAGTAAACAGCTATGGTCATGTTGGGACGGTAACTTTATAAGACGGGATTTCTCGTTTCCAAAACAATCCCGAAAATCTAGATCCGTCTAGGGGACGAATCTATTCTTTTGGGATTGATTTTGAAGGGAAAAAACTTACAGCAGATATTTTTAGGACTGATTTAGAATATGTGGTGACTCAAGAGAAGGAAAAACACCGTTTTAGAGCCGTATAGCCGGGCCGCGTGGCACAGTTGGTAGCGCGTCTGACTCAAGAGCCAGAGGTCCCGGGTTGGATACCCGGTCCGGTCACATACTATCTTTCTCCTTCCGATGATTCAAGAAAGGCAGTTGTCATTTACTGGGGAAATATGTGCAGTTAGTATTGGTTAACCGCTTAGGAGGTCTAAGCCTGCCCAGGAATAGTGTGGATAGGTTAACTGACCGTCCCGACATGACCATAGTTGTTTACCGTGGACGTAAACCAACAAAACTACTACTACTTGAGTCAAATAAATGCGGTTACCATAAGAATGTCTGTATCTGATTTGGAAATGCTCCTGTTATTGGTAATGATGCAAAGCGTGTTTTCCAATCTTAAACAGAAGAAGGCTACTAAATTTTCATATTATCTCATACTCTAAATTTATAGCACAAGCAATGCTATGGCATATAAAAAGTACTGTTGTTTCGGCTATTTCGTTCAAAGTGTTTACTGACTGAATGATCTTAGATTCCAAAAACTTAATTCAAAATTTGCGCTACAGACAAATACAGAGCAATAAAACAGTCCTTTACAGTAATACCCTTCAAATGAGTTCTTGCGATTGATAAGGCAGGAAAGTGTTTCTGTTACTTTGTCACGTCAGCAAATGCAAATCAACACATAAAAAGAAAGCTATTTGTTGCAATAAATAAGTGCCCATAGCTGTACTTTATCACGCGAATACAACTTCAGAAAAGGAAAAACTTTAATACCGTGATTGGTGGTTAGATTTTCAGTGTAAGAGTTATTTTATACAATTTAAAGTTTGTAGTTGTTTTAAATGTTTTAATGAAGAAAACATCCAAATAGCAACACACTAAAGTAAAAAGGTAGGCAATGATCAGGAATTAATACAATCAAATCCCACATTCCGTTATCAAAACCAATAGGGAAAGAAGCACATACACACAGGAATTGACAAAAGTTTACGAAAGACACGCATAGTAAACCGAAGAGCAGCTCTTTCCCAAACAGATCGCATAGTAAACCGAAGAGCAGCTCTTTCCCAAACAGATGGCCATTCAGCTACCCCAATAACAGCATCAACATCTATTTTAACTTATTTTCTGTTTTAATTACAAAACAAATTAAAACAGAAGGTAGAAACTGAAATTGGTATATATGTTCCAGTGCCACAAATACATACAAACAGTGGAAAGCCTAAACAATTTCCCAAGATACCGAAAGAAAATGTATAAAAAACATACAACTTCAAATACTAAGATTTACAAGCCTGCAAAACAATTCTGTGTAACAAAGAGCTGCAACTGAAGGATCGCCTTTGAACGAGTTGAAGCAAGCCCACTCGATGTTTAACCCGGTATTAAGCAGCTACGACAGTAAGGAGGTAAATTCACAGGAACTGACACAATTCCATCTCAGATCCAACCCAAGACACCATGTTGGAAAGAAACAGCATAAAATTAGTCACCACCAAAGACATCACCAGCGGCAGCCATGTTGGCAGCAATTTCCCATGTAGCTGGTAAACGGGCTATCCTGAGCATCACAAAAAATATATCAACAAGCAAATTCGACGAATTTATGTCCCCCGCCTTGGAAACTAGGTCTCCACTGTATATACACTTAGCGTTTGAGCTGGAAAAGCGGCTAATTGTGAAAAAAGTAATAAAAAAAATAATGTGAGGATTATATCCAAACCACATGCATATCTTCAGACCATGATCAAAACATCTGTGAAGTTTCAAAAGAATGGGCATAAAACTGTAGGAAAAGTTGCACACACAAGGTACCCACTATCTATTCACTTTGATAGTAAAAATGTATGAAAAATGGCTAAGTTAAATTTGCAGAAACAGTGATAAAAAATAAAGTGAAGATTATATCCAAACCACATGCATATCTTCAGACCATGATCAAAATACCTGTGAAGTTTCAAAGGAATCGGCATAAAACTCCAGGAGGAGTTGCGCACACAAGGTACCCACTATCTCGTCACTATGATAGTAAAAACGCCTAAAAATGACTAAGTTCAACTTGTGAAAAAAGTGACAAAAAATAATGTGAGGATTATATCCAAACCACATGCATATCTTCAGACCATTACAAAAACATCTGTAAAGTTTCGAAAGAATTGGCTTAAAACTGTAGGAGGACTTCCGCACACAAGGTACCTACTACTTTAGCGGGACGGAAAGACGGAAGGACGTAAGGACGGACGGACGGACGGACGGAATGCCGAAAACTATGTCCCTCCGCTTTTCTTCGAAAAGGCGGGGGAAAATAACAGACATAACAATTTACAACACATAAAACTACCAAGAAGCACCAAAACAGAACTGCCGCCATGAAAAGGCCAGTAATGAACTTACTAGTGGGCTTAACCGGTTTGTGGTCGACCAACCCTCACCCTTTGTTCTGCGCTTGTTCATCAGCTACTTAGTTGTTTAACTCAACAAAACCAACCACCGCCCACACAACCGTCTTCCAAAAAGCACCAACAATAACAATAAGAACAAATTATACGACAATAAGAACAGATTATATGTTACATTAAACATCTGTTATAACCCCGCACATTATTCTGATGCACTTGTAGCTAAGGGTGCCAACGAGCATTTTATGATCTTCCTGTTTTATTTCAATGCCAGTCAATGTCTTCTAATACAATTTTCTTTGTACCGAAATTGCCTTAGGGTGATGCTTTTATGTTGTAAATTGTTGAATCTTTGGAAGCCAATCAAAATTTAGCGAGAAACAGGTATATTATGGCATATGTGAATAGGATCTGCTCCAATCAGCCTGCTCATTCGGACAGTTTCATCAGACTTCCTTTTTCACATCATTTATATGCTTTACGAAAACCGGGGAATCCAACAAGTGAATTCAAAGAGTTGATGCGCGGATGCACAGTATTTCGGGTCGGACGGACGAGCTAATACGCACACACACCTGCACGGACAAGAGCCATTTTTTTAGTCTGCGGAAGACAAAAAAGGTCTACAATAACATAGTAGGACGCATTTCAAAACAAACACATGTGGAACACAATCGACAAATCAAAGCAGGATCTTGTATTAAATGACATATTATGTAGGACTTGCATTTACTGTAATTCTAGCATTGTGGTCACCTTCTATATAGTGAACTCTCGTAACCTCATACGCTGATATCTCAGCGTACCCTCTTACATGAAAGCATATAAAATGGATACAATTCCTTCATTTCTTTCCATTTTAACTCCTATTATCTCAAACATCTGATATCTCAGAATAAATTTCTGGCTCCAGAAAATTTATTGGAGATACCAGGACTGGGTTGCATAAAAGTCCATTAAATCTTAATGCCAGCTTAAGTCCCCATTAACTCTCCATTAATTTAATGCCAGCTTCTACCCTGTTTAACTTAATGATTGTTTTTAATGCCGACTTAACCCTCCGTTAGTTAATGGAGACCCAGAGGTACATTAAGCCGTCATTAAATCACATTTCACGTGTATCTGTTCGATAATTTTCTACATCTTCCATATTGGCACACGCTTGGGCCTATCGAGTACCGTGTTCTGGCATTATTTGGCTGCACAAAAGTGCTTTAAAATTCGCATGATATACTCGTGGGTAACCCAATCGCACTGAATTAAGGTCCTATGTCATCCACCGCCCCATTTTGACAAAATGCTCGACTTTGTTCATGAATTTCGGAGGAAAATGACGCGATCCTACAAACCCCTATCACATCTGGCGGCCGCGAGCCCCTGAGAAACCAAAGGAGCTCTGATTAGACTGAGGGCTAGACATGGTATAAAAATATGTCTGTTGACAGATCAAATCTTACTTCGACCAATATGTTCTACTATACAGGCCTAGTCTAGGCATACGGATGAAATCCTATTTATACACTGCAGCTGTTTTGTTTAGATTCTTTGCTATACTGTACACGTAACGATGACGCGTCATGTTGCTGTCAATTAGAATCTACAGCTGACTTCATTTGAAACTTCTAGCGTTTAATTTTGCCAGTGATGTTAGTTCGAGAAACAGTTTTCTAACACCTTCAATGAATATCAAGGATACATTTAACGCGCACCTGCAAGTGCAAAAAACTGACAAGAGTGGTGGTGGTGGTGGTGGTGGTCTGTTCATGCTCCTGCGTCACATGCTTGACTATAGATATGGAAAAAAAAATCTATCGTATGAAAATTAACTGCGCTGAATCTGCTTTACAAAAACAGGTCAGAATGAGTTAGTTTATGCTCTTGAGAATTGGCACCATGAATCAGGATTTCAAGATTAGCCTTTTATCCTCTTGTGTGTATGTGTGTGTGTGTGTGGGGGGGGGGGGTTATTTACTGGTCAGATGTCTTGATGTTGCACACAGCAACATGATTATTAGAATTCACCAATTCGGCAATAGTAAGGTTATACGGCTAAAGCCGAAAAAAACAACGTCTAGGGAAGAAATAAAAGCATCAGCTCTCGCGACCGTCCTAAAAAAAAATTTTGTGATGTGTCTGATACCTACGATCATTGTCAATGAGGAGAAGCCGGGTTGTGTGTGTGTGTGTAGTCTATGCATGTAATGCACCTTGCTAACCAGGGGCGACAAAATAAGAAATAATAACAAGAGGGTCATGAGGCCCTGGATCGCACCCTCCAGTGAAAAGGCCAAACTTCAAAACTAGAACCATCATTTGAAAAAACAAACACAAAAAAAAACCCTGATAGTTTGAGGATTTTGAAATATGAGAGACAATCCATTTTCACTTTGTCCTGTTCTCAGCTGCTCTGGTTAAGCTGGCAATGTCCATCCCCGTCAACTCTTTTATATTATCTTCCCACCTCTTTTTTCTGTCTAAATCTCCTTTTTCTTTCACTTTGTCCCGTTGAATCGCCTAAGTTAAGCCAGAAAACCTGGAGACGTGGCCAGACCACTTTAGTTTCCGTTTCTTGACCATGGCCAGGAATTCATCATATTCTCCAACGGCGGCTTGGGTCTTTCTGCGAACCTCCTCATTGGTTACGCGATCCTATTAGTCTTCGGTACCATCTCATCTCAAAGGTCTGTGTTCTTTTCTCCAACTGTGCTGTCAAACCTGTACGCCTCTACCTCTGCTACATGTACGACAGCTATTTCCAAATTGCCCCAATTAAAGCCTAGCAAACCTCACACGGGACATAAATCAGCAGTACAGACCCAGATCAGACGCTGCATAAGACAAATGGGTAAAAAAGGCTAAAAGTTTTCCATAGCCTATTGGCCGTAGGGTCAGTTGGGGTTAGACTTCGTTACGCTAACTTGGTAATATCAAATCATAAAATGCGCCATGCCATGAGAAAAAATGGTCTTTTGGAGCATGTGCGATCAGCAAACTTTCTGATCAGCCTGCGCACCTACGCAGCCTGATCACAACTTTTTTTGTTTTCTGGCACAATATATGTGTAAGCAGACAGTGGAATCGCTATCAAACTGTGCGTATGCGCAGGCTAATTTGGTAGACTCATGTTTTTCCCATTTTGCTCATGATAGTCAGTGCCATTGATATTGTAACTGACTTATGTCAGAGGTCCTGCGTTCGATACCCGGTCTGGCCACATACTTTCGTTTCTCCTTACGCTGATTCAAGAAGGACAGTTGTCAGTTACTGGCGAAAATATGTGCACTTAGTACTGGTTAACCGCTTATGAGGTCTAAGCCTGCCCAGGAATAGTGTGTTTAAGTTAACTGACCGTCCCGACATGACCATAACTGTTTACCGTGGACGTAAAGCAACAAAAAGTCAATCGAATCAGTTACTCAGTGTCCTTTTCAATCGGATTTCAGTCATTTCGCGATGAAAGGCTGTGTGTAATGGAAGCCTGAATTTCATCGACGGCGGGATAGGTACCCATTGGGCAAATAACATTAAATAAACTTTGATTCAACCTTAATTCACCGTCAATATGTTGAATCAAGGTTGATTCAATGTTGATTCAACGGTTGGGGCCTGCTGTGTATTGGTAAAGCTTCTCGTTGTCTGCGTAGGGGCAGCCGGGGTCAGAGACCCACTGTATCGTGGGTAACGCATAGGAAAAGCGGAGCCCATCCCCCTCCTTTCGCTGCCATATCCTTCTCCGATTCAAAACCTATAGCCCATCTGGACATCGAAATTTTATTCTACAGTGATACTGTATTTCTCCCCCCTTGTTGTATGAAATTCATGTATTTTTTAAAAGTCTTTTGAACCCTTACTGGGAGGAACATATTTTGTGACCAGCCCTAAATTATTACGTATATGTAAGTGTTTGTCTCTCTTGCTGTCTGTCTCCCTCTCTCTGTGAAGTTTGGCCAGTTCCAGCAGACATATGACGATGCGAAGTGATGTCATTTCGACGTCACGTGCTGCAATACCTGCAGGAAAGGAAATTGAAATGACGTCACGTCGATGTATTTCCGTCTTTGTCTTTTTTTCTTTCTCTCGTGTTGCGGCGGCAGTAGTATAGAGGATAAGGCGAAGACTATCAATACAGAGATCGCAGGTTTGATGCCCCGCTTTGCCAGTCTTTCGCAACGCACGTAATTAATTTCGGCAGTTACTTTTATATTCTTGACCTTATATAAATTTGTCTTATTAAGTCAAATGGGTATTACTATTTAGCATTAAGTAAAAATGATAAAAATAAACTGAACCTGGGAAAACCCTTAACTGTCAATTGAACATACTCATTTGGTAAAGATAGAATAAAAGGTCTAGTCCACTGGGCATAAATGGGTCAATGGAGGCCTAATTCCGCTAAGCTCCATGCCGCTCTGACAAGTCGGTCTTAGTTTTAGAATACATGTAGTAGCATACGAGTAAATAAACACTGCCAAAACATGAAAAAATGCTATTTGAATTGAAACCGTTTATGAATTTAAACTAAAACATATATACTAGGTCAAAAAAGTTCCTATACATGAAATTTCTTCTGTTGCTATGGCAATTGCAGAAATTAAGAGCATATATGGTTTACTAATTAAAAAAAAGCTATCCTTTTGCTTATTGAACAAACTTATTTGTTTTGGTT
The DNA here is from genome assembly GCA_963989385.1 of Ctena decussata. Taxonomy (NCBI): domain Eukaryota; kingdom Metazoa; phylum Mollusca; class Bivalvia; order Lucinida; family Lucinidae; genus Ctena; species Ctena decussata. The sequence goes on along the minus strand of CAXDIV010000176.1, from coordinate 92,782 downwards.
TCCTACACATGCTACAAGGGTCGTTTGAATATGCCAGGGGTAATTTTTCATTTTCACAGAGTAACATCATTAAAACTGCTCAAGTTCACAATTTTTAAAATTGGTTTGTAAATAATGATTGCCAAGATTCTGCGCTCCATACACAAGAGCAAGGCCTTAGGTAAGGTTACTTGCCAAAGAAATCAAAATTTGACCGCTTCTGATACGAGAATTTGAACCACAAGTCAGGGTACTGTGATTCCTTTAAAGACTGTTTAAATGCCACTTTCATTGGGATTTCCATAGGAAATAGAAATCGTACTGGCTAGCGGGCGTGTAACAATTCTTCCAATTTTGTCATTATGCCATGAAAACAATGACATAACAAAAATGTTTATGAAGAAACTTTGAAAAAAGACCGACAGGTACAGTAATAATGACGCCTTGAAAATCGCTATATTTTTAATTAAAAGGGAGATAATCTGAGAATTTGAAGAATTTCAACCTCGCCTGTTAAGTCTGAGTACAAGACGTTAAACATTAAGACATTAAACATTTTAAGTGTTTTTCGAACTTCCTGCACTATGGACTTTTCTGCGCAATACAAAATTTATTCCTGCGCATGCGCAGAAATGAGATGCATTCAGGTTGACTCCTTTCGAATAATGCCAGATAACTCTAATGTGGAAAAGTATGGGTTGACAATTTTCTGAGCATTTTGTTCTTTGGTGTCTCCCCAAACATACATGAACCTCAATTAATTCCAATATGCACTTGGTTCCTTGAAAATATGGCCGATAGTTGGTATCGTTACTATTTTGACCGAGTATAGTTGTTTATATATTTTTGAAATAATAATCATGGATACTAATTTTTCTGTACAGACTAACGTCTTTTCATACGCCTGTGCTTAACCACGGCTAGTAAACTTTCATAGGTACCTCCGACGGAGGTACTAAAATTGGTTGTGACATCCATCCGGAGTCGCCTGTGCTTGGCAAAAGGTGACAATGAAAGGTAGACACCCAAGTCAAAATGCCGTCAGAAACAAACTGTTTACGGTATAAACAAAGCTTTGACAAATTTCGACAGTATAGATTATTTCCGCAAAAGAAAAGAAATATGGCGTAATTGTTTCATGACTGGTGAGGATTGAAAATATTCGAATATGTACGATATTGATAGTTACTACATGTATAAGCAGAGTAAAAGTTCACTGCTAGGAGATAGGAGCGATGGCACTGTAGTGGTTTACGCGCATGACTACCTATACACGGTTCGCAGGTTTGATTCCTCGCGTCACCGGTCTTTCGAATAATTCTCTAAACCAAAGTCCCATTGCCAGATGATGTGTGTGTGTAGATTGGACATAAAATCCGCGTCACTCAGTAGGAAACCACCGCAGATCCTGGTCATACTACCCCCATGCATTCGGAGCAGTCTGATTTGTTTGTGCGGGATTCCTGTCCCAGTGGTTTGGGTCATCAGAGCCAAGTCAATGGCAGACCAGTGAAATAAATAAGGACAAAATTTTCTTGTTTTAGCATCATAAAAACAATTAGCGCCGTCTCTAACGAGATCGAGCAGATGCGCAAGCTGGTCGGATTTTTTTTTTCTATTTTTTTTTATAAATGCAAAGCACACTATACGTAAGCATATGAGCCACGACACGACAAACCCAACAAAGTGGCATGTGTGCCCAGCGAAGACTCAGATCAGCCTTGGTATTGGCCAAGACTGATCAGAGTCTGTGCTATCCGCAGGAAGCTAGCTTAGACCCTTGGCTTCCCTTTTAGTGCACAGCAAATACTCTGATCAGGCTGGGCGGGTGCCCAGCTGCGCATAAGGACGATAACCTCATTTGAGCCGCGACACGACAAAACCGACCATGTGGTTGTGCGCCAAGCACAGACTCAGATCAGCCTGGGCTTCATCCAGTTTGATCAGATCTTCTTTAAGTGCTGAAATGGAAGCGAAGGATTTAAGCTACCTCCATGCGGACAGCGAAGACTCTGATCAGACTGGGCGGATGCCAAGGCTGATCTGAGTCTGCGCTGGGCGCACAACCAACATTATCATACAACGGACTAGCTATCGCAGACTTTAGTAAAACAAATGGAAGCGAAGGATCTAAGCTACCTCCATGCGGACAGCAAAGACTCTGATCAGACTGGGCGGATGCCAAGGCTGATCTGAGTCTGCGCTGGGCGCACAACCAACATTATCATACAACGGACTAGCTATCGCAGACTTTAGTAAATCTAACTTGTACACAGATTTGTACCATTTAATATGAACTCTGCCATATTATTCGCTCAGTCAACTACCTTAATGGGCGCGTGCCGAATTGTCATTGTGACGTCACTGAAAACACGGTTTAGTTCAAAGCTGCGTAAAAACGACATTTTTTAAGTGTAAATAGACCTAGTAGATCTATCAATTAACACGGATTCGTGTTTCTACGTTTTTCCCCCTCGGAAAGTGGTCTAAATCAAGTGAATTGACCCATGGAGACTGAGATCATGCTGTATGGACACTCATCGTAGCTTGGATATTACTTTCCACAAACCGAACTCCCTGAAATTTCGAATATTTCTTTGTTTTTTCCCCTTTTTTCTTTCATTACAGTTACCGTCGTGTCCAGTTTGCAACAGGAAGGTGCGTGCAATTTGGAGATAATGCCAGCTTAAGTCGTCATTAGTTAAGCTGGCATTAAAAACGTTTTATGCAACGATAACATAAGGCCAACTTAACTAACGGAGAATTAAGATTTTAAGGCCAACTTAAATTTTAATGGCAGCTTAAGTTAATGGACTTTTATGCAACCCAGCCCAGTAGTTTTAGGTAAACTTCGACTTTGAAACCTCGAGACTAGATTGTTACTGTCCACTTCTCTCTCTGTTTTGCTTTGTGACTTGGTTGTAGTGGATGACACATGAACTTCAAAAGCTGTCCTGGTTTTTTTTGTCTGATTACTCGTATTTGTGTCTTGATAAGGTAACCGTTCCGGAATATTGAGAGATAAATCCCCCTCAGTTAGAGCGACTGTCCGTTCCAAGGCGGGAACTTCTGCTGTCGATCCAATTTGTGGGTTTCTAGCCTAGTAGTCACCTGCATTGCTGCCTTCTCTGCTCTGTGGTTTAAAACAGAAAAATGATATAAATAGATGTTTAATCTTTATCTGTATTCTAAATGGCTTTCAGTATCCACGCCCAAATGCAAAGTTGCCTTGAATGCACTACTTCAACAAGACAGACATAGTTTTTAAATCCAGCTAATTTACCTGTAAACTGGGGTCTAACTGATGGTTTTCTTCTGCTCCGGTATTTCAGTGGTGTTGTTTGACTTCCCAGGAGGTCTCCAACGTTATTTCCGTCGAGTCCTCATCTCTGATTCATCAAAGGTCTTATACGTGATTTGTTTGTTTCGATGATGTTTCATTGATGGGTTAGGAAACCTTCATGCGGACCAAACAGCAAACTAAATGTTTTGAATCACTGAAAAAGCAGAGGGCGAGGTTTGGTACCAGTAAAACATATTTAAGTCCTCCCACCACCCTCAGTAATTTTTTTTCTGACCGTTGCAAGGCGGTACTTCAGTTGTGGTTCCTTGATGTTACATTGTGCTATGTCTATGCTTGTCTATGTTCCTTTGCAGTTTGGTCACCTGTTTTGCTACTACATCTGACTTTTATTTTGTTTTGTTTTGTAAGTTAGAAATAGAATAGGTAAAAAAGATGTTGCTGCTGTTTTTTATTAGGGTAGCTGAATGACCACCTGTTTATGGGAAATGCTGGCCATTCGGTTTACTGTGCGTGTCTTTCGTGAACTTGTGTCAATTTTTCCGTGTGTGTGTGCTTCTTTCCCTATTGGTTTTTAGAGCGGGATGTGGGATTTGATTGTAATAATTCCTGATCATTGCTCATCTTTTTACTTTGAGTATTGCTGAGTCATTATATTTCATACAAAATAAAGGTTATACTTGATAGTGTGAGTCACAGCATCCGCCAAGTTTAATCAGTCTTCGTTGTCTGCATGGTGGAAGCTTAGACTCTTAGTTCCCCTTTGAGCGCAAGCCAAGACTCAGACCAAACAAGACGACTGCCCAGGCAGATCTGAAGAGTAAATAGGAAAATTGACAGGAACTGACATATTTCAATCCCAGGTCCCACCCAAGACACAACGTGGGACTCAGACAACACAAAATTAGACCCTCCAAAGACATCGCCAGCGGCAACCACGTGATCAGGCTTTTCCCATGTAGATGGTCACCGGGCTTGCCGTTACATCTCAAATAATATATCAATAATATATCAATATTAAACATAGCAATAAAAATCACATAAATCAACCAAGAATAACCAAAAACAGAACTGCCGCCTTTTGGACGGCCAGTAAAGAAATTAATGTGGGGTTTAACCGGTTTGCGAACGCGACCAACTGTCGCTCTTGGTTCTGCCTAGGTTCATAAGGCACTAAGTTGTACAACCCAACCAAAACAATCACCAACTACACAACACATTAACGAAACAATCAGTTCTGCCACTATGATAAACATAAAACTTTTTTTCTACATATTTTCTATTCTTATTTAAGGCAAGCTTTCACCTCAAACACACTATATCAATAACAGACAAAAACAACATCAACACACAAACCAACCAAGTAGAAGAAAAAACAGAAGTGTCGCCTTAGGTCGGCTAGAAACGAAATAACTTGGGGCTTAACCGGTTAGCGTGGAGCCATTGGTGTGCTTAGGTTCATTAGACAGGTAAACGTTCGGTTAGCGTGGAAGATTCCTAGTTCATAAGTAAGTGTGACATCTCAGGAACATAGAAATCAAACAAGATTCCCAGTTCATAAGTAAGTGTGATATCTCAGGAACATAGAAATCAAAATTAAAACTAAGATAAAACAAACATGAGGACTCATAGAATTAACAAACCGAAACTTTGACGTCATTATCTAACGTAGCGACAGAAAGACTGTACGGCCTGTACGTTTTATTGTTTTGTTGATTTCTACGCTTGTATTCAAACCAGTCTAATTTGGATAATAATTCCCGTTTTTGTGTCGCTACGAAGGCAATCCCATTGAAAGTAATGTATTTTCAATGTAAATATATGTTGTACCATTCCTCCATCATTGACCTCCCGCTCTTTCAAAGCTCCTACGCGCCTGCAAAGCGAGTGCTCGCTATGAATATAGTCTTTACTCGTACTGTTTTAAAAGTGTCTGATCAGAAGTTTATTAACAGTGCAATAAAAAATCTGGGTTATTTTCAGCAGCGATCGAGTGAACATTATTGCAGAGGACAGACATGATCAAACTCGCCGGAGACGAAATAGATCAGGCTCTACTCCAAGACCAAGTCTTCAACAAAACGTGTAAGAGTTCAATCTACAAGTAGCTTTTGTTGTATATTAAATGCCCGTTTGCAACCGGAGACGATGACCTTTCCGTATGGTGCACGTTAGAATACCAAATAAACATTTCACCACTTTTTTGATTTTCTGAATAATGTTAATATGATCCTTGGTACCAGTTTTGAAGGTAAAACTTTGAACAGAAAAAAAAACTTTGAACGAAACATATCATGTACAGGAGACGTCACTTTACTCGTCGACAGGCATTTCAGGTATAAAAGATTGTCTTCAGCACATCCAAGTTTTAATTTCGGGTTTCTTTTGTCGGTCAGTATAGTTTGAAATTGCTGAATGGTTACAATTCTAGAAATTCCACAGATAAATTTGACTCCCCAGCCTAATAAATAAGTCGCTACATCGAAACTGGGACACAGCTTTTTATGTTACAGAATTCTTGGTCACCACAATTTCTGTTTTTATATCAGTCATCATAAAACAATCATGCTTGTTTTGTGATTCAGATGATGTAGACCTACGCAGAATGCTTAATAACAATCTTTAACTCCTATGCCGTTGTCTTTAAGTTGCAAAAAAATCTCAGACAGCAGACAGGTATATTCTAACGGCTGTGTAGGTACATGTACTTTTGGTGACATTGAATTATTTCTCATTATGAAATATTAGGGAATTTTAGCTAGAAACCTAGGTAATCTTCTTGCAAGGAGTGTAATATTGTCTGTTAGCTATAGGAGGTTTGGGGAGGGCTCAAAAAGAAACGGTAAACCTATGATGTTACCTGTGATATTTTTCTCTGTAAACTATTTGACTATTCCACTACAGATATTGAAAAGCACTGCATGTTTGCATACCCGGGCTGTCTGTCCAGCGTCTTAACTTTCATGAATAGTATAAAAATTCCAATGAATAAATCAATTGACACGGGAATAATAGATTTGGACATTGCTTATCGCACATGCCATAAAGGTGACGCACATCAACTGATGTAAGAAAGTAGAACAGAAGAAACAGGAAGAATATGGTTCCAGAAGAGGATTTCATGGGAAAATGTTAGATATAATTATTGTTAAATAAGACATTATTTTTTCGCTACGTAATCATCATCCATACTATCGTCTAATTGAAAAAGGTTCTCTTTTACGTTCTTGTTTTTCTTAAGCCATGTATGGAGACAAATCCAGACCAGTTCTTCAGGCAATATGAGTTTGATCTGAACTAGGTACTTCTGTCTCAATTCTTAGAGTCTTTACGGTAGTTATTGTTTAGCATTCAAATACATGTATATAATAAATGAGCCGCGACACGAGAAAACCAACAATGTGGTTTTGCGCTTAGCGCAGACTCAGATCAGCCTGGGCATCCGCCCAGTCTGATCAGAGTCTTTGCTGTGCGCATGGAGGTAGCTTAGACCCTTAGCTTCCCTTAAAGCGCTTAGCGAAGAGTCTGAGCAGACTAGGCGGACGCTCAGGCTGATCTGAGTCTGCGCTGGGCGCACATTCACATTGTTGATTTTCTCGTGTCGCGGCTCAAATGTATTTGTTTTGTTTCCCTGCAGCTGCAGTTTGAATCTTTGCATCGATTTTACTGCATATTCAACGGTATTTCATTTTCATCATGTCGATCAGAGGAAAATGGTGAAAAATTCAAAGGCAAATGAAATTTTGACCAGAGTCGACATAGAACCCATAACCTTTGTACTGATAACTCCTAGACATCAGCATAGTGTAACCCAGGTGGAATAGAAAGCAATTTGGTTTTAACAATGGTTCGAGAAAAATGCTTTCAAGATGTTTAATTTCTAAGTAGAACTGGTGGTATTAATGTCACAGTCGATTATAATAAAAGCTTGTCCATAGAAATGAAGTCTGAACTGAGTCTAGGACGGCGCTTAAATCACCCCGCACATAAGTGCAGTCTGATGAGCTCCTTTTTTACAGCAACGCTTAATGCATTTCAATATTTGCTTTCAAAAAAAGCTTGGCTTTGTTTTTGCTTTTTCTTCTGGTGTCGGGATTACACGGTTTTCTCGAAATCAATTTTCAAAAAAAGCCATTTAAGGCTTCAATTAAGTCATTCTGATATTGTAATTGATCTCATGTCTCTGGAGATGACTTTATTATAAGCTTTTCGCTTACGTCAGAACTTGTACTATGTTATATTGTACTTTTCTTGTAATTATGTAATTTACACTGAATAAATATTGTTTAAACCAAAAAATTAAAAAGATAGCCAATGACCATGAATTAATACGATCACATCCCGCCCTTAAACCCGAAAGGGAAATAGGCAGACACAAAATGACAAAAGCTCACGAAAGACATGCACGGTAAACCAAATGAACAGCTCTTTTAAAAACAGGTGGCCTTTCAGCTACACTAATTGAAAACAGTAGCAACATCTATTTGTATCCTTTTTTTTCATTTGAATCAGATAACAAGTGAAAACAGAAGGCAGAGTGGGCAGCAATTTAGGTGACCATATTGCTTGCGACCATAGACACGCGGGAATAACAATGTGTAACATTGAGGAACCAAAACAGAAGTGCAGCCTTGGAACGGTCTGTTTACTTGGTGTGTCAAATTAGCTTTACTGGATCTAAACCCTTGCCCTCTGCCTTTGCAGTGGTTTGAAACATTTGGTAAGCAGTTTGGTCTGCATGAGAGTTTCCTTAGCCATCAATGAATCATCACAGGGAACAACGAAACACGGGTAAGACCTATGTTGAATCAGAGGTAAGGACTCGACAGAAACAGTGTATTTCGACACCGGCAGATCACCTGAGTATCAAAAAACCCCACTTAAATCATTAATTACGGTCTAACTGCCTGCCTGAATAAGTATCATCCCCGGCGGACCTACTCTTTGTGAGTGGTGCTACTGCAATCTAAATTTCGGCAGAAAGAATCGGGCATTTTCCTGCGACGTTCTTTCTCAAGTTAATTACAATTAACCCATATAAATCAAAACATATGCAAGAAAAAACGAAAGCGTATTTGTCATTGGTATAAGGTGCAGAAATAAAAAATCTGTCCCTCGATACGGATTGTTCTGTTCACACCTCGCTTACATGAAATACATTTATAATATTCAAAAGCGAGTTCAGGTTAATTCGGTGACGACGTCACGTCATCTAATCCAAACACTGCTTTTAAAGTGTTTGCCATTCAACACACTTCTACAGTAGTATCAGACAAAGTTTACAATAAAATTATGCCTTTCATGTGTTTTTATTTGACTTCTAATTGCTACATATTGTGAGTTTCTTTTTATCAGGTAATTTTCATTGAATTTCATTGCTGAGTCTAATATATCATGAAACATTACCGTTTTATGGTTGACTCTCGTTTTCTTGCACACTAGATAAGGATACCCGCGTGCTTCCTCTGTACCTACAAATCTTATCTCAGCCATGTTATCTCAATCCGGGACCGGATAAAAATCACGAGTAGTTAATGTATTGGTTGTATAGGAGCTCACATACCTGCGTCGTCAGGTGACGTTGGCTTTTTAAATGATGATGTCACAAAGACGACATAAATGACGTCAGTTTATGCACGCCAGTCGTTGACGTAAAGAGAGCCAAATGCCGGTCTTTGAAAGCGGTACCTTCTTTAAAAATCAAATAGAAACCTCTCAAGGACTAGAATTACGAATTTCAATAAGGTTTAAAATTAAAACAAAACAAGATGTGAAAGAAAAAGTACTTGTCATGGATTTGAGGTGCGGATAGAAAAATCCGTCACTCAGGATCACTGTTCGGCATCACTCAGCAAGCCTCGTGATGCCGAATAGTGACCCTCGTGAAGCCTTGTGATGCCAAACAGTGACCCTCGTGACGGATTTTTCCATCCACACCTCACACCCATGAAAGATACTTATAATCTCAGACACTGATATTTCAAAGTACTCTTTCTTATCATATACAATAATTCCCAAATTTTAAAATCTTCCTCGATCAACAATTAACAGTTCCAATGCTTTACCAAAAATATTTAAACACAGCATGTCCTACTCTGGTAAAGTTATTTGGACCGTTTTACCAGAGTATATCAAAGTCCTTGATAATATATCCACCTTCCATAACCGATTTATAAGATGAATGGAATCTTAAGATCCACGTATATTTCAGGTTTGTCAAATGTATTTAGTAAGATTATTCACCTTACTGTTTTCCAGATAACTTGTTAATTATTTTCTATGTGAATAAGCGAACATGTGTTTTGTTTGTCTGTTGTATAAGTTAGATTTTTCATGATTTATGTTTTACATGTTATACATTGTTTAGTGGGCCTCAAGGAAGAGAAGCTTGTAACTAATTTTGTTTATTATTTATTAATAGCTCACCTGAGCCACAGGCTCAGGGTGAATTGTGATCACCAAGTGTACATCGTGCGTCGTCCGTCGTGCGTCGTCCGTCGTCAACAATTTGCATTAAATGACATCTTCTTTGAAACCGCTAGGCCTAGGGCTTTGATATTTGGCCTGAAGCATTGTATAGTAGACCTCTACCAAGTTTGTTCAAATGGTAGCCTCAGGGTCCAAAATGGCCCTTGGACAGGGGGTCTTGTGTTCGAAACTAAAAAATACTTAAAAGTCTTCTTCTCCAGAACTGCTTGGCTCAGATGCTTGAAGTTTGGTATGTACCATTGCTGTGTGGTCCTCTACCAGGTTTGTTCAAATGGTGGCCCCAGGGTCCAAAATGGCCCCGGGTCAGGGAGTCCCAGGTTTAAACCATAGAAATGCATAGAAAAACATTCAAAAATCTTCTCCTTCAGAATCGCAAGATTCAGATGCTTGAAATTTGGTATGTAGCAGTGCGTGATAGTCCTTTACCAAGTCTGTACAAATGGTGGCCCTTGGATACAAAATAGCCTCTTGGCATGCAGTCGAAGGTTTGTACCATAGAAATGCAAAGAAATATATTCAAAAATCTTCTCCTTTAGAACCATAAGGCTTAGATGCTTAAAATTTGGTCTGATGCATTGCCTAGTAGCCGTATACTAAGTTTGTTCAAATGGTAGTCCCAGGGTTCAAAATGGCCCTGCGGCAGGGAGTCCTAAGTTTGAACCTAGAAATACAAAGAAAAATATTAAAAACAATCTTCTTTTTCAAAACCACTCGGCTCAGATGCTTGAAATTTGGTATGTAGCTTCGCCTAGTAGTCTTTCACCAAGATTATTCAAATGATGACCCCAGGGTTTAAAATGGCCTCGCCCCAGGGATCTGGGTTTGAACCAAAGAACTACATAAAAAAATATTTTAAAAATTTTCTTCTTCAATACCACTTAGCTCAAATGCTTGAAAAGTGCTATGATGCATTGCCTTGTAGTCCTTTATCAAGTTTGTTCAAATGATGGCCCCAGGGTTCAAAATGGTTCTTCGGCAGAGAGTCCTGAGTTTGAGCCATAGAATACATAGAAAACTATTAAAAATTATCTTCTTCAGAACCACTTGGCTCAGATACTTGAAATTTGATATGATGCATTGCCTGGTGGACCCCTACAAAGTTTGTGTAACTGGTGGCCCTGAGATCCAAAATGGCCCTGGGGCGGGGAGTCTTGGACTCGAAATTAAAATGTACTTAAAAATCTTTTTCTCCAGAACCATTTAGTGCAGATACTTGAAATCTGGAATGATGCATTGCCTAGTTGTCCCTTACCAAGTTTGTTCAAGTGATGGTGCCAGGGTCAAAAATGGCCCCACCCCAGTGTCCTGGGTTTGAACCATACAAATACAAAGAAAAATATTGAAAAATCTTCTTCTTCAGAACCACTTGGCTCAGCGGCTTGCAATTTAGCTTTTACCATTGCCTAATGGTCCTTTACCAAGATTTTTCTAATGATGGCCCCAGGGTCCAAAATGGCCTGGCCCCAGGGGGTCCAGGGTTTGAACCATAGCAATACATAGAAAAATATTCAAAAATCTTCTTCTTCAGAACCATTTGGAAATGGTTGCAAACTATCAGGTTTGTTTAAATTATGACCCTAGTTTGACCTTTGCCCTTTTTGCCCAGGTGAGCGATTCAGGGCCCTTTGGCCCTTTTGTTACTATTATGATTATTATTCAGAATATAATTTGGATTTACTTCATATTTTTCATGTCATTTCAACTCCTGTTATCTGAAACTACTGGTATATGAACGTAAATTTCCTGGGACCAGAAAATTTACTCTGAGATATTAGTAGTATTAGATGAACTTGAACTTGAGTTATAGAGAGCTGTGTGAGACCGCAATATTCACAGAACGCATTTTTCACATGTGTGAAAGTCCGGTCGCATTTTTCACACGTGTGACAAATCCGGTCGCATTTTTCACAGAATCTGAACGCATTTTTCATATGTCTGTGATATTTGCGTTTGATATATACCATGAAAACGAAGTTTCCGAACGCATGCAACACCCCAAAATTATGACAAAATATCACAAAAACGCAAGTTTCACTTCTTGACAATTTTATAACCCTGAAATTATAAAAGTGATAGTGGACGGAAAACGGTAGAGTAAACAAATTTGTTCTGCTCTTCCGCGCAGAAGGTCGCAGGTTCGAGTCGCCAGCCGGGTCACGACTGAAACATTGACTCTGTCATCCCAACAGTAAATGGTAACCTGTCCCGAATCAGGGAAGGATAAAGCTACGAACGGAGAGGACCTGTCCCGAATCAGGGAAGGATAAAGCTACGAACGGAGAGGAATAGGTTCCCTCTTTCATAACATGTGCCTAAAGACACTTAAAGAGTCCCTTATGCCATATCAAAATTAAAGGTATTGGTATATTCAGTTGCGTGTTCATATCATCTTCACTGCAGCTTGTGTTTATGCCGTGTGGCGGCCGTAAAACTTCTCCCCGTACATCATCATAGCGCAGATTATATTTTCTGGTCCTTTGGGATCATTGAGTTCATTTGAGTAATTTCAAAAATAGAGTTCCGTTTAAGCCGGTGTTAGTGGGCGTGACTGGTGTCGCACATTTCATTACTAGTCATGAACAGACTCAGTTAAGCCGAGTCTGCTATTTTCTATTCTTTGGTGTAGTCCTTGCTTCCAAAGGATCTAACTATTCACAACATATTTATCTTCACTGCAGCTGGTGTATGTGCCGTGTGGCGGTCGTAAAACGTCTACCCGTACCTCTTCATAATGTTTCTGGTCCTTTGGGTTCATTGAGTTCATTTGAGTAATTTTGAAAATAGAGTTTCGCTTAAGCCGGTGCTAGGGGACGTGGCTGGTGTTACTTTCCATTACTGGTCATGAACAGACTCAATTAAACCGAGTCTGCTATATTCTGTTCTTTGGTGTGTTCCTTGCTTCCAAAGGATCTATTTTTCAGAACATACTGTATATGAAATCTATATCTGGGTAAAAATGGGAGGGAAGACCATAGTCGTCTGCCTGTCTGTCCGTCACAAATCTTTTTCTTTTTATAACTTTAAAAGGTAGGTTTAGGAAAATTAGTACAAATATAAAGCACGCAGAAAAGGTTTGAAAATGTCAAAGTCGACAATAAGGCATAGTTCAGTCATATATTTAATCGGATGATCTACACCAGCTTAAAATAATACCTCAAAAAATCGAAACCCAAGTTTAGATATTTTCTCGCAATTTGTTGACCATGTTAGCTCCCTAAGAGCCGAAGGCTCAGAGCAGTTGGTGTTCAAACTCATAGTTGTAGTCGGAAAAGGTAAACAAATAATTCATTCTCAAGCCTCCCTTGTCGTATGTGTGAAAAGTGCGTTTCTACAAAAAATCGCTATAAAATCCGAACGCAATGGTCACACTCGCAAAATGTGAAGAATACGATCTTATTCATCACACACGTGTGAAAAATGCGTTCTGTGAATATTGCGGTCTCTCAGAGCTGACTTATGTCTATTATCATATACCAGTAACAAAGATCCAGTCTGTCCAGTTAAGGTATCGTACAGCCTTGTTAGGCATGTTAGGCATAAGCCCGGTAAATATTCTGGCAAGAAATTTTTCGCAAAAGTTAGCAGTTCCTGTCGAGAAATGCTCATTATCTTTACCAGTCCATAATTAAAATCTTCAACAGTTCCTTCAAGAGCAGAGAATACATACAGAAGTAGGAACATGGGCCAGACTACGTAGTTTCGGCTAATAAAGCCTCGTCAGTGACCCTGACAATATCTGGTGGCGAAACCAGAAAAAAGCATACTGTAATTTTTTAATTTTAATTGGACAGTCGATTCAAAGGCTGATTAGTTTCAAAAGGATCCAAATAATATAAAAGACGATGATCTAGAATAATAGTCTAAATCGATCTAAAATTTTAGATTTCTAAGAATCTATCCCCCGATCTCAAAGGATGTAAATAAAATATAATCTGCACTATGGATGATGTACGGAGAGACGTTTTATGGCCGCCACACGGCACAACACCAGCTGCAGTGAGGTAAAATTAAAATCTTAAAAAGTTCCTTCAAGAGCAGATAATACATACAGAAGTAGGAACATGGGCCGCTATAAAAGTCTTAAAATCAAAAGTTTGCGACTATACCCTTTAAATTTCTTCGAGGAAAAAATAATTGACACAGTTCATGAATATTTCACAATAGTGATGATCGGATTTACGCTTTGATTTTTGTGATCGTTTTGGACTGAACCTGATTGCACATTATGGTGAAAGCAAAATATTTTCCTTAACATATGTACTGGTTCCTGTAGATATATATATGCCTTCACATAAGAAGGTCCATGAACGTATGGTAAATCCTCAAATCAACCTGCACATCCCCTCAAACTAACCCAGAATAATTTCAAATATAATTGAATCAACTCAGGAAAGGTCGTAAAGTACCCAAGAAGGGTGACAGTTGAATAGAACAATCCGTCCAAGAGATCAGGAGAAGAAAGGAGAAACATAAACGACAAAATGGAACAGGGGCCGTATTTATAAAATGACTTAAGAGGTTGCTATGCTGTTGCTAAGGCTGAGTTTCTATAAAGGAAATTCCCTACAACTATGAAATTTGCTCTGGAGGAACAGTCTGAGGGCAAATTTCATAGTTATCGGCAATCTCCTTCATAGAAATTTAGCCTTAGCAACAGCATAGCAACAGACTATATTCCAGTTTTCTTATCACCTGAGTCTATTAAAGGTTAATGGGTAGAAGAAATGACGTCGCATTTCGCTTAGCAAGACGTCATGTACGTGAAACAAAATCACTGAAAATATGAACTAATTGAATGATTAAACTATTTTATGTCCAAGATAAAATATGTTCCATGTAGAACAGATCATCAATGTTTTATGAAAAATTAATGATGAGCTGGAAAACGGTTTTAGTGCTCCTTAAGATAAAAGCAATGACGTTATCGGAGAGGGTAAAGCTAAACAGATTTATTTTGAGAAATATTTACGTGGCGAAACAATATATTTGTCGAAAATTCCCTTCAAACACATTTCAGTATAACATAATAATTTAGTTACATAATAAAGCTTATATGAAGTCGTATTTTGTTGCATAAATCAACGAGTAAATCGAAAAAAAAGGATGGATAATGACGCTGATTTAAAATCATCTTGACGGCAAGTGCTTTAATATGAGATTCATTTTAATATCTTAACGGACAGCCATATAAATGCGAAAAAAATCAGGTATATATGAGTGGCATTTATAGATCGTCAAACTATTACATTTTCACGACGTCATAGAAAAAGAAGTATTTGTTTCCCACTAAAATGAAAATTGTCTTGTGATAAGAAAATAGATGACCTTTCCGATTGGCTATCTTTTTAAACAAACAACTTAAATTACTTATTCTGTCTAATTCCGCTTAAAACGATGTCGATTCCATTTAGGACATACATCGTGGCGTAAGAGTCAACAGGAGTTAACAAATTTCAACAGCGACTAAGAAAAATGGCTAGCTAACTTCTAGGGTTGCTAAATCTAACGAAGTTGAGGCCTATATCACAGAATACCCCTTTTGGACTCTTCGAAAAAATTCTCGTTCTGCTTCGCAAACGTATGCAGCACGAGGTGCTGAAAACAGCTGCGCAACCGCTTTAAAACATCTGTGCATATGTATGCAAATGTGAATCTCCCATCAAAAAGCAGATGTCATTTTTTAGGTGTTATTCATTCATTCCGCGACCCAGCAGCACTTCTTGTCAACAAAAAATCTGAGAATCTGTTCAAAAGGCATTGGCTGCTTCTTGTAATAAAGAAATGCTGTATCCTTTTGGAACATCAGATAGTGTAGGCAAATCTTTGTCAGACTGACGCATCTATAAACAAAAACAAAACAAAGAAGTTTGCAGCCATGTAATCACGCAGCCTTAACCGTCGGATACAGGATATTGGCTGATTGCACAAACTCGGGCAGACCAGCTGCTAAACGTCAATTAAAATCCATAAATAGAATAATTGGTCAGATTAAAACATTATTTAATTATTCGAACTACAGTAAGACTGTAGCTCTACCGGCATGTAAATAAAACACCTGAAAAAGAGGGATCCTTTGGCATTTTAAACATACAAACTATGATTGATTTATTTCTCACCCCATTTATAAACGCCGTAAACATATTTTCATATCACCAATACTTGATCCATGGATTGGTTAGAAGTCTTTCACACAGACTGAATAATTTATATGTTCATGGACCTCAACAGAACCAAGGTCGAGGGTTGTGCGAACGTCATTTGGATATAAGCGCCCGCCCAATTTTTTATTGCTGATTTTTCAACTCGGTACTTCTGTTGTAATTTATGATTGTTTATTTTTTTCGGTAATTTCAGCTTTATGGAGTCACCTGTAAAGTTGCTGCTTTGCCTTTTGCTTACTGTTTTGTTTTGTGCTTTTAAAATAAAGAAGACATGTGAGATAGATATTTGATATTTTTCGTGGCTGTAATTTTTTATAGTCTTGTATGTATACGAACCACTATAGAACATTGTTAATTTTTCCATATGTCTGTCTGTTAACATTTTGTATTAAGTGTGATGATGTTGGCCGAGGTAGATGTGAGCCCCTGCTCACTTGCTTTTGTTTTAGCTGTGACAGTTTGAGTCTGAAAACTTGATAAATGAGCAGGAAGAAACACGGGATTCATCATAGGCCTTATCCGTGATTTGTTTGTTAACGGTGATGATTCATTGATGAGTTCGAAAACCTTCATGCTAACAAGCAGAGGGCGAGGTTTGGGCCCAGTAAAACAAGTTTAAGCCCCCGAGTAATCTTTTGCTGACCGTTCCAAGGCGGTACTTCTGATGCGGTTCCTTGATGTTATATTGTGCTGTGTCCGCTTGTCTATGGTCTCTGGCGCTTTGATCACCTGTATTGCCTTCTTTTTCTGTTTTGTTATCAAAATAAAAAATAAGTAAAAAGAGATGTGGATGCTGTTATTGGGGTAGCTGAATGACCATCTGTTTGGGAAAGGGCTGCTCGTTCGGTTTACTGTGCCTGTCTTTTGTAAACTTGTGTCAATTTCCATGTGCATGTGCTTCTTTCCCTATTGGTTTTGATAGCAGACTGTGGGATTTGATTGTATTAATTTCTGATCATTGCCTATCTTTACTTTTCACATACAGGGACATAGATGATGTTCTGTCTCTGAATGATCTAAAGCTTTCGGAGTTAACTGTTTATTGACCTCATCTGTCCGTGTGAACTTGAAAGTAAAGACACCTCATAGTCCAGTTCATTTCTCTCGTACTTAGAAAAGCGTACATTGGTCTGTACAATATCGTTTATTCATTTCCGTAAACTAACACTACAAACAACAAGTATAAGTTTTTACAAAAAGCTTGGGTCAACGCTTGGCACACATTAATTCGTATAGTCAATGGATTGGCGCCTTAGTCAAATCGCGCCCCTACCAAACTCAAGTCAATCTTCACCTGAGTCTTATCGCTCTTTCCCGGTTTTTAGCTCACCTGAGCCAGCGGCTCCGGGGGAGCTTATAGGATGGTAAGGCTCCGGCGTCCGTCGTCCGTCCGTCGTACGTCGTCCGTCGTCCGTCCACACTTTCAAACAACTTCTCCTCTAAAACCGCTTGGCCAATTGCAACCAAATTTCATATGTAGCCTCCTGGGACCTTAGGAACGAAAAGTTGTTCAAACGGTCCTGGTCACATGACCAACATGGCCGCCATGCCCATATATGGTAAAAACCTGAAAAAATCTTCTTCTCCAGAACCAATAGGGCGATGGCCTTGAAACTTGGTATGTAGCATTGGGTACACAAGTACTACCAAGATTGTTCAAATTATGACCTTGGGTTGACCTTGACCTTTTTTACGGTAAGGTCAAATTTGCTTCCTTATGCTTTTATATGGCAAAATGCTGCAACATAAGATATCTTGGAAACTGTTGAATATTTTGGCCTAAAAATTGGTACATACAGTCATCTTAATGACTACATGAAGATTTATGAGTTCAAGAGGTCAAGGTCATTCTTTGACCTTTGACCCAGAACTCTCATATTTTGACAATATCAAACAATCTCCTCAAAAACAACTAGGCCAATTGTAATTAAATTGCATATAGATCCTCCAGGGGTTGAGGGAATGAAAATTTGTTCATACGGTCCAGGTCACATGACCAACATGGCCACCACGCCCATATATGGTAAAAACCTTTAAAAATCTTCTTCTCCAGAACCAGTAGACCGATGGCCTTGAAACTCGGTATGTAGCATTGGGTACTCAAGTACTATCAAGATTGTTCAAATTATGACCCTGGGTTGACCTTGCCCTTTTTTACGGCAAGGTCAAATATCGGAAAATGCTAGCACATGAGATTTCATGGTAAGTTTTGAAGATTTTGGCCTAAAAATTGGTATATACAATCATCTGAATGAGTACATGAAGATATGTGAGTACAAGAGGTCAAGGTCATTCTTTGACATTTGACCCAGAAATTTCAAATTTTGACAATTTCAAAGAATCTGCTCTAAAACCACTAAGCCAATTGAAACCAAATTTCATATAGAGCCTCGAGGGGTTGAGGGAATGAAAAAATTTTCTAACGCTCCTGGACACATGACCAACATGGCCGCCATGCCCATATATGGTAAATACCTTTATAAATCTTCTTCTCCAGAACCAATTGACCGATGGCCTTGAGACTTTGTATGTAGCATTGGGTACTTGAGTACTATCAAGATTGTTCAAATTATGACCTTGTGTTGACCTTGACCTTTTACAGCAAGGTCAAATATGGGAAAATGGTAGAACATATGATTTCATGGAAAGTTTTGAAGATTTTGGCCTAAAAAATTGGTACATACAGTTGTCTTAATGAGTTCATGAAGAATTATGAGTACAAGAGGTCAAGGTCATTTTTTTACCTTTGATCCAGATCGCTCATATTTTGACATTTTCAGCCATTTTCTCAAAAGCCAAAGGGCCAATTGTGAACACATTTCATATAGAGCCTCCAGGGGTTGATTGAATGAAAAATTTGTTCAAACGGTCCAGGTCACATGACCAACATGGCCGCCATTACCACTTATGGTATAAATATTTAATATTTTTCTTCTCCAGAACCAATCCACCTATGGCCTTGAAACTTGGTAAATAGCATGGAGTACTAGAGTACCACCAAGACTGTTCAAATGGTGACCTTGGGTTTACCTTGACCTTTTTTGCGGCATGGTCAAATATGGGAAAATGCTAGAACATAAGATTTCATGGAAAGTTTTTGAAGATTTTGGCCTAAAAATGGTATATATGGTTGTCTTAATGAGTACATGAAGATTTATGAGTACAAGTGGTCATGGTCATTCTTTGACTTTTGACCCAAAACTCATATTTTGACAATTTCAGACATGTTAAGTAAAAGCCAGCTTGCCAATTGTTCAGGTGAGCGATTCAGGGCCTCATGGCCCTCTTGTTATCTAGTACATTTCTAGTAGGCTTTTATGTTTGCATGTAATTAACCTAAGCCAATAAGTTTACTAGGTTTGGTCACCGAATAGAAGTGGCCTGTGTTTGGAAATGATCGGCACCATAGCGTTCACAAGTCTCTAACGAAAACAATTGTTTCCATTTCATACCTCTAACCATGAAAATACCATATTGTGTCTATTATAAAACCTGACTGTCAAGTGCTGCCGTCTTCCAGTTCATCGTAGGTGGTTAGGTAATCATGCTAGGCATTGGACTACTTTTCTGATAAACCCCGTTTCAATATGTGTTTCTGTCTGGCGTAAAATCATTAATATGGCACTCAAAAAAAAGCAATTAAAGAGTCGAATTCAATTATTATTTTGTAAGAACGATGATTTTTGCTTTAGATTATTGTAGCGTTGATGGAAACCGAAAATGTATTTTTCGTCCATGCTTGTTAAGTATAGGAACATAGATAACGACTCAGCTATTGCACTATAGTAGATAATGCAGGAGAGAAAATTAAGGTAGTTGGATACTAAATAAGAATATTGGTGGGGTATTCAAACTGCTTTACCAGCCAGTGTAACAACCCACAGGGCTATAAAACATTTGGATAAGAAAAGAAATATTTTTACGGTTTCATTTTCAAAAAAAATCAATATTTTGTATTTCTACATACAGTAGAACTTCAATGGCTCGAACAGGCTCGGGACCATGAAAATTAGTTCCAGCCAAGGGTAGTTCTAGCCATCCAGGGTTGTTTTATATATAAATTTACCTCTAGGGACCAAGAAAAGAGTTCTAGCCAGGCAGGGTGTACTTTTTTACACAGTTTCTATTTAAATTCATATTTCTAGCATATAAATGCACTTTCATTTCTGCGATTCATATAATCTATAATAAAGGATATTTAACACAAACTGGTAAATACAAGGCACTTATCTTGATAATAAGTATTTTTACATTTTTTTAAAACGCAAGAAAATCTACCTTCATGAAATAAATCATGAAAAACATATTTGATCGATGGGGCATGCTTATACATATTATTTCAGAAAAACTTACTTTGTATGCTACAAAATAAGAAAAAATACAAAATTTGTACTGTTTCGTTTCCTTGCAAAACAATGTTAAAGTTCAAAATTACCCCAAATCTGAGAAACCCAAATAAACAGACAATCCCCATTCAGCACCTGCTGCAACCAAAGCAGGCCCTTGCCCTACTATTTATTCCCCTGTTATTTCGATTCTACCAAAACGTAATGCCACCAAATATTTGCAGACGGAATGGCAAATCAGAAAGGTTTCTAAGAAGCAGTCTGATGTAAGTTTCCACTATTTGTACAAACATATCCGCCTAAAAACTTAGGATCTTTACGGTAGTTAGTGTCATCTGTACGAGGGTTGTTCAGAAAGTTCTGATTCTCGTCCCATAACTTTGTTTAGCGGCATGCTGGGGACAAATTCTTTACATGTATTGAAAGCACTACATTTTGTCTTTAAGGTGATACCAAACGATATACAAAGATACATTTTCTTTTTGAGTTACATTACATTTTATTAGGCCCAAGTCATACCACTGGGCTAAGTTAATATGTGAATTTATTTTCAGTGTGTATTTCAAGTAAAAAATCATCGTAAATACAAAATGAAATTTAGTCAGCTTTTGTCAATCGATGCCTTCAATATCCATTTAAAAGTTAGGGGCGTAGCAAACGTTACCGATTCATTGCTCGCAAAGCAATTGCGCAGTTTTTATGACGTTATTGAAATCGACGTCAACGTCGTTTTTGAAGCTTGTAGCAACTTTGTCTTTTATATTAATTTTAAATTTTCGACAATTTCGAATTGGACCATGCAAAAGCTCTTCCTGACAGGATTTTAGATGCTCAGGCATTTGTTTTCATTATAAAATCATGATAGCTTTAGTAGAAGGGGGGAATTTGCAAGTTTATAAAATGCAGATAATCCAAATTCACGGAACTGTATGGAACCTAGATGAAATACAATTTCCGCGATATTTACAGGACACAGTTGCCTGCGGACTGTGTTTAAGTAGCAGTGATGAAAAGAATTTAAAGACTGCTCATATATGAATTATGATCTTCTAAAGTAAAAATTTACAGTGGCTGTAGGGTATACCTCTTTTAAAGACATTCAAAAAAGTGCCCTTTAGAAAATATAAGATGCGTTTGAGGAGTTGTCCAGACATATTACAGCTTTATATTTTTTCGCTATCAGAAGTTCTCTCTTTATGCTGTGCACCAAAATATGACGTCACGATCAGAACTTTCTGAACATCCCTCGTATAGGTAGCCAACCACCAATTATTTTACATAGGTAACAGAAATAACGCTTAAGCTAGTCACTAGAAAACTCGAAATTAATACCGCATTTTGAAGAAAGACTCTAGCCAACGGCTAAAGAAGAATAAAACACTTGTTTCCCTGCTCTGGACCCACTATTTTAACTAGAACACGTAACCCCAGCGCGTAGTAAATTTGGCGTGTCATTTTAGTACTGGGTAAAGTAATAAAACTATCTGATACCTCAGGGGTTTACAGCAAAACAAAATCAATGTTGCCTTCTAATAATTTTCATCTAGGTCTGTTATTTTATTTAACGGTTGTTTACATTAGTTACCTGACTATAATGGTGGCCATTCTAACCGTTCTCTTATTGACTGAAGCTCCTCGATTAATGAATATTTAGTGGTAAACTACCCCAAGATTGAACAAACAGTAAGTCTGTTCTGTTTGGACAAATGCAATACAGAGTGATTAAGTACTGGACTACCTTAATTATTTTATTATCTACTAAGCTGCATTATCTGGACCCAAGCACCCTTTCGTCTTAGGCAGACTGAAAGGCTACTCGGGGTCGAAAAAGATAAAACTTGTGTACGTTTTGTTAGTGATACTGCTAGACCGTGACCCTGTCGATCCGTTTTCTGGTACTTTGTGAACCTAATCAAACCTGCGCGAAAAACAATGATACCAGTCACTAGAAAATAGCATTCAACCTGCCATGACTTTATTAAAATGCTTCCGGAGCAAAGGTTATTTCTAAAATTGTCTATGCCAACTGGCATAGACAATAATTGAGGATATCAGTTTAACAAATGCACGCGTTCCTGATTATCATCAATATCATTATTTGCGCGATGTTATGTTAGAAAAAAATATGCTAAGGAACAAGAGTACTTCTCAATCAGATATATGCATTTCAGCGCTAAATAATGGCGCAAAAAAAGAATAAATTCCTTGCAGACCATTTAAATCTGTTGAAAGTAATTCGTTGTATAGATGCTTTAATTTGCAAGTCTGACTTCAATGGTGATATTTTCTCTCTCGCTTTATTGTCACTAATCTCAGAATATGCCTTGAAGACACCGTTTTTTCAAAATTAAATGTCTGACTTACAGCATTATGGACCCATGGCATATTCCAGTATCGTAGATCAAAATACTGCATGATTTATCTTTCCGTGGAGTCTATGCTTTAAGCTGCATTCATACAAAATTACCACTGTGATGGCACTTAAGAGTGCAGTTTAGCAAGCCGGTGTAACACGACCTTTGGCACACTTTCCTTCTTTCGAATGTGTTCTCTGCACTTGAAGGAACTCTTATAGATTTTAATTTTCTTGTCGTGCAGACAAGAAAAGCGATTGTTACTACAGTTTTTCTACGCCTCTGGCACTATGAAACAGACGTTATATTTACATTTGGCAAGTTTCGGCCACCTTTTGGCCACCTTTTGGGAACAAGCTGCTCACTCGGTTGGCCATATGTTCTTTGTATCTTGATTATTTGTAATCTTAGTTGTTTCCAACTATGGTTTGAGGGCTGGATTTGGATTTTGATTGTTTCAGTTCCTGGTCTTTGCATACTTTTTACTTTTATCTTCACAAGACTGGATTCTTTCGCACTGCAGCTTATAATAGACCTTCTTCGAATTTGCCTTCAGACATTATGTAGATGCTTAAATGCATAACTGATGCCGAGCAACAGGCTTAATTAATGTTCAATAATGATAAAAGTTTAGATCCTTTAAGAGCAAAGAAAACATTCATAAGTAAGAAGTTGGGCCATACCGCGGTTTCGGCTATTCAAGCCTCATCAGTGACCCTTTAAATCTGGCACAAGGAGCCAGAGGAAAAAAACAGTAAATTTGCAGGTTTAACATGGCAGTCGTCTCAAAGACTGATATAAGTCGAAAAATACCAAAATATTTCAAATTTGTTTAGAAAATGAATCTAAACGTATGATCATTTCTGACTTCTCAGAATATATTCCATGATCTCAAAGGACCAAAAGGAAAATATAATCTGCACTATAGATGAGTGCGGGGAGACTTTTTACGGCCGCCACACGGCACAACATCCAGCTGCAGTGATAGTAAAAAATGATAAAAGTTTAGATCCTTTAAGAGCAAAGAAAACATTCATAAGTAAGAAGTTGGGCCATACCGCGGTTTCGGCTATTCAAGCCTCATCAGTGACCCTTTAAATCTGGCACAAGGAGCCAGAGGAAAAAAACAGTAAATTTGCAGGTTTAACATGGCAGTCGTCTCAAAGACTGATATAAGTCGAAAAATACCAAAATATTTCAAATTTGTTTAGAAAATGAATCTAAACGTATGATCATTTCTGACTTCTCAGAATATATTCCATGATCTCAAAGGACCAAAAGGAAAATATAAATCCGTCTGTATACTAATCTGGTGGCTAACAACTGGAAATAATTCTTATACGATAATAAAATCAAAGCAGTTTTGTTTTGGATAAACACTGAACTGAGGCAACTGAACCGAGTCTGCTCTTTTAATTCTTAGGTGCATTCCTTCAAAAGGATCTAATTATTCAGAGCTTAATTATTGTTGTACTTAACGAAAACAACTCTTGCATTTTAAGATCTTGGTAAACAATGCAATGCCTTGCCGAAACTGCCAACACATTGTAGGGATTAACGATGTCAAGGTATCTCCCACGGAAAACAGCCCCGGATCCAGGGGTGGGCTTTGGGGCTTTAGCCTCGCCACATGGGCCTGGTTAAACTTAAATATATGTTGTGACATGTCAGTAGAATCGCCTCGGCGAGGCGATTCTAATGAGATTCACAACATATATTTCAAGGCAAAAAGGACATTATTAAAAATTCTCATCCAATCAACCCCTTCTTATGTCATATTTTCAATCCCCTCTCAGACCCCGCCCCCCACCCCGATACACACACAGTCATCTCGCCACCTCCTAGCCCCACCAGTTATCCAAAGCCCCACCAGTTATCCAAAGCCCCACCAGTATGTGGTGGTCAGGATCCGGGCCTGGAAAATAGCTAACAATTAAGATGAGACATGATAAATAAAAGCTATCGCAGTGTCTGTCTATCACTGTTGTTTAGTCTGTGTTGACTGTTTACCATTTAGAACAGCATACTTTTGAAAATGATTCCCTTGCGTCATGCAAACCATCCGAACCTATATAAAAATAGAAACAGGAATGAGCTAGGACATGTCTTTTCCTGGACCTTTCCTTGATTATTCCCGAAGCATCTTGCTTCATGTTTTATGCATTCGCCGTACTGAAATGCAACTGAGATTCAGCTGCACTTCCCGTCAATAACATCTAATTAAATCTAGTTAAACAGCGTGGGTTGCTTCGTGTAGTTCATGAATTTTGTATCCCTTGGGACATCAGATGTAAGCAAGTCTTTGTCAGACTGGCGCATCTGAAGAAGAACATAATTAAGAGCAATTTGCAGCAATTTTACATGTATCACGTACATTATTTCCACCAGATACAAGATACTAGCTCATTATTAAAAGTCGGGCATAGCAGCTGCTAGGCGTCAATGAAAAGCCAATAATAGAATAATTGGCCAGAGTTTAACGTTCGAAAACCATCCGTGCCACGTTAAGACTGCAGCTGTACTGGAACATGTAACAATCATAGTTTGAAAACGCAAACAGTTTGAAACGTAAATTAAGTTTGATGTATGTCTCACACCACCTAGCAGCGCATTGAAATATGGTCTGAAAAGTAAGATCCGTTGGAAGCAAGGACCACACCAAAGAATAGAAACAGGCAGACTCGGTTTAATTTAGTATATTCATGACTAGTAATGAAATGTGCGACACCAGCCACGTCCCCCTAGCAGCGGCTTAAGCGGAGCACTATTTTCAAAATTACTCACATGAACTCAGTGATCCCAAAAGACCACAAAATATGATCTGCACTATGATGGTGTACGGGGAGACGTTTTATGGCCGCCACACGGCACACACACCAGCTGCAGTGAAGATAACTATGTTCTGAAAGTAAGATCCTTTGGAAGTTTTTTTTATTACACAGAGGCCGAGTTTTGTGCAAAAAGAAAAATAAACACGTTGTATCATGCTAGTCAACAGCTTAATGTAGAATAGTTGATCAGCTATAAATGGGCCGCGACACAAGAAAACCAACAAAGTGGTTGTACGCATCCGCCCTCTTTGCTAAGCGCTTTAAGGGTAGCTTAAGGTCTAGGCTACCTCCATGCGGATAGCGAAGACTCTGATCAGACTGGGCGCATTACCACTTTGTTGGTTTTGTCGTGTCGCGACTCGAATGGAACTGCTTTACTGGTGTGTAAATAAAATATTTGTAATGGAGTGATCTTTAGCAGTTTAGAGACTAAAAGTTCTGACTGAAGGTCCTCTGAAAGCATACAACACAATCAACAAACGAAATTTGCAGACACGGTTTAATTGATATTGAAAATAGCAAACTATGATTAGTTTGTGTCTCACGTCATTAGCAGTGCCTGTAACGTGTTTTCATGACATATGAACTTGAGTGCTTCGTATGGAAGGAATAAAGAAACGCATAGCGCGGTGCATGGTCAGGTTCTACCCTGTTTGTCAAAGCACGTTAGTTATTTCTTTTTGAAAGAAAAGGGAAATGATAAAATATCAGCTAAACTAGACACCCCTCAAACGACTTATGGACTTACACCCTCTTACTAGGATAGAAGATTCAATAAATTGTAAATGTGTTATTTATTTTTCAAACACTTCTTTTTAGGTTGTCCGGATGGCCTCTGTTCTGTGTTTATTTCCCTTCTTTGGTTACTTTACCAACAATCTGTTGCTGCTCTTTGATTTGGACCAGCTATTTAGGCGAAAGAGTTCACTTTTCAGAGCAACCGTTTTTTCTATCATTTTCATTTATCACGGGGTATAATCGATTCCGCTTGTTTTCGCTTCCTGCAGAAACTGTCCGTCCTATATTGCTTCCGCTGAGCCTGTACGCTATATTTTGCTTCCTGCAGAGAACTACGGCCTCCGCAGAGACAGAAATGACATCTTTCGGTGAGGAAATTGCTTCTATTTTCTCATATATGATAATTCTTGCCATCTAGCCATTTTGTTTACCTTATGAAACAAAACCCTTGAAATTCCATGCGACAAGAATGCAGAAGAAGGTCGTATTTCAGACTTGCATGTTAGAATTACGATATTTCTACCCACAGTATTTAATGGGCTATCCTGTTGAATTATGCAGTATATTTCTGTGCAAAATATGTAAGTTGAATTCTTTTTTGAGAAGCCATAGGCTTCACTTCTGAAGGACTGCCGGCTGTCAACAAAAAGAAAAAAACAGATGCTGTATACGGTTTCCGCCTTTCAACATTTACCTTCCATGCAGCGTCCGCTTTGCTCCTGTACTGTTTCCGCTTGAGACATACATGTTAGTTTGTGCTAAAACATCGTTGAAATGTCCGCAGCTAGTCCGCCAACATCATTGAAATGTCCCAAGCTAGTCAGTCGCCCCAGGATAGTGAGAATAAACTTATCAGAATATGTTGCCTGTCCTTGTTCGTTACCTAAACGGTGACAACTCCAACATTTTAACTCAAAGCAAACTGGCTCAGATTGGCGTATTTGAACAGTTTATTCAAGTTTTTGTAAAAGGACTTTGCACAAACACTATACATACATATATCAGATAAATAAATTTTGGCTCCACAGGTGATAAATCAGTAGCATAGCGCTAATTATCAATTATCAGCAAAGTCTCTCTCTCTCTCTCTCTCTCTCTCTCTCTCTCTCTCTCTTGCTTT
The DNA here is from genome assembly GCA_963989385.1 of Ctena decussata. Lineage (NCBI taxonomy): Eukaryota > Metazoa > Mollusca > Bivalvia > Lucinida > Lucinidae > Ctena > Ctena decussata. The sequence continues at coordinate 65,463 of CAXDIV010000176.1, read as the reverse complement.
GGTATGTATATGCAGGAGCATGCGCATAAATGACTTTTTTCGTGTCCTCTTAGTACTGCTTACTATGTACAGAGTCCTGTGTACAGTTTTCTGTGTACTATATTTAGACCCCTTACTGCACATGCGCAAGATCATACTCTCACTAATAGAATGGGTACTGTTTAATGCATATCATGACTATGGTTTTCATATTCCATCTGCATTTGTCCACCTGACTCAGCTTGAGTTCTATCCTGTCCCTTGACTTCTTCTAGGAAGACTTCAGCCTATGACGCTGTGTTCACATGTTTTGTTTAATAGGTTTTGATTAGAGACCTAACAATGAACTCCTCGGTGGACTGCATGCCAAGGCTAAGAGCTCCAGCTACCATCACTAGTTTTGATTAGAGACTAGTAACTCTAATATAGGACACGTCCCAAGGTTGATGAGCCCCATCAGTCCACGTGCAACAGGTATTACTGGACTACCTGGTACATGTACCAGCAGCAGGTTTTGCCTGACCTGACCTTTTTTGTTAGTCTCAATAAAATCTTTTGTTGTGACCAATCATTAGAGATCGACATCTTCCAAAGGCATATCTGATTTTGGAGAGTTAAGACCAATTACCCCAAAACTATCATCAAAAATCCCACTTAGCTAGAATTCGTGGATAGTAATACACCTCCATTCTTTTCTGGGATTATTACCAAGGCGGGACAATTTTTGTGACTTCCTGTTGGCTTCCCTAATTGACTAAACCCTTTCAAAATTGGGTCCACCCTCAAAGGAAAGAGTTTGCTTCTAGTGGAGCAATCTCTTTCCTTCAAGAGTTTACCTTCATTGAGAAGGGAGGCAAACAAGAAAATAGTACAGTTGCTTCCCCTGAAAGTGTACCCATTTGCCTTAAAGTATAAGCGCTGAAGAAGAGGCTGGGTTCAGAGCTGGAAGGAGCACCAATGAACAGATCTTCAACCTTAGAATCCTTTGTGAAAAGTATCTCCAACATCAGCTAAATCTGCACCATATCTTCATTGATTTCAAAAAAGCCTTGACAGGGTTGTCATGCAGCCCTACGGACCACCACGCGGAACTACAATATCAGTGCAAATCTAGTTCGCACCATTGAGCAGCTCTACGACAAGGCTACTGGTGCAGTCCTGATGAATGGCGGCATGGGAAAATAATTCAGAACAACAGTTTGACTAAGGCAAGGATGTCTTCTGTCACCCACCCTCTGAAATATTTTTCATGAACGGATCGTGTCTGATGATCTGGAAGAAAATGACGGTTGGTAAGCAGTGGCGGCAGTATTATTACAAATCTGTGGTTTGCCGATGATATAGACGCTCTAGCTGAAGAAGAGCAGGACCAAGAAACCCTAGTTGACAGTCTCGGAAAAACCTGCACAAGGTTTAAGATGGAGACTGATGACAGACAGCGCCAATAGCATCCTCTGGGATATCAAGGTAACAGGGCAGAAGCTAGGTACGATAAGAAGCTTCAAATACCTTAGAGCAATTTCTCAGATGATGACTCTAAAAAGGGGTTCTCTCAAGGATTGCACAAGCCACTTCAGCTCTTTCAAAACTGAAGCCCATTTGGAGAGATAACAACATATCTCTCGAATCAATGGTGAAACTTATCCGCCACCTTGTCATTTCCATATTTCTGTATACCTGTGAATCGTGGTCCTTAAAAAACAGAGTTAGAACGCAGGCCTCTTACATGAGATGTGTCTGAACATTTTGTACAAGGACAATATAACTCATGAGAAGGTTCACAGAAATATCCAAGCAGCCATTGCAGAGTCCGATGAACTCCTGAACCTGGTAAAGAAACGGAAACTAAGGTGGTTTGGCCACGTCTCAAGATCTTCAGGTTTAGCAAAGACGATTCTACAGGGCACAGAGAAAGGAAAAAGAAGAAGAGGTAGACAGAAGAAGAGGTGGAAAGACAATATTAAAGAACGGACAGGAATGGACTTTGCCAGCTCAACTAGGGTAGCTGAGAACAGGACAAGGTAGATAGGGATTGTTTCGAAGTCATCTGTGGTTCCCCAATGACCTTGTAAGGTTATGGGATAGAATAGAATAGAATATAATTTGTCCACTGTTTACTATATGTTTACTGTGGACTGTTTATCACGACATTAACTTGGCGCATGCACTAACGAATGTTCAGAGTCAGTGTTGAAGTAAACAGTGCACAGTAGACAGAAAAATGTCGTATATGGAGCTCAACAGGTAGAACCCGGATATGTTAAAAAAAGAGAAGAAACGAAACGTAATATATACACCATGTATGTCACCCTGAAATATATACACCTTTTAAATCAAAGCAAAGGAGAACAGAGTTGGGGGAGATGTGGGGGAGCTATCGATGGGTGCTATTTTCATTTGAAAGTGTTTATTATGTGTGCGTCTAAGGGTTTAAATGTGTAGCTTAGGGTGCGCCCCTCTAAAAAAGGTGGGGCTTTCGCAGCAGACCATCCCTGAAAAAAAAGGATTTTGAACTATAACCTATTAATGAAATGCATTCTTGTGAAATAAAAGATAGGTCTTTCGGGATGCAGATTACTGAAACAACGGTCTTTTTGAAGCTGCCTAGCCCAAAAAGTGGTGGTTGTGTCGATGGTGGGAGGGGGGGGGGTAGTGGAGGGGAGAGAGCTTTAAGTGGATGCATAACCATACTGGCCTACTATATAAGTAACCCTCTCCTCAGTACCAACACACACAGTTTGGTGCATTATAAAAAATGCATACTTTACATGAAAATGGTCTAGAAAACAACAGCTGCCTCGAACACAGGTCTACATATCATTTAAAGACAAAAATATAGTAAATTCAATTATATTTAGGAACAAAATTTCGATTTATCTGATATTTAGCCGGCGGAAACCGTACAGTGCTTCTTTCCAAAAGCAAAGAAGCCGTACTTGGTAGAATCGGACGCCGTACAGTGCAGTTTTTATTGCCGTTTTATGCAGCAAATTCGTAACTCTCACATTTGTAAGAGCTAGAACATGATTTGTTAGCAATATATGATATTAATATATAAAAATAATTGTATTTTAACCAATCATTTACAAATAAAAAGAAATGAATGCATTTTTTTTGTTTTTCTGAAAACGAATTCAAAAAACAGGATAAGAATCCAACGTAGAAAATATTTTTTGCAAAGTTTGATTACAAAAAGGTTTGCAACCTTAAATTTATGACAGTGGTAGGTCTCTTATTGCTACTGAATATTCTAGACAAATTTTTACCTCCCTACCCCTTCAGAATTCTTTTGGCGGAAACCGTCGTTCTCTGCAGGAAGCCAAATAGAGCGTACAGGCTCGGCGGAAGCAGTATACAACGGACAGTCTCTGCAGGAAGCGAAAATAAGCGGAATCGATTATACCCTGTGTTTATTTCCCTCCCTCTTAAACGGATGGACTCTTATGGAATAGAAAACAAACACTTTTCCAGGGACAAATTCTTTCTTTGAATAATAGTTCACTTTTTGAAAAGGCTGCTTCGTCCAGGAAAACAAATGAGCCGCGACACGAGAAAAACAACAAAGTGGCGTGTGCGCCCAGTGCAGACACAGATCAGCCTTGGCATCCGCCCAGTCTGATCAGAATCTTCGCTGAGCGATATGGGTAGATAAGAATCTAAGCTAGCTCTATGCGGACAGCGAAGACACTTATCAGACTGGGTGGATGCCCAGGCTGATCTCAGATTTTGCTGTGGGCACATGTCACTTCGTTGGTTTTGTCGTGTCGCGGCTCAAATATGAAGGTAAAAAAACAGTTTCTCTTTGTAAAAAATGGCAATAAATTTGCACCCATACGACTTCTTCTCTGTGAGCATGTTTCAAGGTCAAGTGTCAGGTTGAGGTATCCTGATGGTCTAGTAAGCACCCTTAACATTCGAATGCAAAGGAATCCTATCAACTGCAGGCATGGTACAGGCAATGTGAGCCGGGCCGGGTAGCGCAATCGGTAGGGCACCTGACTCGTAAGTCAGAGGTCCTGGGTTCGAATCCCGGTCTGGCCACATACTTTCGTTTCTCCTTCCGCTGATTCAAGAAGGGCAGTTGTCAGTTACTGGCGAAAGTATGTGCACTTAGTACTGGTTAACCGCTTAGGGGGTCTAAGCCTGCCCAGGAATAGTGTGGTTAGGTTAACTGACCGTCCCGACATGACCTTAGTTGTTTACCGTGGACGTTAAGCATCAAATCAACCAACAGGCAATGTGAGTCCGCTTGAAGGTCAATAATTTATACGATCGAACTTGCATTGAAGTTACAAAACATCCATGACTGTATTAAGGATTGGTATTAATACTGGATGGCATAAAACCTATCATGAATGGTGATGAATGGTTTTGATTTAGATGTAAAGGGTTGCAAGGTCGTTGGTACTATTATAAAAATTCGCAATAATAGGGCCTCAAGGTTGCGAGATCAAATGAAACCCGCTCCAAGAGTATCTTACGTTGTCTGCCAACACCTGTCAATCAACTTTTTTGGAGTCTAGCGGCACTGGAAATGTTAAATACAGAAATGCGTGCCTGTCGCACTAAATTTGGTAAAGATAGTTTACATTCATATCAATATAATGGAGATTTCTTAAAATTGAAAAAAAACGACAAAGGCATTACCATTCTACAAAGCCTATCTGCGACGAGACTTGCAAATTATACTTCAAGTGCTATTCACACATAAAATGTCTGATACTAGAAATGATATATGAGGAAAAGGGCAATAAAACTTTGGCAGCACGTTAATCTCCGATATGTCAAGGAGAAATTCTTTTAAGGATGATTTAATTTGAAAGCATGACTTGAATCATGTTATTTTCTCGTCCACTATATTCCCATTAGAATCCATATGATTTTAGCAGACATAAATTCAGCAGACTCCATTAAGAAAAATGTATCATGTTCCATGCGAAGAAGTTACTCTACATGGTATACGATCATCTAGCAAGTCATTTGAGCCACAACACGACAAAATCAATATAGTGGCATGTGCGTCCAGCGAAGAGAAGGTCGTGGCAGCCGCCCAGTCAGATCAGAATATTTGCTGTGCACTGAAAGGATAGCTTAAAATCTAAGCAGCTCCATTTGGACAATGAAGACTTTGATCTGACTGGGTGCCCATGCCATCTTATAGGTTTTGTCGTGTCGCGGCTTAGTTTTAATATTTTGGCTTAAAGGAAAATGGGTACATATACAAGGATATCAAATCTGCCGTTCCCATTTCTGCCTTTAGTATCACTGGAGATCAAAATATTTAGAAAAGAATTCGCAACCCGTCATTCAAATTAATTAAACAGTGGATCCAATTTCGAAGGACTTAGTCAGCCAGAAAAGCCACAAGGAATACACGAATCTTGTTTCCATTTGTATGAAACATGTACTACCTCAACGTTAAAAAATGTCATTATATAGAGTAATTTGGCATACAGTACTATAAAACCAACCCAACACTAATGAAGAAGAAGGAGAAGAAGAAGCATGATTTATTTCGACTCTTAAACAATACAGTTTATCGTCGATGTGAACACAATGAAAAATATCAATGAGTGAGTGTATATAAATGTGGGTATATGACGGGGATTTCTGCAAAAAGTCAGCATTATATGAATAGGTATCCATGTAGTGCTGACTTTATGCCATATACCACATATATATATATATATATATAGATTTTCCCATGAATAATGAGCGTGTTTATTCAAAATAAAGGGGACGGACGCACGGCGCCCCGTTACTGCGGCTATGGATTCTTTCCGCTGAGGTGCGGGGGCAACGTCGATATGAGAATTGAAATACTACTAATAAAGGGTTCTAACGACTAGCACACTTTTATTCTCTAAATGAGCCGCGACACGACAAAACCAACAAAGTGGCATGTGCGCCTATCGAAGACTCAGATCAGCATGGACATACAGCACTATGAAACCAATCCAAACACTTAATCGTGTTAACGAGTATTAAAGTGTTCGAACGACTAGCGCACATTCGTGATCTAAATGAACCGCGATACGACAAAACAACAAAGTGGCATGTGCGCCTGTTGAAGACTCAGATCAGGCTAGACATCCACTCAGTCTGATCAGAGTCTTCGCTCTCCGCATGGAGCTGTCTTAGAGATTAGCTACCATTTTAGCGCACAGCGAATATTCTGGCCAGGCTGGCGGATGCCCTGGCCCATCTGAGTCTTTGCTGTGCGCACATGGCACTTTGTATGTTTTCTTGTATCGCGGCTCAAATAACTTGTAACACAAGCATGCAATTGGTTAATGTTTTCGCTTAACGTTTAAAGGGAACTATTATTAGCAGACTCCATCCTTAAAAGAGTTATTTTGATGCCATGCTTAAGTACTATATAAATGAGCAGCGACACGACAAAACCAACAATGTGGTTGTGCGCCCAGCGCAGACTCAGATCAGCCTGGGCATCCGCCCAGTCTGATCAGAGTCTTCGCTGTCCGCATGGAGGTAGCTTAGACCCTTAGCTACCCTTTAAGCGCATAGCAAAGAGTCTGATCGGATTGGGCGGATGCCCAGTCTGATCTGAGTCTACGCTGAGCGCACCACCACATTGTTGGTTTTGTCGTGTCGCGGCTCAAATATAAAGTACAGCCCACTGTGTCTTTTCTTTTCTTTTTAAACTTTTCTTTACTGTTTTGTACTCTCTTTTTTTTTCAGAAATAATCACTTTTATCCAATTGTCTAACATTTTTGTGTCTCAATTTCTATTTGCTGAATATTGTATAGTTAGTTACAAGTTAATCTCAATCAAATTTTGGAATCAAATATAAAATCAGAAAAGTTGACGGAAAGCGTTTATAATATCGTGTTGTGTCAAGGGTTCGATAAAGAACTCTTACGTTAGAATAGGAGGACAAAACAAAACAAAATCAGCTTTCTGGTCAAACAGTTTATGCATAAAGTCTTCTGTCTTCTGAAAATCACAAAAAGTTTTCCTTTGAACATGCAACAAATATTTCCCATTTCGGTGATGTCATGAAAATGTGATGGTATGACTATTTTCTTATCTATCAAATATTTTGCTATCAGATATCATTCATCAACATTGTTCTTCAGTCAATATATCGAAATAGATTTCATACCAAAGAACGTTCCGTCGAGAGGTCTTCATTAGCTTTTATTTCGATGTTAAAATTTGTCTTGATTCACGTAAAAAATGAAATTGAAAGAAAAAAATATATCCGATAAATATTTCCGAAATTTTGGAAATTTGATTTCGAATAATGATGAAATGAGATAAATAGAATCTATCATTGGTGCCCAGTGGGGATAAGGAGATCCGAACCCGGTGGTCAACCGTTCAAGTGGGAAATGAGGCTCTGCAGAGTTTCCCACTGGAACGGTAGACCCGAGGGTTAGGATCCTTCTTCCCACTGGGCACCAGTGATTGAGCATTTTTCTCCATTATCAATATTAAAAAAAAAAATTTTTTTTTTTGCTGACTGTTTGCTTCTATCTTAAAAAACGAGCTATTCTAACGTCATTTAGGTAGTGACTTAGTGACGTCATAAATCTATCATGATCACCTCAGATAGGAGAACGAACAAAGCCAACGAACTGGTACAATAGCTGGTAAGCTAGAAGAAGATTATCTTATAGACTTATAACATTTTTTTTCATCCATTACAATTCTATTATAGACATCACGCTTCGAGAAATACCGTAAAAATCATAAAAATTGGACTACCTTTAGTATTTACCGTAATTGTCAAGAACTGTGTCCAAAATGGCAAACAATGTTGACCATGATCAGACTGCTCCTTTTGGAGCAGTCTGATCAGGGTCTGCACTGTTTGCCCAATACTTAGAATGTATACGGTGGGTATTGTGCAATAAGCCTTGACTTGGATTATATCATTGTATAATTGCTGTTACATTTAAGATGATTTAGATGCAGCCTTGAGCTGTGATATATTATCATTCCAAGACCTGTAGAGTTAAGCCAGTAAGTTTACAGGTGATTTACCCATTCTGATTGTGTCTTGGAATTTCATAAATAAGCCTAGGTTATTTACTATGTTTTCTGATCTATAGATTAAAGTTGTCTCCAAGCATTCGCATTTTTTTTTTTTTTTTTTTTTTTTTTTTTTTTATTTTGCTAGAAAATTTTATTTACTCTTATAAATGAATGAAAAAATAGACAAAAAATAGACGTTCGTGTGCATCTTATTTCTGTTTTTTTTTTTTTTTTCAAGTTAGCTTTAAACAGCTGAGAATCAAGTTGTTAATTTTGCTATTCGCTGTTGTTTGCGTCTCGTTACTATTTCCTATTTGGTGTAGTGGGTGGGATTTGAAACTAGATCGTAACATTCACTGATTATGACCCTTTTACACTACTTTCGTGCCGTCAGTATGCCATTTTTCAAGTGATATGATATGATGAGGGGAAAATATCACAGACACATATAGGAGCGCCAAAAGACATAATTGAGCCGCAACACGACAAAACCAACAATGTGGTTGTGCGCCCAGCGCAGACTCAGATCAGCCTGGGCATCCGCCCAGTCTGATCAGAGTCTTCGCTGTCCGCATGGAGCTAGCTTAGACCCTTATCTACCCTTTGAGCACTTAATGTAGAGTCAGATCAAACTTAACGGCTGCCCAGGCTGATCTGAGTCTTCGCTTGGCGCACAACCACATTGTTGGTTTTGTCGTGTCGCGGCTCAATTATGTAGTGTTATGCCGAGCTATATAAAGATGTGTTGGTCATTTATCTATAGATTTTCCGCTCTCCATTACATCTCTTTTCTTTCAGCTTTAGTCTAGTGTTCTGTGTTCTCCCCCCCCCCCCCCGCCCCCCCCCCCGCTACCCCCTGTTTTCTTGGCATTTAAACTTACTGACATCATTATTTGTGTAATGATATGATCCACCGTTTGCCATTGTAATTGTTCTGTTGATACATGTACCTCATTATGTCATGTTATATGTACTTTGAGAGTAATAAAGTTCAGTTGAGTTGAGTTGAGTTGAGTTAAATGTTAAATATATAGACTGCACTATGATGAACCACTTCGGCCACAGCAAGAAACGTATTAGGAAAAGAAAACAGAACATTCGGTTTAAATGCTCATCGATTGCATTGATACTTCCGTCGCTTGGGTCTTATCACTGCAGTTCGGTATATATCTATAATACTAAATAAACGAAGTAACGCATATACTGCAAAATTGGTGGCATTTTCAAGCGTAATTTCTATACTGGTTCTTTCACATATTGCTATCATTGATAATTTCGGTTAGCGTGTGTTTTTTAAAGAATTTGGGAATTAAATTGGTCTTTCATTTTAAATTCTCCCAAGTATTTTTCTAGAAACTTCGACTATTGGTCGAATTTTTTTTGTCAACAATGGGTGCGTTCGAGTGATATTATCGTGTACTCGAATACACGTTTTAAATTAATCCGGTCGTTTCGGTTCTGCGTCGTTATATCGGCGCGCTGCTTAGCAAGTCCAAATTTAGCAGGTTCTAATGCAAAAATCCGACCCATGAACGTACGTCATTCCCCATAATAACGATTTATTTTTGTATTTTTGCTCATATGTCTAAACGGATGAAGAACTAAATGGTCATAGTCCCGACAGCCCTGGCTCGAAACGACCCATTTTCTTCCAGAACGAAAGTCAATACGAGTAGCCAATTGAACTCGCCCATTGAAGAATAAAGCTCAACGCACATGGTCTTTCGAAAAGTTGGACGGACACACGGCGCCAAGTGTGTGCGGCTATGGTTACGTACCGCTGAGCCACTTAGGGAACGTCGTTAGGAGAATTCAAACTGAACTGAACTTTCGAAAAGACAAAACTTAAAAATGTCTAAGGTTAACACACATGCGCCAGGTAAGAAAGGGCATTTTTCCAACGAAGCAGACAAATCAATGTCAATAATTCAACGAAGCTAAATAAGCCTTTAGTCTTCAGAGGGCTTGAATGTTTTCCCCCAAAACGTTCCAGGACCCATTTTTTCCAGAAAAAAAAAATACCCAGGACAGGTCACATAACCAAGATGGCAAACATTTATTATGGTAAAAAAATTCAAAAATCTTCTCCCCCAGAACAACGCCGGGCCGCGTAGCGCAATCGGTAGGGCACCTGACTCATAAGTCAGAGGTCCTGGGTTCGAAACCCGGTCTGGCCACATACTTTCGTTTCTCCTTCCGCTGATTCAAGAAGGGCAGTTGTCAGTTACTGGCGAAAGTATGTGCACTTAGTACTGGTTAACCGCTTAGGAGGTCTAAGCCTGCCCAGGAATAGTGTGGTTAGGTTAACTGACCGTCCCGACATGACCTTAGCTGTTTACCGTGGACGTTAAGCATCAAATCAACCAATCCTCTCCCAGAACCACAAATCCTATGATCTTGAAACTTAGCATGTCGCATCAAGGACTCAAAAGCTCAACAAAATTTATGTAAATGATGACCCTGGGATGACCTTGATCTGTTTTACGACAAGGTCAACTTTTGAGTCACTTAGGTTTTTCTATAGGAAAAAGTGAAAAAAAGTTGATTTTTTTAGAAACAATGCAGTCTGCTACCTGAAAGTTTGTAGATGCAGACAACTAATTAGGTAAATGAAGCTTTAGTGAGTATTCATGGTAAAGGTCATATCTTCACCTGGGCCTAAGGCCATTTACATTGAAAAATTAAAACTCGCTTTTTTTTATATAAACTTGACCATCATGAAATATTTCCGCGCTTGCGCGGGCTCTTTTCTAGTCTGACAATAAATGTCCGGACTGGCAATAGAAGGGTGAAATTGTTTTGGTGAAAGCAAATTAGCGCGAAAAAAAAGTTCATGCAACAAAACAAATGATAAAAACGACCAAACAAACATCAAATATAACCGAGTAGGCTTTAACTTTATTTGTCATACATCAATATCGATAAGTCTCACTACAAGATGTCGTCTTTGGAGTACAGAACTTATCTATAGTACGGCCCATATAGTCACTGATGACCTTTGACACGCGGGCAAGATCCGCTGGCGTGAGAGTTGGTGTCCTTGAGTAGACGAGACTGCCCTCGTACCACCAGTTAGAACTCATATGACCACAGTAGTAAGATACCATGTAACTACCCGCGGGAGAGTAATCTGAAAGTAAACGTGGGTTCAAAAACCATATGTCCGCATTCGTAAATTGCGAAAATGTTAAAAGATCCGAAATTTCTTTATAAACAGACATGGACCCTTATCAAATGCTAACGAGTTGTATGCATCACTTTCCTATTATCATATACTCGCCATATATATGTAAAGAATCGAATAGTAAATTTGGATGCCCGGTAACGGAAAATTAGATTATGTTTCGGCCTTGACATCAAATCGTAAATAAGTTCAGAAGCGGCAACATTGTAGAACAATAATTTTGTCAAATACAGGCGATGCGCTGGATCATAAGGAAAGTGCAGGACAAACTATGCATACCCTTACGTGAAAAATAAATGGAACGCTAATTGACATATAACTTTGAATAGTGTTGGTAGAGCATAATTCATATGACGTTGCCAAGGTCGTAGGCCGTGTGACCTGAAAATGGTTGAATCCGAACAAATGCTTTCGACAGCGCAGATTTTGCTCTATTACGCAACATACCATGTCTGTATCATTTATACGTAGGAACCTTAAAGCTAGGACTGTTTGTAGGTATTGAGAAGACGCCAAGCAGACTTTACGTAGTCTGGCCGATGTTCCTTTTTCAGAATATACCCTCTGCTCTTGAAGGAACTCTTTAAGATTTTAATTTTATAAGTCAAGGCCTTTATGTTCCGTTTTTATCTGATCCATTCTCGCCCGAAAAACAGCCAACAGTTTCTTGCCATTTCCTTTTCTTTATGATGGTGAGAACTGTTTTGCTTTCCAGGTCTACAAAAATATTATTTTTAGCTAACCGGCGTACAGATAAGATGCATGGTTGCATGTAAACCTCCATGTTTTCCACCATTTTGGCCATGGAGGAATGTATTTGTGACTTCCAGTTTGCTGCCCTGGAGGAAAAACCCCTTTCCAATGTGCGATCTACTCTAATGGTCAACTCTGATGGAAAAGAATTTGCTCCTATGGGAGCAAATTATTTTCTATAAGAGTTGACCAACATTGAAAAGGAATGCAAAAATGAAAATGACAGAGTTGCTTTCCCATACACTGTAAAAATCGCGCTTAGCTTTTAAACACAAGTGGTTACATGTTTAGGTGTAAACGTGTTTAGAAATATGTCATATAGCTAAACATGTACGCCTTTTTTATTATTTTCCCAGACAAAGTCTGCTAAACACGTTTTATTCTGTTACGCGTTTGGATGAATCCATTCTCTCTTTTCCCCGTTGAAGAACGAAAAAAAGAGAAGAAAATTTTGACAGAGGAAATTTTGAAAATTAAAGGTAAATATAAGCAGTTTTGTACATGTTTAATTTCTAAACATAAACCTAAACAAGTTGCAAATTGAACATGTTACGATTTAAACACATAAAAACTCGGACCGCATCTTTTGTTAAGATTCCAAACACGTTTTTTACAGTGTAAGGTGTATCGAGATACCTTAAAAGCTTACCAAGAACTTGCCATTTTTCGTACATCGTCAGACCCATGAGCGTGTCCGTATTTTCTAAGAGCCCACCAATAGATGAATTCCGTTGTTGTGTTTGTTGCACTGCTATCCTATGGCGAATGGAACCATTCAACATAACCACATCGTATTTCGCCGAAAGTGTGTAGTTCCGAGAATTTGGTACCGGTGAATAGGTAGAAATTGCACAGTCAAAACAGTCATAGTCTGGATTCAATCCTCGAACTATATACCAAGTTCCGTTTAGTTGTGGCAATGTAAAGTTCTTTAAGACTTGTGCAGGCGGCGAACATCTGCAAAAAAAAGAATTTCAACAAGTTGAACAAGTCAATGTCGATCTTAGAATTTTGATAAACTTTCCTGCATGTACTTCAAGGTTGCTACATACCTGGGCTGGTACTTTAATCTTTCGAAATAGAACAGAATTGTACAACTCGGCTATGCTATAAGCTCTCCTACAAGAAAATCCAACTGTTGGAATTTCACTATTCTACTGCGAATTATCGGAACAACTAAAACAATAATTTAAGCGTGTCATTATCGTCATGTGGAAACACATGTACTATTCGTAACAAATACAGTCAGTTTGGAAGTTTCATAATTCTGTTACATATATATAGGTGTGGGAAGGCATATCTGCCATTTCTGTTTTTGGTTCCCTTCTCAATGGGGTCAACCTTTTAAGGAAATATTGCTTCATATGAGATATGACCACTTTTGAGGAGAAAAGCAAACAAAAAGTCACGAAAGTTCTTCCCCGTTGTTAAAAAAACAAGAGGTCCATGATGGACCTAAATCGCTCACCTGAGTTATGATGAAATAAAATGGAAGATCATCTATTTGATGATGGTTCAATTGGAGCAGTATTGCACTTTCTTATCTACATTCTGACAAAGTTTCATGAAGATTGGATCAATACTGTGCCCTCGAGAGTGTACACAATGTTTCTCTAAGATCTGACCTGGCGATCTAGTTTTCAATCAGACATTATTAAGTTTCAAACTTGGCCTACATTTCATGAAGATAAACATTCTGACAAAGTTTCATGAAGATTCAATACAAAATAAAGCCACAACTGTGTAAACAAGGCTTTTCTATGATTTGACCTAATGACCAAGTTTTTGACCTGACAAGACCCAGTTGCACCCTCGGTCTAGATTTGTTGGAGATAAACATTTTGACAAAGTTTCATGAAGATCGGAACAAAACTGTGCCCTCTAGAGCATTCACATAGTTTTTCTAAGACCTGACTTAGTGACCTAGATTTTGACCTGACATGGCCCAGTTTCAAATTTGGTCTATATTTCATTAAGATAAGCATTCTGACTAAGTATCATGAAGATTTGATCATAACTGTGCCCTCTAGAGTGTACACAAGGTTTTTCTAAGATCTGACCTAGTGACCCAGTTTTTGACCCCACATAACTCAGTTTCAATCCTGGCCTAGATTGTATAAAGATTAATATTCTGACAAAGTTTCATGAAGATTGGATTATAACTTTGCCCTCTAGAGTGTACAAGGTTTTTCTAAGATTTGACCTAGTGACCTAGTTTTTGACCCCACATGACTCAGTTTCGATCCTGGCCTAGATTGTATAAGGATATACATTCTGACATAGTTTCATGAAGACTGAATTATAACTGTGCCCTCTAGAGTGTATACAAGGTTTTTCTAAGATTTGATCTAGTGACCTAGTTTTTGACCCCACATGACCAAGTTTCAAATTTGGTCTAGATTTGATTAAGATAAACATTCTGACAAAGTTTCATAAGGATTGGATCAAAACTGTGCCCTCTGTGTCATTCTAAGTTTTATTTTTATTTTTAGCTCTGGCGGCCATTTTGTTCAACGGAGTGGAACCGTTTTACCAATTTTGGTTTAGGGTCATGAGTCAAACATTTCTGTGAAATTATTTGTAAATCGAGCCATTTGTTTCAGAGGAGATATCTTTTAAAGGTTTTTCTATTTTTAGATTTCTATTTTTAGCTCTGGCGGCCATTTTGTTGAGCGGAGTGGAACCGTTTTAGCAATTTTAGTTCAGGGCAATGAATCGAACATTTCTGTAATTTTTTTTTAAATCAAGCCACTGGCTTCAGAGGAGATGTCGTTTAAAGGTTTTTCTATTTTTAGCTCTGGCGGCCATTTTGTTCAGCAGAGCGGAACCATTTTAGCAATTTTGGTTCAGGGCTATAACAGTAACATTTGTGTGAAATTATTTTGAAATTGGCCCACTGGTCTAGGAGAGATGTCATTTGAAGAAATTGTTGATGACGGACGGACGGACGACGGACAAATATCGATCACAATAGCTCACCTTGAGCACTTCGTGCTCAGGTGAGCTAAAAAGCCAAAGCAACACTGGAATATACTCGTAAACCTTTAATGTTTCGTTATACCTATATGGGTTGACAGCCATTTTACTGGACAGAAATGTTACACTAAAGCCTTTTGGCGAAAGGAGGGGCAAGGGCTCCGTCTTTCATATGCTTAAGATTCGGTGGATCCCTAACACCGGCTGCCCTTGCGCCTACTAGGGTACTGGATTGGATACTACCCTTATAGAAAAAAAACTTTCTCTGAGTATAAACTTTTTCCTTCAAGGCTTATCCCTGTCAAAAGCGAGACAGAAATACTTTCAGAACAGAGTTTCTTCACAGGGAGGAGTATTTATACACATTAAGACAATTAGTCGGGTTCAACCTGGCCGCGAGGGTGGTGGTCGGACGATGTGCTGGTTATAACTTCCAGTGCCGGGGCTTCCTACTTAATTGGATAAAATAGGGCAAGGTCCTACTTAGCTTGAAGTAGGTTCGGAAAAGAGTTGTTGCATATTATTTTTTTCTAAATCGTTTCTCTTTTCTTTCTCCCCCTCTCTGGGAGACGGCCCGATATAGACTGAAATACTGTCCCAAAGAGCCGTTAAACCCAAAACAACCAAGCAACCAAATCAACCTGGCCGCAACGTCGATTGTGGGCCAACCAAATCCACTTCAGTTTTTTCTTCTATGCATGTGAATAACAAAGACCATTGCCGAAATTTCACTCCTGGGAGCTACAGTTCCCCTAAATCCCCCCCCCCCCCCCCAACCCCGACACTCCCACGACTAGAGGCCATTCTCAAAATTCGCTTGTAATATAATATAAAACAAAACTGCTAGCGTCGCGCGAGGTCTGTTGGCCGCTTTACTTGTGTAAAATAAGCATACAGTCATTCAGACAGCAGTGGAGTCAGGCATGTGCTTTCATGACTAAAGATGGATGGGTTACTTGCGATTTTACGTCCCTTTCAACAATATTTCAGTCATATTAGGACGATGGACTTGGAATCCCGTTTGCGATGGAAAGAACTCCGCCTCTGGCGGGGCTCGAACCCGCGACCGCTAGATCAGTAGGCCAGCGCTTAACCCACTGAGCTATCGGGGCTCCTGTGTAGTACTATAGATATGGTAGTTAAAAGGGAAGTAAGTCAAATTGAACATGCTTGGTAACCAGAATACATGACTTCACTCTCTCCTTGTCTAGATATCCCGTAACAGCGACAAGGCGATAAGTAATATCAGAATGCGTGATTATAGCATACATATAGTGATAGCCTATATTCTATGCACAATGAAGTAACGGAATTTGAAACTTGTCAGGAGAGCAGCTACCTTTATACAGATACGCAGGTGCGAACTATAGTCCTGCCCGTGACAAAAACTGCAGCACGCACATACGTATTTGCAAGTTCAATTCCTGTAGGTCATACAACGTCTTAATACCAAATGATAACAGACATGCATTATGAACTATCTTAGGGACAAACCCATAGCTTGTCCCCAAGGTGCAGAAAACATAACCGCGCACATTGTGTAACTTTCCTTAGCCACAATCCTGTATAGGTCGTTTGTCAAAATGTGGAGGGCAAAAAGCGTTCCAATCTCTTCACCACTCATCAAACCCCCATGAAACGTTGCATACTTCTGTTCGTCACCCACCAGAACCCAGACAAGGAATCTCAAAACCTTCCGACCGGTAGATAAAGAAATTGTCAGACCAACTACATGTTATTTGAGTTAACTTAATCTACCATTCAGTTGCGGCATGGATGTCGCCGGGACTCTTAAAGATGTCGTTTTAACCATAAGAGCGTTGCCATTACCAAAGTGATGCAATGGAAACGAAAACTGTAACCCTAAATGAGCTGCAACATGACAAAACCAACAAAGTGACATGTGCGCTCAGCGAAGACTCAGATCAGCCTGGGCATCCGCCCAGTCTGATCAGAGTCTTCACTTGCGCATGGAGGTAGCTTAGACCCTCGGCTAGCCTTTAGGCGCACAGCGAAGACTGTTATTAGACTGGGCGGATGCCAAAGCTGATCTGAGTCTTCGCTGGGCGCACATACCACTTTGTTGGTTTTGTCATGTCGCGGATCAAATAGTTTCCTGACTAGGTTGCCTGCATTAGGGTTCAGGCTGAATCAGACTAAGGTAATACAATGTACCTGAAGCTAGGGTCGGGCGGCTCCAGTTCCATACAGTGATGATCACCGACCATACACCTCATCATGTCGTCAAACACTTTGTCATCATAGGTATTCATGCACTTGTACATGCAGGAGTGATTCGTCAACCCACATTTCGTCATGCATATCATATTATCCCGACAGGATTTGTCACCTAGACAGGCGGTCGCTTGAGAACCACAATGCTCCATGATGCAAAGAACATCCGGATTGTTTTTGCTGTTTCCAAAATCAAACATTGATTCCAAAAACGCGGATGCTACCACAGTATTAATCCACAGAAAAAACAGATTGTTGAATAGTTTAGCCATGTTTGATAAAATAGGAACACTTGAAATATAGACTGACGACTTACTTTTCAGAACATGTTTATATAAAACTAAAGATTGTTCTTATCTTTGTGATTAAAGAGTTCAGGGTTTTACCATTTGCCTTCAACTTTCGATGGCATTACAAGAACCTTACTGAATTGCGCAGAGCTCAACCCAGTAGCTCAGTGGGTTAAGCGCTTGCCTACTAATCTAGCGGTCAGGGATCGAATCCCGCTTGAGACGAGAATCTTTCCTACCGTAGACGGGGTTCCATTGCACACAGCCTTTCATTATCACCGTCCCATCGACCTGATATAACTGCAATACTGTTGAAAAGGACGTAAAATCGCAAACACCCATCCATCCATCTGAATTGCGCATGCACAGCCTTGCAGTTCGCACAGACAGTTAATTTTGTCACGAATTTAGCTTTTCTAAATTGTCTAGCTATTCGTGTTCAGAATACATTCTCAAGACATTATAAAAAATACCTGTTATTATTATTATTATACCTGTATTTTTATAGCGTTTTGTTAACAGGTACTGATAACTTAAAACATATGCTCCTGAAGTCCCCTTAAACCTGCAATTTAACCGCCTGCTGTGACTTTGAAAACGGGCGTGTTCATAAATTTTGCACATAATATACATTATCATTTTGCTTTAGTTTTCTGTGAAGCTCAATGTGTAAGCATGCACGGGGACATAATTCGACCGCTGACCTAACAGTCTTTTTTATCATATGACGTCGCAGCTGAGATTGTAATAAAGCCAGACATTAAGAGCCATTCTCTGTAACCACTTAAAAAGTCGCGCCACGCATAGTCATCGATTTTGCTCAAACTTTCCTTATATACTTATTGTGACACCAAAACAAGAAAACCATGTTGATTTCATTCCTACATGTGCCCGTTGCCATGGCAACGGCTGTTGAATATTTTGTCAGAAATTGAGGTAAAAATTGTACCAAAATAGACATATTTCTAAAAAATTTATGTATTAGAAAAAGAATGACATACTCAGAATGCTTCTCATATGTAAATGTCTTGTTCACCTTGAGTCGACACCAAAACTTTGAATTGTATTTGGAAAGCTTGTAATGTCATCAGGCTTGGGCAAAGTGGGTGGGGTAGTGCTATATTGGGAAAGGCTATTTTAAGGCAGTTTTAAGGTTATTTGTAGAATTCTTGCAGCCATACCAGCATATGTGTGCAGCTTCATCTAATAAAGCAACATTCCAAGAATAAGTTTCTGGAAAAACATGCCTGGGAAAGTATAGGTCCTGAAGCGTTACCATAGCAACAATAAGTGGACCGTTGCAAAATTCCAAAATGTAGGGTAATAATACTTATAATGTCAAATCATCATTCTTATCAATATATGTGTTCCTTTATTTTTAAATACACTTAATAGTAAATTGGTCTTTTATAAAATATCAACATATTGCTAGTTTCTCTGTTCAAGGTCAAGGTCAAGGTCACAGAAGCACTAAAAGATGGCTAAAATGCGTTTTTTCCTTATACTTTTGTGATCTCTAGCAACAAAATATTGCAGCATTGTCTTTTTACTTGGAGTTTATTTAGTGAATGACAACAACTTTCAAATACACATATAGCTGATTTCTCCAGTAACAGTCAAGGTCAAGGTCAAGGTCACAAATACAAGAAAAATGCTAAAAAATGCACATTTGTGTAAATATTTTTTTCCTGTATCAACAGTAAATTTATATAATGTCTTTCTACTTGGCCTTTATTTAGTATATATAAATAGCTTTCAAATGCACATATAGCTTGTTTTCTCCAGTAACCTCCAAGGTCAAGGTCAAGGTCACAAAAACAAGAAAAATGCTAAAAATGCACATTTTGTTCATATTTTATGTTCTGTATCAACAGTAGATACAGAAAATGTATTTGTACTTGGTCTTTATTTAATATATAAAAAATAATTCTGTTAAGCACATAAAGCTTGTTTCCTAAAGTAGCTTCCAAGGTCAAGGTCAAGGTAACAAACACAAGAAAAAAGCTAAAATGCACATTGTTCTCACATTTTATGTTCTTTATCAACACTTAATAGAGCTAATGTCTTTGGACTTGGCCTTTATTTAATATATTACTATAGCTTTCAAATGCACATATAGCTTGTTTCTTCCATCAACCTACAATGTCAAGGTCAAGGTCACAAAAACGAGAAAAATGCTAAAATGCACCTTTCATTCATATTTTGTGTTCCGTATCAACAGAAAATACAGAATGTGTAGTTACACTTTGTCTTTATTTGGAATATTACAATAGCTTTCAAATGCATGTACAGTTCGTTTCCTCCAGAAACTTCCAAGGTCAAGGTCAAGGCCATAAAACAAGAAAATGTTAAAAATGTCCCTTTTGTTAATATTTTGTGTTCGGTATCAAAATTAAATGTAGAAAATGTATTTGTGCTTGGTCTTTATTTAGTATACATCTTCTCTTAAACGACAAGGCTCATTCTTACCAAATTTCATATCTAGCATCTATAGGCAGGGGGAACCAATAATACTGTTTTTCATCGCTTCAGAACTTTGGTTGCTATGGCAACTTACAGTTTCCATTGACTTGTATGGGAAAAAATGAAAATTTGCATTTATTGCTATTTCTCTGCAGATAATTTGACAAATCTTATACGGAAATGTTTCTTGAGTAGCTCTCTATCAATAACATGAAATTTATGTTAATTGCACAATTTGGCTGGTTGCCATGGCAACCGAATGGTTAAAATAGGAAAAAAAAATATTCAAACATTATCTTTTCAGAAACTATGCAACCAATAAGGCTGAAACTTCACAGAAAGGGTTTTAGTACTTCCGTCTATAAAATTACTGTTTTTTGGCAATTGTCTCAGCAGTTTGGTTGCTTTGGCAGCTTAAAATTGCCATTGACTTATAATGTGAAAATAGTAAATTTGCTTTTATTGCTATGTGACTGCAGGTATTTTGACAAATTTTATAGAAATGTTCCCAGAGTAGTCCTCAACCACCCTCATTCAATTTATGCAAATTGCACTATTTGGCTGATTGCCATTGCAACCAAATGGTTAAAAATAGAAAAGATATTAAAATATCATTATTGCAGAAACAATATGGCCAATAAAGCTCAAACTTTACAAAAACTATTACAGCACTATTTGGCTGATTGCCATTGCAACTAAATGGTTAAAAATAGAAAAGATATTAAAATGTCATTTTTGCAGAAACAATGTGGCCAATAAAGCTCAAACTTGACAGAAAGGATCTTAGTACTAGCCTCTATAGATTTAGTGTTTTTCATGGGAATTGCTTTCGGAAGTTAGGTTGCTATGGCAACTTATAGTTTCCATTGACTTATAATGGGAAAAATGGAAATAGGCAATTGTTTGCTACCTTACTGCAGTTACTTGGATATTTTATCTACAGAAATGTTTCTTGAGTACTCCTCTATGATTCATGTTAATTTTGTCCAAATCACTGAATTCGATTCGTTGCCATGGCAACATAAAGGAAAGAATTTTGAAACAATATTAAAAAATCTTTCCCACAAAAACCATATAGGGGGATGAAGCTGATTCTCTGCATACATATTTATGACATAAGCCACTACATAAATATTGTTCTTTTTTATTGTTGCTCACGTGCTTTCATTGCTATGGCATTTTAAAATTTCTATAGACTTGTATTGGGAAAAGTGCAAATTGGCATTTATTTCTGTGTTACTGCAATATTTAGGCATAAAGTTTTACAAACATGTTTTTTTTTATTGTAACTTCATCAATTTTGCAAATATTAACTAGGACAAGCATAACAACTCAGTCAAAGTTGAAATTAGACCATACTATACAATTTACCTTTCAGTTACTTACCCCTGAGTGCTGAGGGTGAATGGACTCAGGTGAGCTACAGAACCAATGGTCCTCTGGTTAGCTCACCTGAGCCAGAGGCTCCAGGAGAGGTTATAGTATATGTAGGGTTCGTTGTCCATCGTACGTCTGTCGTCCGTCCACAATTTGAACTGACCTCCTCTGAAACCCTGGGCCGATTGTAACCAAATTTCATATGCAGGCTCCAGGAGTCTTAGGAACGATAATTTGTTCAAAAATCCTGGTCACATGACCAACATGGCCACCACGCCCATATATGATAAAAACCCTTAAAATCTTCACAAGAACCAATAGGCAGATGGCCTTGAAACTTGGTATGGAGCATCGGGTAAGCGAGTACTACCATGATTGTTTAAATTATGACCTTGGGCTGATTTTGACTGTTTTTTACGGTAAGGTTAAATTTGCTTCCGTGTGCTTTTATATGGAAAATGCTAGAACATATGATATCTGGGAAACCGTTGAAGATTTTGGGCTAAAAGTTGGTGTGTTCAGCCATCTTACTGAGTACATGAAGATTCAGAGTACAAGAGATCAAGGTCATTCTTTCTCTCATCTTTCAACAATTTTAAACATCTCCTCAAAAGCCAATGGGCCAATTGTATCGAAATTTCACATAGAGTCTCCAGGGGTTGATGGATAAAAAATTTGTTCAAACGGTCCAGGTCACATGACCAACATGGCCGCCGCACCCATATATGTTAAAAAGCTTCAAAAATCTTCTGCAGAACCAATAGACAAATGACCTTGAAATTTGGTATGTAGCATAAAGTACTCAAGTACTACCAAGATTGTGCAAATGATGATCTTAGGTTGACCAGGACCTTTCTTATGGCAAGGTCAAATATGTGGAAAAGCTACAACATAAGGTTTCATGGTAAGTTTTGAAGATTTTGGCCTAGAAATTGGTAAATAGTCATTTTAATGAGTACATGAAAATTTATGAGTACAAAAAGTCAAGGTCATTCTTTGACCTTTAACCCAGGTCTCTTATATTTTGACATTTTCAAACATCATCTCAAAAGCCACTGGGCCAATTGTAACCAAAATTCATTTGTGAGCCTCCAGGGCTTGGGAGAACAAAAAGTTGTTCAAACGATCCAGGTCACATAATCAACATGGCCACCATGCCCATATATGGCAATGACCTTTAAAAAAATTCTTCGTAAGAACCAATTGACCAATGACCTTCAAATTTGATAGGTAGCATCGGGTACTCAAGGTCTTCCAAGGTTGTTCAAATTATGACCTTTAATTGACCTTGTCCTTTTCTACAGCAAGTTCAAATATGGGAAAATGCTAGAACATAGATTTTATGGGAAATTTTGAAGATTTTGGCCTAAAAGTTGGTATATACACTCATCTTAATGAGGTCATGAAGAATTATGAGTACAAAAGGTCAAAGTCAGTTTTTGACTTGTGACCCAGGTCTCTCATATTTTGACATTTTCAAACATTACCTCAAAAGGCAAATTTCAACCAATTTTCATATAGAGTCTCCAGGGATTGAGGGAATGAAAATTTGTCCAAACGGTCCAGGTCACATGATGAACAGGGCCGCCATACCCATTTATCATACAAAACTTTAATACTTTTTTCTCAAGAACCAATAGACCGATGGCCTTGAAACTTGGTGAGTCGCACAGAGTACTGGAGTATTACCAATACTGTTCAAATAATGACCTTTGGTTTACCTTGACCTTTTTTGCGGCATGGTCAAATATGGAAAATAGTAGAACATAAGATTTCATGGAAAGTTTTGAAGATTTTGGCCTAAAATGGTATATATGGTGTCTTTATGAGTCATGGTCATTCTTTGACTTTTGACCCAAGACTCATATTTTGACAATTTCAGACATAAGTAAGAGCCACTTGGCCAATTGCTTAGGTGAGCGATTCAAGGCCTCATGGCCTCTTGTTTCTGTGTCCTTGACCTCACCCTTTGGGCCACTGAAAGAAAGTTGTTTGTTTGAAAGCTTTTGTAATATACTAAATAAAGACCAACTACAAAGACATGGCAGCAATGTATTGTTGATATAGGACACAAATACCAAAATTCTGTGCATTTTAGCATTTTCGCTTGTTTTTGTGACCTTGATCTTGACCTTGGAGTTTATTGAAGGAAACTAGCTGTATGTGTATTTGAAAGCTATTGTAATATAGTATAAAGACTCGGTATAAAGACATTTCTGCAATATATTTTGATACCGAACATAAAAAAATGAGAAAAAAAAAATATGCACTTTAGCATTTTTCCTTCTTTCTCTGACCTTGACCTTGAGATTGACCTTAGAGGCTACTGAAGAAAAGTTGTTAGTTTGAAAGCTTTTGTAACATATTAAATGTATGCCAACTGCAAAGGCACTGTTGCAGTATATTGTTGATATATGACACAAAATTTTGCAAATATGTGCATTTTTAGCATTTTTTTCTTGTTTTATGACCTTCACCTTGACCTTGGAGGTTCCTGAATGAAACAAGCTATATGTGTATTTGAAAGCTATTGTAATGTGTTAGATAAAGACCAGGTACAAAGACATTGCTGCAATAAATTGTTGATACAGAACACAAAATATGAGAAAAATATGCACTTTTAGCATTTTTCTTGTTACTGTGACCTTGACCTTGACCTTGAACTTGGATGCTTCTGGATGAAAGTTGGTTGTTTGAAAGCTTTTGTTATATATTCAACAAATTCCAACTAGAAAGACATTGCTGCAATTTATTGTTCATATAGGACACAAAATGTTTAAAAAAATATGTATTTGTAGCATTTGTTCTTGTTTGTGTGCCCTTGACCTTGACCTTGTAGCTTCCTGAATAAACCCAACTATATGTGTATTTGAAAGCTTTTGTAATATGTCAGATAATGACCAGGTTCAAAGCCATTGCTGCAATATATGGTTGATACAGAATAC
Source organism: Ctena decussata (assembly GCA_963989385.1). NCBI lineage: Eukaryota > Metazoa > Mollusca > Bivalvia > Lucinida > Lucinidae > Ctena > Ctena decussata. Next base: position 41,259 of record CAXDIV010000176.1, on the reverse strand, counting down.
ATAATATGAAAAAAAATATGCATTTTTAGCAGTTTTTATTGTTTCTGTGACCTTGACCTTGACCTTGATGAGAGAAACCAACAAAATGTCCATAGTTTATAGAAGATAAATATATTGTAAAATGATTTTCAAAATTAAGAAACAAATATGATCATAAACTATGATGATTTGACATTACAAGGACTGTACCCCTAAGAACTTGCATTTTGCAACGGTACACTTATTGTTGCTATGGTAACGCTTCAGGAAGTATACTTTCCCAGGCATGTTTTTCCAGAAACATATTCACAGAACACTGTTTTGTAGGAGGACGGTGCACACATATATTGACGAGGCCACAAGAACTCTGGAAATGTCTTTAAAAATGTATGAAATTGGATTTTTGCCGTATATGGAAACCCCCACCCACTTTGCTTGAGCCTGATGACAACAGAGGTGTTCCAAATATTTTTTTAATTTCTTTTTTAAAGTTAGTGTGAACAAGTTATTTTAGGTGGAAAGAAATTAGAGCTTGTCATGCATTTGTAAATAAATATATTTGTTGAAATATTGCCCATTTTTAGGACATTTTTAGCACATTTTTTCCCAAAATGTTTAGATGTTGTTGCCATGGCAACGGGCATGCTTTGGAATGAAACTGATGTTGTTTTCTCATTTTTGTGTCACAATAAGTAATATAGGCAAGTTTGAGCAAAATCGGTGACTATGCGTGCCACGGCCCTATGTAAAAATTTAAGTCATTACAGAGAATGGCTCTTAAAAACGATAATCAACTAGTGGATTAAATATGCAAATTACGTCGCAACGTTATGCGTTGACGTCCATAAAACGTCGCGTTTTCTAAATGAGAAATCGTGACGTTTAGTGCAAAAGGACCTTGTATGATAAGGCCCGTATTTGGCCCCCAGAAAACTTAGTTTTCAAAAGTCTGTTTTCGATAATAAAAATGTAGTCATAGGAAATGTCAAACCTTGAATATAACAGCAAACACAAAATAGACCAGTTCTTGCATAAAATATTTGTGTTTTTTTATCTTGAACATACCCATCCCTCCAGCGAATTCTGACGAAAATGACGAATTTGGTAGCCTTTGCGGCTTTCAAAATATATGAGCCCAGCCTCCAGCACATTTTATATTTTGTATACAGACACAATGTTAAAAATGGTACATGCCATGAAAATATAAAATGTGCTGGAGACCGGGCTCTATGTTTATTTTTAATTTTTTGTTACCAAACTGGCATCGTTTGGAGCATTTTCCCTGTTTTCTCAACATGAAAACGCCCATATCTCCGCTCAAACACAAAATAAACATATGTTGTGGGTATTCATTTTCTTAGTTAGAGCACAAGGAATAATTTGGTACAATTTCATTTTGATCTGTTGAAATATTTAGGTTAGCGTCTCTGGACGTGCAAACGTGAGTGGGTGGGTGCCTGGAGAGGCCTTGTGCAGTGCACAGGTAATTAGCTGTGCTGTCTAATGTATAAGCATCTCATCGAAAGCATATTATCAAGAGCACTCAAAAGCTATTGTAAATGACATATTTCTTTCAATGAAAATGTATTAAACTCAAATTTTCTTGCAATTTTCCTTCATATTATTGAAACAACTTAGGCATATCAGAAATCACGTTTTTCTGAGAATATACAAAATCAAAACATATTATTTCTGCTTGTTCCCATATGTGCAAATGATAGGCAATAGAAATCATGCAGTTTTAAGAGAATTTACACTGGCGCTCACGTATTTGTACACATTCAAAACGCGTCGGGGACGCAGTTGATGCGCGCGGGATACGCGGTAATTATGAACGCGAATATTTTAGTAGCCAATGAAAATTCGTTCTCAGTTTTGCGTATACCGCGAAGCGACGCGTGCAACGCGAATTTATGCAAATTTCATGGACCCAATCAAAATTGCGCACATGATACGGGTAGTGACGTAGTCTTTTGCGTCTCAACGCGCGCGTACGGGAACCAATCAAAATCGCGTATTGAATGCGCATTTTAGGGAGGTCAACTTTAAGTAAAGCATGTGAAAGAAAGAGCCATTAGTCTACATCAAGGTTGATGTCGAATGCTCATTTGGTCTTACTTGAACCATAACGGGAAAGAAAGAAAAAAAAAAAAGCCTAGAAACTCGACCGGCAACTCAAAACTAAATGCGACTGGGACAGTCCCATGACACTTCGCCATTGAAGTGGAAATAGCCTAAATCGCAATTCCTTTCGTATCAGATCGTGGAATCTGAAATTAATATGGCCTTTATGGAAAATAAGTGCCAGGCGGCAGTCACTTTGAATCTTAAAGAATTCAAGTCAGGGTGGGGGGATAAAAACCTCTGATCAGTGACCTATAAATAACAGTGACCTGGAGGGCTGATTGGAGTTTTACGAGAGCATGTTTGGGAGAGGAGTGGTAGGTCACTGCTCTGATCAACATGACTTGGAAACGGTTGTCTCCAGGGCAGTGTCCTCAGCCCTATCCTATTCATTGTAATAATAAATACCCTTGATGATGCTGAGGGGGGGGGGGGGGGGGGGGGGGCAAACCTCTCTCTTTCTCAGTTTGCAGATGACAGTGCTATCTGGACCTACCAATCCTCTCCCAAACATGCTGTCGTAAAACTCAAGTCAGCCCTCCAGACAATCGAGATATGGTCCACGCTCTGGGCTTCAAAATACCCATTATTAAGACAAAGGCTATAATTTTCCCTTAAAAAAAGACTTGATATTGAATCACTTTAAAAACTTTTCCTTTTTGGGACAGAAATAGAATTTTGTGACCATATCACCTTCCTGGGAATGATCCTAGATAGCAAACTAACATATGGGGTCAGCATATTAAACATCTGATTGAAAAATGTAATAAAGACCTAAACCTCATGAGGACGGTTTCAAGCATCTCCTATGAAGCAGATAGAAAAATCCTATTGACATTATATAAGGCCCTAATCCTCAGTAAAAGTTGATTATGGTGCGCAAGCTTATAACTCGGCACCCAAACATCTACTCTCAAAGCTCAAGACCTCATCCAAAACAACTTAGCACTCCGTATTGCTACGAGGGCATACCACTCCGCCCCTATTAATGCGTTAGAAGTTGAATGTGGAATTAAACTCCTACAGCTGAAGGTGCCGGGCAGCGTAGCGCAATCGATAGGGCACCTGACTCATGCCAGAGGTCTTGGGTTCGAGAACCCGGTTGGGCCACATACTTCGTTTCTCCTTCCGCTGATTCAAGAAAGGCAGTTGTCAATTATTGACCATCGGCACTTACAACCATACCAAACCCTCAAAACTGGACGTTTATCCCCTAATAAATGAAGCAGTAACCAAAAAATGGCAATCCCAATGGACCAATAGCAACAAGGGCCACACCTTCCATTTCGTCAAACCAAAGGTTAAACTTCAATGTGACGTATATAGTCTCAATAGACCTTTCGACATAGCCTATTCCGGACTAAGGCTAGGACACTGCGGGCAGGGCTGCCTTCACTACAGTAACCAGTCCGCCCTATGCCCCCATTGCAATGATGCAGAAGATCTCAACCATATCTTCTTTGACTGTGTGGCCCCATAACAATCAAAGGCGAGACCGTAGAATCCACCATATTCAAGTTTAGCTATCACACAATAGACCTGAGACTGCTCCTGTCTCCCCCAAAGAAACATGCAAATACAATACAGAAGGTAGTCTTTGAATACCTAGACAAAACCAATATCATTGCCAGGATATAGATAGATTCCAATACAATAGGGAAAAAATCCCCCTAATTTTCTCTAATTCGAGCCCCTGTTGCTAACGACCTACCAAACCCATTTCCCAAAATCCCTGGATCCACATTAATACCCTACTAAGTGCAATGCTCATGACAAAAACTCCCATTACCCAGTAAAAGCCCCAGAACCCATCTGTACGACTACAATCTGACTTTCCCTACGGTCGTATAAATAACTTTTGTCTATTGACAATAAAGGGTAAAATTAATGTGTATCCAACCTCCTTAAACTCACACCCAGGCTAAGTTACCTGGAAACTAAATGAACCATAATAAGGTTCAGCACATTTGCTTCCTAGAAACAGCCAAAAGAAACTGCCCTCTTTTCCCGTCAATCCGCAATAAGAGATAAGCTATAGTCCTCTGGTCCATTAATAATACTCTCCATTTCTTCCCCACCCCCAAATTAATGTGTATCCAACCTCCTTAATCTAACACCCAGGCTTAGTTACCTGGAAACTAAATAAACCATTATAAGGTTCAACTAATTTGCTCCCTAGAAACAGCCAAAAGAAACCGCCGTCCTTTTTGAACAACCCGCAATAAGAAATAAGCTACTGTCCCCGTGTCTATTAATAATATTCTCCATTTCCCCTCCAAAAAATAATGAGTATCCAACCTCCTTAATCTCATACCCAGGCTTAGTTACCTGAAAACTAAATAAACCATTATAAGGTTCAACTAATTTGCTCCCAAGAAACAGCCAAAAGAAACCGCCGTCCTTTTTGAACAACCCGCAATAAGAAATAAGCTACTGTCCCCGTGTCTATTAATAATATTCTCCATTTCCCCTCCAAAAAATAATGTGTATCCAACCTCCTTAATCTCATACCCAGGCTTAGTTACCTGGAAACTAAATAAACCATTATAAGGTTCAACTAATTTGCTCCCAAGAAACAGCCAAAAGAAACCGCCGTCCTTTTTGAACAACCCGCAATAAGAAATAAGCTACTGTCCTCGTGTCTATTAATAATATTCTCCATTTCCCCTCCAAAAAATAATGTGTATCCAACCTCTTTAATCTCATACCCAGGCTTAGTTACCTGGAAACTAAATAAACCATTATAAGGTTCAACTAATTTGCTCCCAAGAAACAGCCAAAAGAAACCGCCGTCCTTTTTGAACAACCCGCAATAAGAAATAAGCTACTGTCCCCGTGTCTATTAATAATATTCTCCATTTCCCCTCCAAAAAATAATGTGTATCCAACCTCTTTAATCTCATACCCTGGCTTAGTTACCTGGAAACTAAATAAACCATTATAAGGTTCAACTAATTTGCTCCCTAGAAACAGCCAAAAGAAACCGCCGTCCTTTTTTAACAACCCGCAATAAGAAATAAGCTACTGTCCTCGTGTCTATTAATAATATTCTCCATTTCCCCTCCAAAAAATAATGAGTATCCAACCTCCTTAATCTCATACCCAGGTTTAGTTACCTGGAAACCAACTGAACCATTATAAGGTTCATCACATTTGTTCCCTAGAAACAGCAAAAAGAAACTTTTCTCTCCTCCCAACAATCCACAATAAGAAATTAGCTACAGTCCTGTTGTTGACTAATAATATTCTCCATTTCCCAAAATATTAGAACACTAAAAAAACTCCCATGAAAATACAGGACCCTAAAAGTTTAAATATGCAATATATTTTGGAACCAACTAAACCAAGATAAGGTTTAGAACAAATGCTACAGTCCTAGGTCCCAAAAGGAATTTTTACCCCACCTACCTCCCTCCCAACAGAATTAAGCTACGGTCTTCTCTGAGACCAACGGTCGCAATTCATGATGTAACCCAGGCAGTCTCAATTACTCATAAGGGCCACAAAAACATGAGACAACTGCATTCCAGAACACCCTCAATTTCTTATCCCCCACTGCCTATTGCATTAGTTAATAAGGGAATTTGCTCCTCACCTAAGAATTTGCTCCCCATTTCCCCCCTAGACCTGCCCTGGGCCCAGCCAGGACAGGGGGCTTGTTCCGGCAGAACTAGCAAAGGGAAGTCTAATGGAGGCCTGCAGTTCAGGGAAGATGCATTATGGCTTGCCTCTCATGCCATGCGTTTCCAGAAGCCCTGAATTGTATTGCTAAAGCCAACCCACAGTGGGTCGCGAGGGCTGTGTGCATGGGAAGTGATTTATGTGGATCTGTGCACAAGTCCATTTGGGTTCTATCCCATTGCTACTTAATGTTTCTGGAAGTTTTTGCTCCCCACCAAAGATTTTGCTTCTCCCTTTTTCTGAGACGTCACCTGCCCAAGACCCAGCACAGGTCCACTTCGGTGCAACCCCACTAACACATGAATCTGGGCAGTCTTTTGCACCCGGCCCCCTCCCCACCAAAGAATTTGCATCCCATCCAAGAATTTGCTCCTTGTTCCCTCCTCCTCCTCCCCCTTTTTTTCCTCCATAGAACTGCCTTGGACCTAGCCAGGACTGGGGGGCTTGTTCCAGCTTGGGTCTAACTTCGGTTAGAAAACCAAGTTCTTCTTGTAGAGAGTCAGGTGTTTTTTCTTGCCGGGGTTCTCGGTTTTCAGTCACCTTGATGATCATTCATCTCTGATCCCATATGCTGAAAATTTTTGCAGCATTAAATTGCTTTCTGGAAATCAAGGTTTATCTTGGAATGTAGGTTACTATTCTGCCTTCAGCCAAAACTACATGCTACAAATGAAATATTCTTATTCTTTATTTTGTTTACTTTTACTCTGTGTAGAGGATATCTGTTTCGATTCGGCACAGATTGCTCTGCAATAAGGTAATCCGAAGAGAACCCACTTGTCTGTTCAGACTATACCATTTCCAATTTAATGCAAGTTACTTCGTAGTAAAATAATGTTTTTGATTGGGTGCAAGTTACTTTGCAGTAAAGTAAATGCAGCCTGCTCAAATGTTAACATGACCTAAACATGCCCGAGGTCAGTTCAAAAATAAATTTTAATGCGGCTTTGCTTCGGTTTGCTGTTTAGACAGGACTTTTAATCCGAAGTAAAAGTTAATTCGGATTCGATCCGAGGTACTCTGTAGGATTAGTTTAATTACTCCGAATTAGTTTTTAATTCGAATAAGATTTGCTAGTCTAAACAGCTAATTCAAAGCAATTTCTGATTCGATTCGGATTAAAACTCTAGTCTAAACAGGATTATTGAAGGTATAGAAAATTCAGGCATGCGAATGTTTTACATTGTCTCAAAGGCAAGGATAATTGCTTATTTGTGGTCTAGCTTGGTTGTGGAGAAAACTGGAGTACCTGAAGAATACCACCAATCCTCCTGCAGAGACTGTCCGAGTGATTCTGCTTCCTGCCGAGGACAGAAGTCTCTGCAGGAAGCAAGAGATCGCGGACAGTCTCGGCAGAAGCCAAATATGATGTGAAGTCCGCCGAGACTGTCCGTGAGTTCTTGCTTCCTGCAGAGACTTCTGTACATGATAATTAGCTTCCTGCCGAGACTGTCCGCGTGACTCTGCTTCCTGCCGAGAGGCTCGACAGGAAGCAGAATTATGCGGACAGTCTCTGCAGGAAGCCATTTATCATGTACAGAAGTCTCGGCAGGAAGCAAGAACTCGCGGACAGTCTTGGCGGAAGCCAAATATGATGTACAGTCTCTGCAGGAAGCGAAAATTAGAGGAATCGATTATACCTGTGGTATTGTTTAACTCAATATAATAGTCTGGGTCCAAATTTCACTGGTCAGTTTAATTCTTAGCGAGGGTTACCGTGTGTGTTCTGGCCCAGATAAGTTGTGACTTTTTTTTTTTTGTTGTTTGTTTTCTGGGCTTAGAAGTTAAGAAAAATAGAAGTTATGTATAGTTTCTAAGCCTAGAAGTTCTATCATAGAGTTAGTCTAAATAGTAGTTAATGAGTCCCATTGAAATCAGAAATCGAGACGTTACGAGTTGTTATGTAAAAATTGACCCAGATAATGTGGGACTACTTTATGGTTCCCGTCTTCTGCGCATCGATTCGGTCAGATTCCCGGTAGAGAGATCGAGACAATATTTAATTAACTTAGTAACTTATATTGTTTTAAGCTATCTTAAAACTATTTTAATTAGGCCAACGTACAATCTGCGGTTGTACGCGTATTGAACAAGTCATGAATATTCATGTTTTCATCGTTTGCGTCTCCCGCGTCGAGACGCGTCAGGGCGCGTCTAGACGCGTCTGATGCGCGGTTCTAGGTGATACGCACGCAGCACGCGCATGCAACGCGGTACGAACGCGTTTTTGGTGTACAAATACGTGAGCGCCAGTGTAATGGGGGCAAAAACGGCCCTTATCATACCAGGTCCTTTGCTAATAAAATGCGATTCTTGTGCTGAAAAATAGAATCTTGCATTCGTGCTCCTGTATTATTGAATTTATTAAACTCGTTGGGGAAAACCGATAAGATGCTCGGCAAAGCCTCGCATCCTATCTTTTTCCCCAGCTCGTTTAATAAATTCAATAATACATGAGCACTCATGTAAGATCCTCTATGTCCTTGGCATTGGGCAAGGAAACCTAAATCATACACCTAATATACATGTACCTGGTCAAAATGCTTTATCTTTCTATTTTTGCTTCAGTTGTCCGTTTGTATTAACGGAGACGTGATTTGAACTTTAACTCATTCTGTGAACTAAACGTTGATTGCTTGAGCCTACATCGTGTACAAGACATGTTTTCTCGTTACGTTTGATTTTTTGTCTGGCGAATTTGCTTTAGGCTAGTTGCTTTAGATTGGTCCACAATAATGGCTGATTGTGAACTTGACCTTTGGCGTTCGATCCCGAATCTTGCCAGTGAGATACCTTTTATCATCCTTTTTTACTTCCTTAGAAAAATAGTTGAACTCCTTCAGTAGCTTCGAGTCAGCTCAAAGACATTTTCTGATATATGGCCTTGGCTAAGGAAATCTTAGTTTTGTTTATGACAAAATAGCTCATTAGGTTTTGACCTTTTATAAACTTCTTATCAAATGTGCCTATGTAGTTTCTAATATCTGGGGCGAAACGATTTGGCCTGTGATATCTTATTGTGAACTTGATCTTGGAATATCTTCACATTATGTTTTCTCATTCTGAGAAGTTCAATGAAATTAAATTTTGTACTTTACTTCGTAACTGCAGCTATGAATTTACCTCTGACTGCAGATTGTTACCAGGACCTTAGGTATTGAAACATAAATAAAACTGCGCGTAACACATGTTCTCATTATGCTGTACCTTTGAGAGAAGTATGATGTATTTCGTTCTTGGGGATCTTAGGTAGTTCAAAACTAACGACGTCGTTAGCTAACGTTTCGTTAAGATTTCAAATGTTAATAGCGCAAATGCGCCAATATTTTTTGTTTGAAAAATGTGAGAAGCTTTTGCACTGCAAAAGCTTCTCACGTTTTTTTCAACAAAAATATCAGTGTATTTGGTTATAAAGTTCACTTGTAAAACACCTAACGAGTTGACCTCTTAACGAGCTCGTTAAGCTAACGATGCTTTGAACAACTGGGCCCTGACCTCTGACCCCCGGATTACTACCTTGACCATAGGAGAAACCAAAATCTTACGAGCGGCACACCTCATGATGCTGTACTTGTTTAACTTGATGCAGAGCCCAGGTAGCTCAGTGGGTTAAGCGCTGGCCTACTGATCTATCGGACCGAGTTCGAGCCCCGCTTGAGGCGAGAATCTTTCCTTCTGTAAACGGGGTTCCATTGCACACAGCCTTTCATACTGTTGAAAAGGATGTAAAATTGCATGCATCCACCCATCCATCAACTTGATGAAATTAGCTTAAAGTCTCCATAATCCTGTCGGTGGTAAAAATCGTCGAATCAAAAATCCGTATAAAATTGGTACAGCCTTCAAAATTGATGATAAAATGTCGGTTGCTGTGCTTTTTGTGGCATATAACTGTCAAAAAAGAAGGAATAAGGTCTTTTTTGAAAAATTAACAAGTCTTCCCGTCAAAATACGGTTTTCCTTTCTGGTTTCCCGTTGGGCAATTAATTCACACAACAGCAAGACAAGAAATGAGATCCTTGCCTTACATTGTATTTTTATCAACTATTAAACGACTGTACATTGTATTATTACCTACTGTACCTTGTATTGTTACCTCTCGTACCTTGTATTTTTACCATGTAATGAAACTTGTGAAATCGAAAGTAGGCCAACTAAAATGACCTAGATATTTTTCAAATCGTTTTTATGAGAAACTCAATGACGTTTCAATTTTTCAAAGCCGGTCAATCACGATCATATACAATGTAGAAGTAAAAAGTATGCAAAGACCAGGAACTGAAACAATCAAAATCCAAATCCAACGACAAGAAACTGTAGTGAGAAGCTTGCAGTGATACTTCACGATAGAATTTTTCATGCTGATAGAGCAATGGGGCCTTTAATTAGTTTTTAGTTATGGCTAAGCCACGAGTTGCTACTAACCGACAGCCAGACAAATACATGCTGCAATTTGTATATACTTCCTTCGGGAACATAAAATGCCATTAGCGTGGTCATTGTTTCAGCTCTAGGTAACTGAACTTTTTTTTGTCATGCGGCCGCTATTTTGAATTGAATTGTTCATTTTACGGATGAGCTTAACTCTCTCTTGTCTTATTCTGTTAAGTACGCTACATAAACTTTATTTACTTGCTTTTGCAAGGTAAGTTCTTTAGAAGTGTCAGAAACTTCCACAATTTATAGAATACAAGTTATAAAAGTATTGTGGCACAAAATAAATCATCTGTAACACATTTTGCGCAGCGTTAGAGCGCAAAGTGAATCATATCTTACATTTTGTTCAGGGTTGTGCCGCAAAATGAATCCTATCGTATTTTTGTTTAGCGTTTTGGTGTAACATGAATCAAATAGCACATTTTGCTCAGTGCTTTGGGGCAACAAGAAACTTATTTCACATTTTGTGGTATCATATCAAATCATATCATAATGAATCATATCGCACATTTTGCTCGGTGTTGTGCGCAAGTGAATCGTATCTTATGTTATTGCGCAAATTGAATTCTGTCGCACATTATGCCCTGTGTTCGGATGCAACAAGAATTATACTTCAGTACCAAATAACGTGATCTTTTCGTTTGACCGTCGACTCTTTGTGTCATAAGGCTTTATACGCAGCGGAGAGCTCTGCTACAGCCTTTTTCTCCAATTACTCTTTCTGCAGTTAGTTTTAAACTTGCAAGTGACCCTAAGTCAACAACAACAATACACCTAGGAGGCGGACATAACTCGCTGAGCAAGGCATATCTCCCCTCCAATCGAATTCCGCATCTTGTACCAAGCACATAGGATCATTTCAGGTAAATTCGAACAGCAGGTAAATTCGGACAGTGAAATTGTTTCCTTTATATGCCAGTTGTTTGGAATTGAAAATAAATGGGCAAACAGTGAAAATCCTGATGAGACGGCTCATGATGAGCCGTCTCATCTGATTAGCACTGTTAGCAATGATATGTCCGAATTTACCCGTTGTCCGAAGTAACCCGACTTGACCCTAATTGCAATTTTTTAAGGTAAATCAAAGACGGCAGTCAAAAAAAAACGGTAAAGCCAAGAGGACAGCCTATATTACCTGTTATGTTAGTGACATTTTACTAGCTGAAGTAAGTACATGTAGGTGAATGACCATCTGTCAGAGAGAGCTGATCGTTCGGTTTATGTACAAACTCCTACTTTAGAATCTTTGGTTTTGAGGGCGGGGCATGGGATCTGATTTACAAGCTCCTGATTATTTTTTCTCTTTTCTATTTTGACGATGAATAGCTTGTGACTAAGCTTTCTGACAAGAAGTTAAAGATCAATATCCCGATTGTAATCATTCAATTTCAGTAGCGGGATTCCTTCGCACCTTCATACGCTCCTTCATACGCTGTGAATGGTTTAGTAAATTTCAAAGGTCATTCCGTTATACTAGAGCCTTATTTCACAATCAATATCAGTCCGAATATTGATGTCAAATATGATATTTGCTTGCTTGGCAAAGCGAAGAAAGAGCCATTTACCGTTTTGTCCTTAAATAAATAATTACTAATTACTAATATTTCAAGGAATAAGCAGTACGATGCGTCTTTCTTTCGCTCTCAAATTATTACCTCGCTGATGCAGAAAATTAAATTGTGAGCCTTTGTTCTGACAGAGAAGAGGCCATGAGTTGACTGAAGAATATTTAGGCGCTTAATGTCTTGCGACTCGTAACATGGACCGTGCCCAGTGTTGTGGTCTCGGATTAGAATATAGATTGTGGTACTTTCTATTCCGAGACCACAATGCTTGCCAAATAATATGTAGATCGTGGTACTTGTTCTGCATTTGGAATAATCACTTATCGTATGGAGGGACTTGTCCATCTTGCGGGATAGAAGCGTCCATTCTGGGTGGGTTAGAAAGGCCGAAGAGAATGCTGTATAAGAATGGCTGATCTGCAAGTAATTCATGTGAGTTTTGTTATACCGCTCTGCACTATTTGCGTCCCTTGTCAGTATCGCGAAATACCGACAGACTCAATATGAAGTAATATTTTCAGTTACCGGAATATCAAATACAACTTCTAAACTAATTGTCAGTTTGTATAGAAAAAAAGACAAATTTAATTTTCAGAAGGTTTAGTACTGATCGTTCCAAGAAAGTTTATAACCCTTTTTAGACTGGAAACTCGTTCCTGGACATATGCGAGCAATTCATACCCAGTTCAAACGCTGCATTACGCTGTGTCTGATCAAGGTCTCCACTGTTTGCGTACAGCAATTTCCAAGCAGGCTACTGGAAATGGGCTCATCCAATTGATAAAGAGGGACAAGTCTTTGGTCAAGTCAGCTAAATTCGGACAGCAGGTAAATTCGGACAGTGACTTTTTTTCTTTTATATGTCAGTTAAATGAAATTAAAACAAAAATAACTGGGCAAACAGTGAAAATCCTGATGAGACGGCTCATTATGAGCCGTCTCATCTGGATTTTCACTATTTGCAATGGCATGTCCGAATTTACCTGCTGTCCGAACTTACCTGACTTGACCCTACTAGTCAAAAGAGGCTTGGGGTTTTGATTACCTGTTATCGCGATTGAACTGTTCCAGTGAGACAGGCGCCGTAGTAGAGTGGTCAGGGGCGACTTGTCGGAAGTTGAACCCGGGCCTGGCCATCAGACGACTAGAAAACGCTCTGTGCCAACCGATCATTTAACGGGGTACCTGTTTCAAATCAAGAAAAGATAAGGCTGCGAAAGGAGAGGGATGGGCTCCGCCTTTCATAGCCCAAGATACAGTTGGCCTCTAGGGCACACTGTCCCTAAGGCTACTAGGCCATTGAAACCCTTTGAAATTTTTATTGTTCCATTGTTTTTCTCTCGATGTCTTGCAAAACCAAAATGCAGCAAGGAAGGCAAAAAGTGTTGACCCTTAACATAATGTTCCTTCAGGGGCAACTTAATGCTCTTTTAGCTAACAGCTACCCGTCTCAATGCTTACCTTTTTACTGTATTATGGCTTTGTTTAATATTTTCATCTATTTTACAAGTAGTTCGAAAGTTCGGCCTCACGTGTGCAGTTCTTAGACTGAAGTATATCCTGTGCGACAAAAAGACTATAACAAACGTCTGTATGGTTTTACGGGTCGAATGCGTGCGTGCATGCGCATGTGTGTATGATTCTCTTTTACTTCAATATCCTATGCAGTCAATTCGAGCAGCGACAGAATGCGGGTTTTTAAATCCCACAGTAGTTTATACTACTGGCCGTTCTAAGGCGCCAGTCCCGTGGTTGATCTTACATGTGTAGTTTTGTGGCCAAGTGAATAGCTGCCCACTTAGCTTCCTGTTGGGTTTTTGTAATAAAATATAGAAAATAGATTAAAATAAATGTTCAATGGTTTTCTTGTATTTTCGTATAATTTGTTCTCGGGATCAATGCACTGAAAGATTTTTAAATCCCCAGGTAATCTATGCTGCTGGCCATACTAAGGTCCCGATGTTATTCTTAATAATTCTATTTTGCTATGTGGTTTGTACCATGAGGCGCTTTTTGTTTTAAAGTCCTCATTTACTCTTAGGCCTCGTTTTTGTGTTTGTTTCAGCATTCTGATCACCTCGCTTGGGAAGGGAGCGGGTTTTTCTGTTTCTCGTGCATGAGTTTGTGCGTGTGTGTTTGTCATGTTTCTCTTCCTCCTGGTGTCGTTGGTTGGCTGCGGTTTGTGATTGTGGCATACCCTGAACCTTTCTATTAACGTTTCTACATGTTAAAAATGCATCTGAATTCGTTATGAACCGTTCGTCCGAGCTATTATTCATCTGGGCTTCTCCAATGGCCTTGTATTACATTTTATTACCTTACAGTATGCTTTTCTCTGACTTTCGTCACCAGATATTGTCAGGGTCACTGATGAGGCTTGAGTAGCCGATATTTCGAGGTATGGCCCCCGTTCCTTCTTTTCAATGTGTTTTCTGTTCTCGAAAGAAGTTTTTTTAAAAGGCCCTATTGCTCTATCAGGATGAAAAATTTTATCGTGAGGCATCGCTGCAAACTTCTCACAAAAGTTTCGCAATTGATTATTATCGTGATTGGCCGGCTTTAAAAAATCAAAACGTCCTTGAGTTAACCATAAAGTAGATTTGACAAAATAACTAGGTCATTTTAGTTGCCAACCAAAATGACCTACTTTTAATTTTACAAGCTTTATTTCATGATAAAAATACAACGTACAGGCGGTAAAAATATAAGGTACAGGCGTTTAACAGGTGATAAAAATACAATGTACAAAAAAATTAGGCAAGGATCTCATTGATTGTGCCGCTGTTGCATTATTGCATTGCTTAACGGGGAACCAGAGATGAAACCAGTATTTTTATGGAGAGACATCTTTTTTTTTTCAAAATACCTTGTTCCTTCTTTTTTTGCCAGTTATATGCCAAAAAAAGCACATCAACCAACATATTTTCATCATTTCTGAAGGCTGTACTGATTTTATAATGATTTGTATTTTGACGGTTTTTACCTTCGATAGGACTATGGAGACTTTAAGATTTCAATTTGACTTCATAGTAGTAGCTGGTGTTATACCTTGTGGCGACCGTAAAATGTCTCCCCGTAAATCATCCCGATATAGTGCCGATTATATCTTATTCTTGTTCTTTGAGATCAGATAATATAATATTCTATTTCTACTCTATTCTATCCCATAACCTTACAAGGTCGTTGGGGCACCACCGATGACTTCAAAACGATCCGTTTCCACCTTGTCCTGTTTTCAGCTGGCCTAGCTCAGCTGGCAAAGTCCATTCCTGTCCACTCTTTAATACTGTCGTCCCATCTCTTCTTCTGTCTACTTCTTCTTCATTTTCCTTTCACTGTACCCTGTAGGATCGTCCGCTAAACCAGAAGACCTTTAGAGATGGCCAAACCACCCAAGTTTCCGTTTCTTGACCAGGGTCAGGGGTTCATCATGCTCTCCTATGGCTGCTTGGATCTTTCTGCGAACCTCCTCATTGGTTATTATGGTCTTGTACGAAATGATCAGTAACCTTCGGTAGCATCTCATCTCAAGGCCTGTGTTTTTTCTCTAACTCTGCTGTCAAAGTCCAAGATTCACAAGCATTCAGAAATATGTAAATGACAAGGCATCGCATAAGTTTCACCTTTGATCCAAGAGATATGTAGGTATCTCTCCAAATTGGCTTCAGCTTTGTAAGAACTGAAGTAGCTTCTGCAATCATTGAGAGAACCTCGTTTTCAGAGCCATCACCTGAGACAATTGCTCCAAGGTATTTCAAACTTGTAACAGTACCAAGCTTCTGCCCTTTTACCTTGATCTTCCTCTGGATGCCATTGGCGCTATCTGTCATCAGTTTGGTCATCTCAGCACTGATCTCACTCTTATACCTTGTCCTCTTTTGTCGAGACTGTCAACTAGGGCTTCTAGTTCCTGCTCTTCCTCAGCTAGAGCAGCTATATCATCGGCAAATCACAAATTCGTAATTTTCTGCCGCTTATGCTAACCTTTCCGTCATGTTCTGGATGTCATTGGCGCTATTTGTCATCAATTTTGTCTTCTTAGCACTGATCTCCATCTTATACCTTGTGCAGGTGTTGTCGAGACTGTCAACTAGGGCTTCTAGTTCCTGCTCTTCCTCGGCTAGAGAATCTATATCATCGGCAAACCGCAGATTGGTAATATTTCTGCCGCCTATGCTTACCTTCCCGTCATGTTCTTCCAGAGCACCAGACATGATCCGTTCGAGAAAAATGTTGAAAAGGGTGGGTGACAGAAGACTTCCTCGACAGATGAGAAAGCACGAACAAGATTTGCATTGGTTTTGTTTTTCCACATGGTTGTTCGTCAAGCTGCATTACATACCCTGTCAAAGGTTTTTTTTAATTCTATGAAGACTACGTACAAATCTTGTTGGCGTAGACGGGGCTTTAAACATAAGATTTTGTAGTTGAAGATTTGTTCTGCAGTGCTCTTTTCAACTCTAGACCCGCCCTGTTCTTTTGAAATTATATAGTTAGTTGGGTCTTAAGCCAGCTAAAGATGACTGGCGCTCAGCATGATTTTGCTCAAATGGCTGATGAGACAGATGGTTAAGTAGCTCTAGCAGAGCTTTAGGCCGCTTTTTTCATGGAAATAATATTAGTCGAATGAATCCATGGGGTTTGCAATTCTACCTTACTCTGTGTGTGTGTGTGTGTGTGTGTGTGTGTGTGTGTGTGTGTGTGTGTGTGTGTGTGTGTAAATACAGTTATCATCAAAAAACTCAATACGGTATTTACACGGTAACAAGATGGGAATTATCCTTCTAAAACAAGCTCAAAGACAAATTTAAATTTCTCGGATTCGTTTGGAAGCAAAACAAAATAAAAATAATCATTTTATAGTTGCACCTTAATGTGATGTCAGGGCGCTTGATGTTGTGGGGTAATAAAACGCCCACTTTGTATATATCCAGATAAGGAAAATGTATATGAGCCGCGACACGAGAAAACCAACAATGTGGTTGTGCGCCCAGTGCAGACTCAGATCAGCCTGGGCATCCGCCCAGTCTGATCAGAGTCTTCGCTGTCCGCATGGAGGTAGCATAGACCCTTAGCTACCTTTTATGCGAAAAACAAAGACTCAGATTAATTTGGGTGGATGCCCAGGCTGATCTGAGTCTGCGCTGGGCACACAACCACATTGTTGGTTTTCTCGTGTCGCGGCTCATATGTTAAGTGATCTTCCGTCCTTTCCGTCCGTCCTAAAAATAAAACATTTCAACCAGTAGTTTTCAGTAGAATATCAAACTGATATTTACTCTCTTTTTTTTTTTCGCTTTGTTTGAACTATGAATGTTGTAGTTAATTAGTACTCAATGTTGCGGTGGAGATTATATCACGACATAAACTGCCATAATAAATTTTGTTACTCATTGCACATACTTTATCATATTGTTTTATTCACAGGAAGTTAAAACTGCCCCAAAATCGCAAGATACAAGATGACTAGACCAAAATACCAGCAATTGTGTGTCAATATGTCAATGCTATTATTACTCTTTTATATGACATTCAATATTTTATGCATACTACTCACGCATTCACGATCCGGGTGGATGAATCTGAAAAATGGGAACAAGCTGGAAATCCAAACAATACATAAAAACAAAAGATCAAACAATATCTTGGCAAGCGGAGCAATATAGGCTTGTCAGTACCTTCGGGCAGTTCTGTAGTCAAGACAATCAGCCACACACAGGTACTAATGTGCAAACACGAAGGGTCTGTAAAACTCATTGGAGGAATGTAGCTCCAACATTGATTTAAGCAAGTGGGTGGGGAAAGGCTTAAACACCAAAATCGGCACAGAATTCTGACTACAGTGATACCCTTGGAGACAAATTGTCCACCAGCAATGATATCGCCCCAGTGGTTCAAAAATATATGTACCTTCACTATCAAATGTATTTGATATTTAACTGTATTTAACTTCTTGATTAAAACTATTTACGTATCTGGATAACATGTTGGTGTATATTTTTGCTAAATAAGAACATTTAAGTACAAGAAGTCCAAGGTCATTCATTGTTTTTTGCTGAATATCTCTACGACCTGAGAAATACCAAACAGGCTCTCCTGCAAATGAATCAAGTTTCAAGTGGAGCCTCCATGTGTTAGAGGAATAAACAAGAGTGTGTCTGAACGTTGACAACACATAAGCATGATGGTCGTTAAAAGTGTGTCAGAACGGTTGACAACACATAAGCAAGATGGTCATTAGAAGTGTGTCTGAACGGTTGACAACACATAACCAAGATGGTCATTAGAAGTCTGTCTGAACGGCTGACAACACATAAGCAAGATGGTCGTTAACGGTTGACAACAAATATGCAAGATGGGCGTTAAGACCATCTTGCTTATGTGTTGTCAACCGTTCAGACACCCTTTTGTTTGTTCCTCAAATATCCTTGCCCATATATGGTAAAAACTTGATTTATGATTCAAAACATGGCGTGCTCAAATAATCGCATCGGCTTAGAAGTAAAAAGATAGGCAATGATCAGGAATCAAATCCCAATCTCGTGACAAAAAAGAGAAAGAGGCACACACCCAAAAAATGGCAAAAGTTCACGAAAGACACGACACGCACGGTAAACCGAATAAAGCAGTTTTTTCCCAAACAGGTAGTCATTTAGTTACTATAATTAAGAACAACAATAAAATCTATTTTTAACCTATTTTCTATTTGAAATTACAAAACAAAACAGACAGCAGAATCGACTCTGCAGCTATTCCAGGTGACCACACTGCTAGGGACCACAGACAAGCGGACATAACAACATGTAGCATTGAGAAACCGCCTTGGAACGGTCAATAATAGATCACTCGAGGGGGCTTAAACTAGATTTATTGGATTCCAACCCTCGCCCTCTGCTTACGGTGGTTCAAAACATTTAGTTAGTTATTTTGTCTCATGAAGGTTCCCTAACCCATCAAAAAGACACAAATCAAGGATAAGATCTATGATGAAGCAGAGATGAGGGTACAACAGAAACAGCGTATTGCAACACCGGGAGATCCCTGGGATATCCAACACCACCACCGAAATACCTGAGCTAGTTTGGGGCGTATGCAGGCTTGCATACGCCCGGGGTTCAACTGGTGGTCTTCTTTTGCTCCGGTCCTCCAGTGGTGTTGCTGACGCCCCAGGGATCTCCGGGTGTCTCAACACGTTTTGGCTGTCGAGTCCTTATCCTTGCTTCATCATGATCTTTTCTTGATTTTTATTGTTGACCGTGATGACTCTCTGATGAGTTAGGGGACCTCCATACGAACCGAACTACCAACTAATTGAGTGCACCGCGACGGAGGGTGAGGGTGAAGGTTTGGGCACAGTAAAACCGGTTTAAACCCCCCAGTTGTTATTACTGACCGTCCCAAGGCAGTACTTTCAATGCGGTTGCATTTGTTTTATGTTCGGTGCTGTTTAATTTATTGTGTTCTCATTTTAATCCTACTATAATAAAAATAGAAAATAGGTAAAAATAATTGTTAAGAATGTTTTTCGTATTATTTGCGTAGTCTGTTGTAGCCCTTCTGTTGGTCTAAATTATTTAGTTCAATAAAGATAGCTGAGGTGCCACCTATTTGGGAAAGAGCTGCTGACTCGGCTTATCACTTGTAATTTATTGTTTGTTGGGATGTCTTTGTCAATCTTTCCCTTTGATGTTGGGGATAGGGTTTGGGATCTGATTCAGTCAGTTCCTGAAGTGTAGTTACTCTTTAAATTTGGAAATGACATTGCTGTTGTACGCAGACTTTCAATAGAAGATTGATTCTATCAGTGTTCAAAGGCAACATATGTAGATGTTTATCGATCTTGAAACCTCCAAATATTATTTGAGAATTTCATGTATATATTTTGATTGTATTATATTCTAACCAAAATATATTATCTCTGTTCAAACAGTGTTTTATATAGGCAACTCAAAACAAGGAATATGATTCTAGATTTGACAGAGTTCCTTGTTGCCAACATGTTATATTCGGCTCCGTTAACCCTTTCCGTTCGGGATACACCTTTAGGGGTATATGGGCAAACAGTCTGGATCCAGATCAGGCCCCACAAACGTGGAGCCTGGTCTGAGATCCAAACAGCTTGCTGCCTAGATATTATTTCTACAAGAGTTAGTTAGACCAATATTGTCAAAATATTCTTGATTATTTATGCAGACGACAATATCAGCAGACGACAAAAATACCTAGAATGCAATTAGTTAAGATAATGTGTTGTGGTGTAACAGATAAAGAGAAAAACACGTCATTTCAAGGATTTTATACGACGCGGTCTGATCATTCCGCCTACACAGGGCATTGAACTCCAGTCATAGGATAAACCGAGCCAAGGCAAAAGATAAATTTGAGCATTTTACTAACAAAAATAATCAGTTAGACTTTCTATTATACAACAACTTATCAGAAGCTTTGCAATCGTTATTTTAACTGAAAGGCTCTGATCAGACTGCACGGATGCGCAGGCTGATCTGCGTCGTTTCTGTTTGCTCATGGTACCATTTTCGCGGCAATGGGCTCATCAGTCTCTAATTAAAACAGTTTCTTTACATTCCGATGACAGTAATTTCCGTAAAACTGTCATTTTCGCGTGTCAGTTTTGTCAGATTGTCTTCTTCATCTTAATTAACATCGTTTGTTAATAAAATAGTTATTCAGGACCTTAAACAAGTTGTCATTAAAAGTGTGTGGGTACATCATTTTCCTGGATCCTGTGGTTTTTACACAGATTTTATTTATTTATTTATTTTATTTATTGATTTATTTATTTTGTTTGTTTTATTTTTCTTTTTTTTATTATTTTATTTTATTTATTTATTTATTTATTTATTTTTTAATTTTTTTTTTTTTTTTTTTTCTTTTTTTTTTTTTTGATGCGGAGACTAATATAGAAAGGGTTCCACCCTTAAAGAATATAACAATCCATCATGAGTGTCCATGTAGGATAGGGAAATCTCACCCGAGGGGTCGGAATTTCAACCAGGGACGAGGCTTGCCGAGTCCCTGGTTGAAATTCCGACCCCGAGGGTGAGATTTACCTATCCTACATGGACTGGCTCATGATGGATTATTTTTCTCCCACTGTTAGCGGATTTTAAATCTAAAGGCGGATAAGGCTTCAGAACAGGAAAATTCTAACTTTTTAACCAATGATCTGAAGTAAATTTTGACCAGCCCAGTGTGTTTATCGGGTCCTAAAATGGGTGTAAACACAGTTTGCACCTCAAAATTAGATGGAAAACACGATATGTGGACTATTTTATCTTCCAGAGAGCGAAAACAAAATGCAACTTAGCCTCTCACGTCACGCGCGTCAAGTTTGCTAGCGACGTTTTTAACCGGTTTTAGTGACGTCATTAAAATTGAGTGACGTCACAAACCCATGATCTGCTATCAAACGTCATCCGACATTCTTGCGTGTCCATTTTGTTCATTTAAAATTAAAATATTAGTCAAAAAATGAAAAAGTCTGGTTGCTAATATAAGAAAGATGTTGCCAGGTATAAGATTATAACAATCCATCATGAGTGTCCATGTAGGATAGGGAAATCTCACCCGAGGGGTCGGAATTTCAACCAGGGACGAGGCTTGCCGAGTCTCTGGTTGAAATTCCGACCCCGAGGGTGAGATTTACCTATCCTACATGGACTGGCTCATGATGGATTATTTTTCTCCCACTCTTAGCGGATTTTTAACCTAAAGTCGGATTAGGCTTCAGAAAAGGAAAATTTGAACTTTTTAACCAATGATCTGAAGCAAATTTTGAGCAGCCCAGTGTGTTTATCGGGTCCTAAATTGGGTGTAAACACAGTTTGCACCTCAAAATTAGACGGAAAACACGATATGTCGACTACTTTATCTTCCAGAGGGCGAAAACAAAATACAACTTAGCCTCTCATGTCACGCGCGTCAAGTTTGCTAGCGACGTTTATAAGCGGTTTTAGTGACGTCATTAAAATTAAGTGACATCACAAACCTATGATCTGCTATCAAACGTAATCCGACATGCTTGCGACTCCATTTTGTTCATTTAAAATTAAGATATTAGTCAAAAAATGAAAAAGTATGGTTGCTAATACAAGAAAGATGTTGCCAGGTATAAGATAGAAATTTCTTATATGAGCTGAAAGCCTATCTTATATAGGCAAAGGTGGGAGAAAGAAATTTCTTATATGAGCTGAGAGCCTATCTTATATAGGCAAAGGTGGGAGAAAAGAATCTGCTCCTAGGACAGCACATATTTTTTCAATTAAGAGATGAGCCATATTGACATATCGAGAAGGGAGGCACAAATACAACTGATAGAGTTGTTTCCCCTTAACTTGTACCCATTCCCTTTTCATGTACATGTAGATGTATATATGTTTCATAACTGAGTTGTTAACTCCATACCTTTTCTAAAAGAATTGTGTTCCCCTGCGTTGTTTAAACTTGTTTGGAAAAAGGGATTAAGATGGTGCATGTACTAATGTCCGTCAGTATGCAGTAAACTGCATTTTTCTGGTGTTATGAATTAACGCCAGAAGAGCGACCTTCGATAGAGGCAGCCTCTATCGTTGCTAAGCTGAAGTGTCTGAAATTTTTTTGCAGAAAAAAATTGGTAATGTATTGCGTGCATTACGTTTGAAATTGTAACGTCAATTAACAGAGACGTTCTCAGTTGAGCTGGGCCATTAGCTATTATTTTTGTCCTTCGTATTACCTTTCTTTAAATTACAAAGTAACGGTCCTGTTTACCCTCTGACAAGTAGCCCTCTGTCTAAAGAAGTAGATAAAAGTACCAAGACTTGCATGCGTTTTGTTAGACTTTTTTAACACTGGTTCGAATAATGATACCTTGGTTTAAAAGGCGACGTTTTTAAATGTCGCAATATTGCATTTGTATAGATATGAACGCCGCGCGGCTAAAAAAGATAAATCACTGCTTAAAATCGAGTTCCATAATTAAATTCAGGTGATTTCTTATATATTTCCCCGCTTAAACAATATCTAAAGGGTAGTTTTTTGCTACGAAATGAGACTGGGAACTAATGTCGCAAATTTTATGTAACCTACGTCACAGCGCTAAATTCGTGATACATGTATTAACTAAAATGGCCCAGCATCATAAAACTTACAAGATCACACGAAGAAATATGTGTTCCTTAATAGTTTATATCATTTGTGCAAATTTGGTCCATTTTGTATATTTTACTCGACTTCAAAGTACATTACCCCAGCATTTTTCTTTAAGAATGTAACCTTACGTCACGGGCTTTTCTTAAAACTGAGCAAAGCAATCGCTCTGAAACTCATGTGCAAAATCCTGCCTAGTAACAGCTACAAGATGGTGTGCTTAGATTTTATGCACTGAAACATTAGATGGTATAAAAACGGTAAAAAGTGTACTGTAACCTACGTCACAACGTCACTAAGATCACGTTTTGAAAGCGTTGACGTCATTTGATTAAGCAGCGCTTCACAGAAACCCCCTTTCTTCCAGAAAAGCAAAGAAGAACATTTTAAATTGAAACCAGCCAAAATAATCAAATGTCAGTAGATTGGTAAAAGTGCAATTCTACGCATGTCAAAGAAATCGTATGCGACATCGTTCTTCAACGTATCTAAATAACGTCATAAAATACGCCATTTTAAAGTGTTAGGGTATGTCTCTAAACATGGTTGGTATTCCATAATCTTAAACTATTATCTGAAAATATTTTAAAACTTTGAAGCAGATATTATGAGCATAATGGTCTTGATTTTTTCTTGAATTCTGGCATGGTTGTATATATGGCCATTTTTGTCCGCGAATGGCCCAGCTTAACTGAGAACGTCTCACCAGCGCCAGTAGTTTAAAAAGACATGGTTGTGGTAGTAAAACTGCATTTTCCTGGTGATATGAATAAAAACAAGAAAAGCGAGCTTCGGTAGAAATCATCGTTGGTCAGATCAAGTGTCTCAATATTTTTGCCGAAAAAAATGTCAATTTATTGCGCGCATTACGTTTGAAATTGTAACTTCTCGCAAACTAACAACGTCGTTAGTTAAATAAACACTGGGCCCTGGTTGCTCGTTTTCGCATTTTTGTCTCGTACGTTCTTTTTTTAACTCTTTCTCTTGCAGTTGTCAGAAGGCTTTGATCTGCGATTGTGGCTCCAAGTGGGGCATCTTCTTTAGTAGGGTCGTGTCGGGTAACTTCGGTCAGCAGGTAAATTCGGACATACCATTGCAAATAGTGAAAATCTAGATGAGACGGCTCATCTTGAGCCGTCTCGTCAGAATTTTCACTGTTTGCCCAGTTATTTTTGTTTTAATTCCAAACAACTGACATATTGATAAAACAATGTCACTGTCCGAATTTACCTGCTGTCCAAATTTACCCGACTTGACCCTATTTCCTCTTGTCAAAAGCTTAGTTCTTTCATCTTTATAACCAATATGCATTCTATTTTCATTTGGTTGATCAGCAGTTTGTGGTACAGGGCCTCGATCAGCAGTTTGTGGTACAGGGCCATGTACCGTCTTCATTAGCTCGGACTAAGATACTGAACGAGCAGAAAACATGGCTTAATTATTTTATTTATAAGCCACGTTAGCTAGGATTTGACCGGAAGTTCTCGCAAAACTATTCCATCACTGACAAATCATTTTAATACAAGAAACATCTTTAAAAAAGATAATTGTCGACGATGAAATTCGTTTTTAAAGAACAACTTTTTAATCATGTCAGGACGGATCCACCCTTCCTGGGTATTATCAGTACTTTTGTAAAGTAAATGTGTCTTGTTCAAGGACAAAACATGAATTCCCGATTGAGGATTATCGTGATCAGCCTTGGTCGAGTTCGATTACAACTATTGTCTGGCGATAGTATGTCATGGAAGAAGCGGGTCAACTCGGCCTGCTTTCTGTAAGCCTGGGGTCTTCACGGCTCCTGGGTCAACTCGGCCGCCATTCAACTCGTCCGGGTCAATTCGGCCTGCTGTCATTTGCATCCTCGCCCCATCCTACGAAGATGGGCTGCGCCAGGAATGAACGGAAACACAATAAACGAATAGAGCTTGTTGGGTTGTTGATTTAATAAGAAGTCCTTCAAAATGGTGGACAAAACATGAATTAATATAAAGGGCAACCCAATAATCCCTCAACGGATAACTGCAACTGCAGCTAGACTATGGTAACGGGACGTTCCGGGTCTACAATAATACAATGGCGCTGGGATAGCCGGACCAAGGTGCAGGGCAATTATATTTTAATTGTTTCCATGGTGCCGGAGTTTTAAGATTGGGGTCCTTTACCCTGTGAGATTTCTGTAGTATAGGGTCGAAATAACAAGGTTGTTACCATCAGCTAATCATCACAGGTCTCTGAAATGTAAAAATTCCGTTTCTGTAGGTGGGGGTTGTGGATACAAATGACTGGCGCATAGATATATAACCATGCGGCACCATGGCCAAAACTGATGTTTTCCTTACTCATTTTCATACAACTTCGATATCCTAGTTTATTTGCCACAAGTAAGATTTAATGGCATGACTGAACTGCAAAAAAACCGATACCTCACCAGGAGCTAGCTGTAACCGGGGGAACACTTATTAAAAGTCTATTTCTTAGCTTTTTCTGCCTCATATTTTCATGATGTTCCCTGACTTCGTTTGGCCCAATTGCTAAGGGAGTGAATTCATGAGTTTGTGAGTGAGTGAGTGAGCGTGCGTGCAATTGAGCAAATGAGTATCAAGATAAGCCTGCATCGAAATAATTCCTTATCTAAAAAAATTTTATCGCCGATGCAATGAATTGGTTTCAAAACTCAATGTCAGGTTAAAATAACTTTCACATGAAGGCCTGTCGGAACCAGAATTTTATAATGACTGAGTATACAAATTCAAAAAGATAAGGGGTATGTCTGATTTTTTGTTCGGCTTCGAAAAAGTAGTTTTTTGTTCTCATTGTATTTTGTTCAGTGCTAGCACTAACCATCAAAATCAGGAAGTCATATGACTTCCAAGGTTTGTCATTTGGAAGTCATGCTGAAGGAGAGACTTGGTTTCTTCCAGAATGTCGATATTTATATTGCTTTCTCCTTCATAAATGGGTGAAATACCATTATTACAACAAATTTAACTCATTATTTAAGTCAATATTCACTTTATAAATGGTAGGTTATGCTAAAAATTGGAAGTCACCGACTTCCTGGCATTCAGTTTTAGAAGTCACAGACCCCCAGACTTCCACTAGTGGAAGCACTGTTTGTTTCTTTGTAATTTTAGTTAGAAATACATCAGTTGTTAAAGAAGACTGATTTCTGGCGCGGCAGATCGGAAGCGCGGTGCGGTTATGGCTTTCATACCAGACCTTTAAATACACGATTGGAAAACTCGAATGCGCCTGATCTACGGCTGCTCAAACGGGTCATGAAATTTGCAAATACACTTTTCGTCATTCGTTATTATTGAATAAAACACGTCTATCCGCAACTAACGGCGATTAAATTAAAAAGGAAACGAAGCCAAAATAAAGTTTATATTCATAAAACGTCATTTTAAAACTGTTTCTTTTCACAACTGGTAGATTGTGTTTATTATCCCCGGTACAATAAAAACCCGGATGTAGGTCATGCATGCTCTGATATGTCTACGACAAATAATACATATTACAGACCATCTACTGTCCTAAATGCAGCAAATACATGTACATGAAGTTCGAAATTGCAAACACCTAAGTATTAAACACTTCTTTCACCATCGATTAATACCTATATGAACGATCAGGAATTTGCTAAAACATTCTTTGAAACGAAGCTAAAAATTACCGTTGTCTTACTTAGAACAATCGGTGGCTCGTGTTATCCGCCGGATGTAAACAACTGATTTCATGACTGGTCGGAAATGAGGTTTAGCGTACAGATCTTTTTTTTTCCGAGAGATTCTACAGTCACATGTAGGTATATTGTCTTTTTACGCCAGAACAGAATATTCTCGAGTCAGTCAAAGTGGACTTAACCTCTAAAAGAATGTAGGTATTGCATAACATTTTAATGAATAAGATTATTAGTTTTTAGATGTAAAGACGGCGATTGTATGACGCATTTTGGACTAAAAGTGGGTCATGGTTGAAATGCACCATTTAGCTCTATGAATCAAAAGACACCAATGTGACGCATACAAATACCCTGACCTAACAACCCCTCCATTAGATACTAGTCATTAACTGGGGATTTCCCCTCCAGCTGGAACACCTACTATTCCTTTTGCCTACCCTAAAATTTCAAACTATCAGGACAACTAGTTAATAGCAAACAGTGCACACCCATATCAAACTGGTCCAAAAGAAGCCGTCTAATCTATGTCAGCACTCTTTGCTATTCCTTTTATATCATTCAGACGCACTGCAAAAAAAACAACAAAAAAAACAACGGATCAATTTCAAGACGGTCGAGGTATTTACATTTTGATGCCCCAATTTTGAGAACGTTTGCTGAACAGTAATCTTATACTCCATCTATATAATGACTACAATCCTACCTTTGGTTACACATGAAAAAAATCCCTTTTAAAATTGAGCCGCGACACGACAAAACCAACAATGTGGTTGTGCGCCCGGTGCAGACTCATATCAGCCTGGGCATCTGCCAAGTTTGATCAGCCTCTTCATTAAGTGCCCATAGGGTAGCTAAGGGTCTAATCTACCTCCATGCGGACAGCGAAGACTCTGATCAGACTGGGCGGATGCCCAGGCTGATCTGAGTCTGCGCTGGGCGCACAACCACATTGTTGGTTTTGTCGTGTCGCGACTCAAATGTTATATGTATTAAGCTGTTACCCTCACATCTTCTTTATGACTTGAACAATTTATACGTTCAACCTCCCCGTAAAAATAATGATGATAACTGATGACTTTTTGTCGTAATAAATCTGTTTAAGCCTCTTTATTATTCATGCTATCTTAGACAAATAAATTTTCAATGAGATTTTTGGGGTGGTCGGGTGGTGCGATGGTGCTGTGTGTAAATTCCAGTTCCCGGATTCCTTCTGATTTGAATAATAGCGGGGCAAGAGCCTACTGTGCATACAGTAGGTGAGGAGGGGGTTGTTTGGATATTTTTTTCTCTCGTCCATCATTTCTCTTTTTTCTCCTTCTCTCTGGGAGACGGCCCGATATAGACCGAAATACTGTCTCAAAGGGACGTTTAACCCAAAGCAATCAATTAAATCAATCAATCAATGAGATGTTGCAAATTAACTGATAACAGTTTAAATTACAGATTGATTTCTGTTACCGTTCTTACAGTTTTGGAACGCTTCTAGCTCGTGAGCTAGTTGCTGACCCGTTGAGCTGGCGGTATGGGTTCGAATCCTGCTGGAAGGGAGTTCTTTTTCAACCGTAAACACGATTCCCTTGCACATAGCTTTTCATTATCAACCAGTCTATCGGCTCAGTATGTTATCCATCCATTCATGTAATAATATTTCTCATGATACTCGTTGCTTTGCATATGCGACGGGCTGAAATACTACAGCAAGCCTTGGCCAGTGCCACTGCCTAATGAAATCAAGCTCCCAATAAAACTTTAATGCACTGGGACTCAGATCATCCATCCAAGCAGTAAACTATGAAAACTATTCTATTCAAGAATTTCCGAAATATTAGGGAAAAAACAACTTAAAACATAATCTAATGCACCAAAGGGGCGGGACCTAGTCGGGCGATGGGTTAACTTCAGTGCCGAGGAGTCCTACTAATTTCAATGTAGAGCATGGGCCTACTGTGCTTGCAGTAGATGCGGGTGAGGGTTTTTTGGACATTTTCGCTCACCCCTATCATATCTCTTTTCTTTCTCTCTCTCTCTCTCTCTCTCTCTCTCTCTCTCTCAGAGAGATGGATCGATATAGACTGAAATGCTGTCTGAAAGAGCCGTTAACCCCAAAACAAGCAACCGACCAACTTAAAGCTAGTATCTCACTGGGATGCGACAACTGGCGATTAGTTTGAGACAAAGATTTGCGATAAAATCCGCGACTTTGCGACATTTTTCATAATTGGGTCTCACTGAAATGGTGATTACGACATATTTGCAAGTGTCGCGCGAATGTCGCACGAATGTCGTACGATTATCTCACGAATCTTGCCCAAATTCGCCTGGAGTTCGCACACACATCGCGCGACAGTCGCGCGACGTTCGTGAGACACTCGTGCGACGTTCGCACAATAAAATTGCGATTATTTCTCTCGTGCGACTGTGTCACGATACTCTCGCGAACGTCGCACGACTGTCGTGCGAAGGTCGTGCAACAGTCGTACGATGATTTTGCGAGAAAATGAGAACATATTGACATTCCAGCAATTTTTTAATCATCAGACGTCAGAAAGATGGATATTGTGTTTTATCATAAAATACGGGGTGGTTCAGCCAGAACTCAGCCAGTACATTCTGGTGGGCATCCTTCCATGGGTACTGTTTCTCACTCTCAATGCCCAGTTTCTTTTTCTTCCGTGTTTCACCCGTCAGAGAAACCGTAGGAGCTCCCAAGCTCTCGTCGTCGGAGGGAACAGGAGCTGGGACTGTTTCAGTTTCCTGTTTTGTGGTTTGATTGCCGGGTGCAGTGGCAGCCCTACCCCTACCTCGCCCTTTTCTGACCTTTGCTGGCATGATGCCCATGTTGAAACTGAATGAGTGCAAACTGTTTGCGAGAAACATAATTGTCCGAGTCACGTGGGACGAAAATACGAACCATTCACGACACTTTTGCGACATTGCGAGAAATTTAAGACACTCGCACGATAGTCGTAAGATATTCGTACGAATGTCTCACGACGTTCGCGCGAAAGTTGCTCAGTTTTATTTGCTCGCAATTTAGTCGCGGAAGTGTCTTATTTATGTCGCAATTTGTTTGCAATATAGTCTTATTTATTTCGCAAATTTTTCGTGTTCACGGTCATTGCGACTCGCCGGAAACTAAATTGCGAAGGGTCCGCGACGTGTTCGCGACACCCGCGATGACTTTGCGACTATGTTGCGACTATATTGCGAGAAATTTTGTCGCATAAAAAAGTTTTACATGTAAAACTTTTTTGTGCGACAATGCGAATCGTTTGCGCCAGTTTGCGACTCACGCGAGGATATTGCGAATCCCCGCGAACGTTTCAAGACAGTTTTGAGACTCATCCGCGAATGCAATTCGCAATCAGTCGCAAACTGTCGCATCCCAGTGAGATAGGGGCTTAAGGGGCCAAGTCGGGTAAATTCGGACAGCAGGTAAATTTGGACAGTGGCATAGTTGCCTTTATATGTCAGTTGTTTCGAATTAAAACAAAATTAACTGGGTAAACAGTGAAATTCCTGATGAGACGTCTCATCCGGATTTTCACTGTTTGCAATGGTAGTGTAAAAATATAGGCAATGATCAGGAATTAATACAACTAAATACCGCATTCCGCTCTCAAAACCAGTAGGGAAAGAAGCACATACACACAGAAATTGACACAAGTTTACGAAAGACACGCACAGTAAACCGAATGAGCAGCTCTTTCCCAAACAAATGGTCATTCCATTACCACAATAACAGCATCAGCATCTATTTTTACTTAGTTTTTATTTTAATTACAAAACAAAACAAAACAGAAGGCAGATTGTCCAGCAATACAGGTGACCAAACCGCCAGAGACCAAAGGCAATCGGACACAGCACAATAAAACACCAAGGAACCACAACAGAAGCACCGCTTTGGAAAGATTACTGCGGGGGGGGGGGGGGGGGGGAGGGAGTTAAACTAGTTTTACTGGGCCTAAACCTCGCCCTCTGCTTCTGCAATGGTTAAAACATTAAGTAAGCTGTTTGGTCCGCATGAAGGTTTCCTAACTCATCAATGAATCATCACCGGAAACAAACAAATCACGGATAAGGCCTATGATGAATCAGAGATGAGGACTCAACGGAAAGAACGTATTGCGACACCAGGAGGCCCCTGGGAAGTCAGACAACACAACTGAAATACCGGAGCAAAAGAAAACTATTAGTTGAACCCCGAATAACCAAGCAAAAGACAAGGCAAACTCCGGCTCCAACCAACTAAATTAAGCAGCTTTATGTCGGGCCCATCATCGAGTCTGGCGCCTGACCAACCGGCGTGCAATTAAAGAGGGAAGCAAAGTTTTGAACCAAAATTGGGTGAACCACTAAACATGCAGACTGTAGCATTACATTAATATTATTTCCAATACGTTTGTAACGAACGATAATTTTCCTGAACTGATCAGAAAAATCAGACTTACGTACAATTTTTTTGAATATATAGACTAGATTATCATAAAAATCTGGTTCCGATACACCCTGTTGCAAAGGAGTTTTTAATCCGACATTGAATTTAGAAACCATACATAATGTCGGCAAAAGAATTTTGAAAATGCTCTTCGAAGTTTATGATATCTATAGCCCTGTTGGAGAAGCTTAACAGTTAGAATTACATTACGGGCATTGAAGTCAGTCACATGACTAGACACTCTAGCAAACCGAATAAGTTGAGAAAATAAGAGGTAGAACGGGGAACATCACCATCCAAAAATGGAAAATTTACTATGTCAAAATCAAAGTCATCGCGTTTATCATAAATTTTCGATGAAACAAATCCATTTGAAACAGATAAATGTAAATCTAAAAATGAAGCTTCCATATCGGCTGCATTTGCTTTGTTATATGCAGCATAGGTGGATACATTCGATATACCATGCCTTCCAAGTAAGGATTATCAATATTTAAAAGATCATCTAGATATCTGGATGTAGATTTAAAAGCTTCAATAATTTCAGATTGTTTATCGTTAGAAAGAGAAGCCATGAAATCTCTTTCATAGCAAAATAAAAACAAATCCGTTACAAGAGGAGCACAATCAGTACCCATTGGAATACCAAATTTACCCGCGTTTGGTAAGTCCAAATTTACCCGCCGTCCGAAATTGCCCGACTCGACCCTAATGCACCATTTACATTTCTGAGGTGACATTGACCCTGTATCAGCAGCATCATCCAGATGACATCATCACTTCTGTATTAAACTAAAAGTAAAGCAGGCCCCATGGTTATAAACTTTTTTTCATGCTCAACTCAGCTCAACATAACATTTTACCTGCTTATAAACAGCCAATTACTGAAGCTCGGGGCCTGGTAGCTTTTAAAATGGTGCCATCACAAAGAATTTTGGGTTACAGAAAAATCTGTATTTGTGACCTTGACCTTAGGTCAGCCGCCATATGAAGTTGATGTCAACATATATTGCAACATAATCTGCTGTACGCAGTTCCACGTTAGACGTTTTGGGTAAAACAAAATTAACGCTAAAATATATCGCAACTGTTGTATGTCCTTAAGTAAGCAGCAGCATCCAGATTGTTAATTGATTTCTTACAATTTTAGAGTAATCGTTGCTTCATAAAACAGGGTATTATTCGGGTTGTTTGAAAATATAAGTAAAGGACTACGAACTTGTAACATAAAACTTTAATTAAAATCCTAGAGAATTCATTCAAGAGCAGAAAATGAACATGGGCCATACTTCGAAGTTCCGGCTATTCAAGCGTTCTCAGTGACCCTAACAATATCTGGCGACCAACGCCAGAGATAAGCATACTGTTTTTATTTTTATTTTTATTTTTTTTAAATTTTAATAAGGCAGTCGATTCAAAGACTGATTAGTATCGAAAAGAGTCCAAATGACCGATGTCTTAGTCTATGACCGTGGCTAAGGTAGCAGAATCATCAAGTTGATGTCAATTATTCTGCATTAACATGGTGACGAATGTAATCACATATCAACAAGGCTTTATTAAGGTATTTTGGGAATACAAATTTTAACTTAAGCAAACTTTTAACACAAATGGTATGAAATCAGTTTAAGACCTTGACCTTATGTCAGCAGCAGCATTCAGAATCCCGATAAAGTTAACAAATATCTAACATCTTTAGACAAATCTTTGTCACGTGAAAATAATTTCATTCAGGAAGTTTAAAAATGTAAGTAAAAGCTACAAACTTGTTGTAAATTTTTATTCCAGTTTCTAGGTCTGTGAACTTGGTCTTCAGTCAGCAGCAGAGTCAGACGTTGTAAGGTATTCTACAGCAATATAGGAAGGTTTGGAAATATATGCAAGAAATGCAAAAATACCAAAACACTGTTGGTTTAGCGCCAAATTAATAAAAGGGTAAGGAAGAAGCCTCATTTAGCGTCCGGCTCGGCCCTGATTTTCGATATTAGATTTGTTCTTAGACTCACTGTTTCCGAAATGAGCTACTTCCAGTTCTAAGTAGGAAACTTCTAACCTGGACCCTTTTGTTGTATTTCTAACATAGTGAAATTTACGGTACCTCGCAAGTAGTCATCTAACGTAAATTGAGTTAGTACTCTTATAATGATTATTTTAATATTTCTGAAAAAAAAAAAGAAAAAAAAAAGAATAATAATAAAAAATGATCAACAAACAGTCTTTCTGTAATTATTGACAGCGTCTTCATCTTTTCCAGTTCTTATTTGCTCTGTTGATACAACTACTGCATTTGGATATCAGCTCTGAGTATCGGCGATACATTTTAGAAATATGAAAGACAAAACCAAATACATATATTGTGTATCTATAGTCGCTTTCAAAAAAAGATAGCAGTTACAATTTTAGTCCATCTATTGAAACCACTCTGTGACTCGAAGCTCTTCAACACTTTAAACTGGTGAATACCATAAAATAATTGTCAGAAGACAATAAAGCGCGACTTTGCGGGGCTTGACTTTAACAAGCGCTTGTTTGATATGGACAATATCGGCCAAGTGAAATGAGATCAGCCGCAGTGTCAGAACAAACAGGTCACCTTAGAATAACTCAAACCTTTAAAATATTGCAAGAGATATTACAATTTCAATAAACAGTGGTATATAGCTCAAAGTGACCTAGAAGTAATATGAGAACAATCACTTAAAGAGAATGTACCATTACACCAAAGATAATAGAAGTCAATGACTTTGGATTTAAAGATATTGGCTTAAATTCACTGGACCATGAAATAAGTCACACTGACATACAATACGTATGAGGTCATTCACAATGTCAGCCCACGGCTCTAACCCAAGTATAATGTAAATCAATGTACAAGTGTTATAAAATATGGCGCTAAATCACTGGTCCATGAAATATAGGTCACATTGACCTACAATTAGTAGGAGGTCACTCGCAGTGTTAGCCCAAACCATGAACCCAAGTATAATGCAAGTCCATGAAACAGCGTAAAAAATAGGTAAAATCACCAAACCATGAAGTATAGGTTACGCTGACCTTCAACTACAATGATATCATTAATAGTGTCAGCCGAAAACATTTAACCAAGTATGATGTAATCAATAAAGTAGTGATAGAAATATGAGGCAAAATCACTAGACCATGAAATAGGGGTCACACTAACCTACAATCAGTATGAGGTCACTAACATTGTTAGACTAAACCATTAACCGAAGAATAAGTTTAATTCGTCAAATAGTCTCAGAAGTATATAATACGGCAACATGATTGGACCATGAAACAGAGGTCACTGAGACCTACTCTTAGTTTGAGGTCAAACACCCGGACAGATTGATTCATAAACTCAAGCAATGATGTAAGTTAATCTAAAAATATTCAAGAATTAACTACAGACAAAATCACTGGACCATGAAATATAGGTCTCTGTGACCTACTGTTAGTTGGAGGTCAAACATCCGGTTATACTGAATTAATATCGCAATAAATCATGTTCGTACATTTAAGAGTCTTCAAGAAAAAAAGCAAAATCACTGGACCATGAAATATAGGACAATGTGTCTTACTGTTAGTTTCAGGTCAAAGTGTGGGTCATACTGAGCCATTATCCTAAAATATCATGTACAAAACATCAAACAGTCTTGAAGAAATAAGGTAAATTGGCTGGACTATGAAACATAGTTCAATGTGACCTACTTTAAGTTTGAGGTTAAACATCCGGTCATAAAATGTCATTTCTAGAAGAATCATGGTGTATCAGATAGTCTCCAAATTATAAGGCAATATCACTGGACTAAAGAATATAGGACACTGTGACCTACTGTTAGTTAAAGGTCAACAGTCCGTTGATACTGAGTCATTATCACAAGTAATCACGTTCGTACATCAGATAGTATTCAAGATATATGGCAAATTCACTGAACCATAAAATATGGGTCAGTGTGACCTACTGTTACTTTTAGTTCAAGGTTTGGGTCATACTGTGTCATACCAATTATTATGTTCGTACATCAAAAAGTATTCAAGATATAAACATTGGGTCATACTGAGTCCTAAACCCAAGCAGTCATGTTCGTACATCAAAAAGTCTAAAAGATATAAGGCAAAATCACTGGACCATGAAATAAAGACCAATGCGACCTAATGTGAGTTGGGGGTTAAACTTTGGGTCATACTGAGTCATAAGCTCAAGCAATCATATTCATCCATCAAATAGTTTTAGAGATATTAGGCAAAAAAAAATATAAATGACTGCCCGATAGGCATCAATGCTTTCAGTAGATTCCCCCAGACTTATCTATGAATATTATTGAAGACTCTAGCTCTTGCAGTAATTCGGAAACTGAGCTAAACGAAACAGATGACTATTTTGTATATGTTCAATCAACCTTGAAATATAGGTCATTGCCCCATTGGCATCCTTGCTTTCTTAAGATCTTTCTCAGACCTATTAATGGAGCAAGTGTAAAGACTCTAGCCCATGCGGCTAGTAAAAACTGAGCTTTTTTCTCTGTTCAGTCAACCCTGAAAAATAGGTCATGACACAATATGCATCACTGCGGCCAGTAGATCTTCCCCGGATGTATGTATGTAGCAAGTTTGAAGGCTCTTGTCTTGCAGATACTTATAAACTGAACTTAAAGCAACAGTGTCTATTTTTTCTATGTTCAATCAACTGTGAAATATAGGTCACGGCCCCATATACATCGCTGCTTTCAATACATAATCTCAGACATAACTATGGAGCAAGTTTGAAGACTCTAGCATGTGTGGTAACTTCGAAACTAAGCTTAACGCAACAGATGAATATTTCTAGTATGTTTAATCGACGGTGAAATATATGTTTTGGCATGATCCCCAGAGATATCTATGGAGCAATTTCAAGACTCGAGCCTATGTGGATACTTGGAAACTGAGCATAACGCAACAGGTGTGTATTTTTTGTATGTTAAAACAACCCCGAAATATAGGCATGGCCCAATTTGTATCGCTGCTTTCAGTAGATCTTTCCCAGATGTATCTATTGAGCAATTTTGAAGACTCTAGAGCCTGTGGTTACTTGGAAACCGAGCTAAACACAACATATTCCCTTCATATTTTATCAACGGTGAAATTACGGTCAAGGCATGCTATGCATCGCTGCTTACCGTAGATCTTTCCCAGTCATGTCGATGGAGCAAGTTTGAAGACTCTAGCCCTTGCCATTACTTAGAAACTGAGCTAATCGCACAGGGTAATTTATTTTAATGTTTAATCAACCGTGAATTTTAGCGCATGGCCCAATATGCACCGCTACTTTCAGTTGATCATCTCCAGACGTACCTGTGGAATTTGTATGAAGAATTTAGCCCTTGCAATTACTTAAAAAAGGAGAAAGTTAGGTATTTTTACATACGTTCAGAAACGTGAAATATAGGTCATGACCCAATATGCTTCACTGCTTTCAGTAGATCTTCCCAAGATGTATCTATGGAGCAAGTTTGAAGACTTTTTCCCTTGCGGTTAATAAGAAACTGAGCATAACGCAACAGGTGTATTTTTTCCAAGTTCACTCAACTATGAATGAAAGTGGCCTAAGTACCCAAATCGTAAGTCCGAACTCGTAAGTCATTTAAACATTGACAATTCCGGAATATTCTGGATACACAGATATGGACCCCAAAATAGAGGTATGATCAGGTGCTTGCGAGTAGTAATCATCACCTGCCTAAAGTACACCCGCCATAGCTATCTATCAGTGGAAAAGTCGGTGAAAATGAAAGTCCGGTATTTGAAAGCTTAACTTAGCTTCGGCTGAGGCCATCAAATCGGAAATTAGTTTAGACAAGGCCACATTACAGTTCCGGCCCGATGTGCATCACTGCTTTCAGTAGATCCTCTCCGGATGTATCTATGGAGAAAGTTTGAAGAATTTAGCCAGTGCAATTACCAGAAACTGAGCTTAACGCAACAGCTGAATATTTTTTCCTATGTTCAGTCAACCATGAAATATACTCATAGTCCGATATGCATCGATGCTTTCAGTAGATCTTCCCTAGAAGTATCTATGGAGCAGACAGGAAGACTCTCGATTGTGCGGTTACTTAGAAACTGAGCTAACGCAACAGGTAAATATGTTTATAAAAGCGCGCGCGCACACGGTATTGCATAAAGCCGTCATTGCTTCGCACAAAAAAAAACCACAAAACAACACAGTATGATGACGACCGTGGATCGCTGAATAACGCCATGCGCATTGTTGCATAGTAGATTACTGCTCATGGCTGCTCACCAACAGTCTTCCACCTGGACACACAACGATGAATAAACATTTAATCAACATTGAGCCAATGCTTTTTCAACGTTGTGTGCTCATTTGGTTGATTTATAGGAACTTTTGAGTATTTTTTTTTCTTTTTTGATTTAGCGCAGTTTGTTCGTTTGTAAATTATGATTTTAGCGTATAACGAACACTTTAAAGTAGTGGAATGTTTTGGTGAGGTAAACACCTATAAGGACAAACTCCGCAACTGTTAAACAACGCAATAAAGATCGGCATAAACCAGTTTAAACCGGGTATCTTTATAAGAAGAACACACCTGTGTGAGTGGGATGGTTAATAAAGTAAGTGATCCTGTATGAATAAGGCTAAAGCTATATTATTTGTCTTTAAATGAGCAAACAAAAGTATTTTGTACACCAAGTCTCTGTAAAAATCAAGCTCAAATAGGCCCCGTTGAAGTTTTGCGTTCAAGCCATTATTATGTGAACTTTTCATTTGCAGAAACTATAATTATATTCATATATTTTGAGTACCATTACCAGTTTCCAGAACTGGACAAATCATATTATTGTTTGAAATTAAACAGTGAATCATATTTTGTGTTGATAAATTTTCCATTTTTGAAGCCAGATAAAAGAGTCAGGGAATAAGGTGGAATCACGGATAACATAAAAAGAAGGGAAATAGTGGCTTCAGTCTGTTCAAGAGCTCTAATTGCAATTTGCAAAATACTGCCAAAGACTATGTCTAGCCAAATGCAAACTAAGTTTTCAGTACTAGGTTTGAATTTTACACTTGTATTTCAAATCTTCCATTCTAAGTTATAAATCTGCAACCCTAGGTTTAAACTTTACAAAACGTAGTTTTGAAAAACATTATTTCTTGAGCTACGCTTGAAATTTATCAAAACTTGAAAGCCTTAAATCTCAGATCAAATCCAATACGTGGCTTATATGAGCGAAGTCATGTGACTTCCAACAATGTGGCATTGGTGACAAACAAAGGGTCTGATAAGACCGCACATAAGTGCACATAAGTGCAGTCTGATCAGAGCCTCCGCTTGTCACATCAACCGTCTGTGGAAATGGCCCAAGCCGATTACTCTTTTTAAAAGAGGAGGCTGATCTCAATATCACATGAGAAAATTACCACATAATTGGAAGTCACAAGAAACAACTTATATTAAAAAAATAGGTTGGAAAGTTTTCAATCCATGGTTTGAGACTTTCCGAGAGTATTTTATTTGAAATTTTGGTTCACGTGTTTAAGAAATTATCTTTTCAAAACAAGGCTTTAAAACTGAAAACATGATAATATGTTGGCTCCTAACCATTGCCTTCACATCTGTTTTGAAGATTTCAAACCTAGCCCAGAAGTTATTAATGCTAGCTTTAAAGACTTATTGCGCATTTGGGTTGACAGCCGTAAAACGAAAATGAACCGCGACACGAGAAAACCAACAAAGTAGTGCGCCCGGTGCAGACTCAGATTAGCCTGGGCATCCGCCCAGTCTGATCAGACTTTTTGCTTAGACATTTAGCTACACTATAAGCGCTCAGCAAAGAGTTTGATCAGACTGGGAAAGTGGTTGTGCGCCCAGCACAGACTCAGATCAGCCTGGGCATCCGCCAAGTCTGATCAGACTCTTCGCTGTCCGCATGGGGGTAGCTTAGACATTTAGCTACCCTATTAGCGCTTACCGAAGAGTCTGATCAGACTGAGCGGATGCCGAGGCTGATCTGAGTCTGCGCTGGGCGCACAACCACTTTGTAGGTTTTCTCGTGTCGCGGCTCAAATATAATCACCGTACAAGGCACTTATCTTACACAAATGAAGGATGAGTTAAAGGCCTGCATGATTTTTAACGATTCTAATACGACCAAACAAGACCAAGAAAGAGTATATGAGCAACGGCTCACGTTTATCCCAAGCTAGCGCCATCTACTTATTAAAACACACTTAATACAAACCTTGTGAGCAAGCAAATTTGCCATAAGCAAAAGAATATACAAATTTAAAACAAAAACACAAATTTATGTTAACTTCTATATCTGTGACCTTGACTTAAAGTCAGCAGCAGCACCCGAGTAATGTCAACCTAGATGTACATTTGCAATCTAAGAATTTTCCCATTTATTAGATTGGAGTGAGAGATGAAAACAAAAAGAAATAATACAAAGCAAAAATAGATCTCAGCATCTTGTTTTTCTTTCTAACGAAATACTTGGCCATTTTAAGATGTACACAAGCTCTGAAGACTGTGGCTTTCATAGGAGCCCCGAAATATATGAGCCACGACACGAGAAAACCAACAATGTGGTTGTGCGCCCTGCACAGACTCAGATCTGCCTGGGCATCCGCCCAGTCTGGTCAGACCCTTCGCTAAGCGCTTAAAGGTTAGCTAAGGGTCTAAGCTACCTTCATGCGGACAGTGAAGACTCTGATCAGACTGGGCGGATGCCCAGGCTGATCTGAGTCTGCGCTGGGCGCACAACCACATTGTTGGTTTTCTCGTGTCGCGGCATAATTATGGCATTATTAGTTGTAGAGAGGAGAAATATGAACAAACAAAAGGATGAAGCTGATTCTCTCTTACACTATACAACTAGTCATACTTAAAGTTTGTACCAAATTTTCCAAATTTGAGCTATAGTGGTTGTTGATAATTATTTGACAAAAAATTGGAGCGACAGAAAAGAATTGATAAATGAAGGGAGTGATAAGCCGGAGGTTGGTAATCTCTTACAAACCAAATACGTATACCAAATTTCACAATCATAACTGCAGTGGTTCCTGAGAAATCTGACAAAATTTAATAGTAGAGAAAGACGAAATGGACAAAACAAAGGCAATAATAGACAAGATTCTCTCGTACACGATACAAGTAGTCATACCCAACGTTTGTTCCAAAATTCAAAATGCTAGCTGTAGTGAATCGCGAGAAATTTAACACACACACAAACACACAAACATATTAACGGAAAAGACTAAACCTATATACCCCCTATACTTCCTACAGTATACTTGGGGTATAAAAGAAACTCATTCCGGGTTAAAGCAAGAAACGCATTTGCTGCGCTCTACTCAAGGACAAACGTTATACTTTAAGACTTTTTCTACCATTCTCACGCACGGCAGTATGTCAGTTTTTAGTTTAGTCACCAAAACACAACAATCGAAATAAAGCTATTACCTATTAATGTCCATGACCCCATTTAATTGTAATGCTGAAGTGTATTTGGTAAATAAACCAATTGGAAATCCGTGATTGAGAGATCTTATATAATATGTCTCGTTTACGCGAAATATAAAGGATCTTTGTGAAGTTGTCCGCCTAACCTGATTTTAAAAGATTGTAATCAACATACGTATAGTATATAATCCTAAGGGACCGACCATTTGATATTCTGGGGGGGGGGGGGGGGCTGGTATATTTATCAAAAAAATTCCCTGTCTTTGGATATGCAAGAAAAAAATAACCTGGCTCATAAGGGGGTTCAAAAAAATAATCTGGCTTCAAAAGTAAGAGAAAAAAATAACCTGTCTCCACCCAGAATTTCAAAAAAAAAATATAGTCTGCAGATAATTCCATTGGAATTGAGTTTTTATAATCTCTCTGGCTTCTGGGGGCTGCGCCCCCAGACCTCCATATTTATAGTTATATTTTAATATTATCTACAATTGGTTTACACCAGCGGGCCCGCATGTGCATACCATTAAAAAAAATCCTATACAACATTCACATACATGTATCATTGGTCTGTCACATTACTAAGTAAATGTTTCCACTAAAACTGAATTGCAAAAGAGTCACTAGCTTATGGGAGACAAAACCATTATGGCAAAATAAACACTCTAAAAGGCAAAAGTCCGAATATAAAAACCCTTATTTTTACCATCATTCCTAGTTTTTCTCTTGTTT
>CAXDIV010000175.1:0-127734 GCA_963989385.1 Ctena decussata | reverse complement strand
TTTTCTTTTTTGCCTCCCATATCAATGGGAATCAACTCTTATGGGCAAGACTTTCCTGCCCTAGGAGCAAATTATTTTCTTTAGAAAAAACTCCTTTTTGAAGGGTCTCATCACCTAGGGAAGCAAGCAGGTAGTCATTTCTCGATATCGCTAAGTCGAAGTTTATCCCAAACTACTGATATCTCACAGTAAATTTTCTGGTCTCAGAAAATTTACATTGAGATATCAGTAGTTTTAGACAAAATTATTTTCTTTAGAGAAAACTCCTTTTTGAAGGGTCTCGTCGCCTAGGGAAGCAAGCAGGTAGTCATTTCTCGATATCGCTAAGTCGAAGTTTATCCCAAACTACTGATATCTCACAATAAATTTTCTGGTCCCAGAAAATTTACTTGGAGATATCAGTAGTTTTAGACAATCAAAGGAGTCGAAATGTAAATAAAAACAGGAAACGTACATGTGTCAAGACTATATTCTTTGATATACGGCGATACTTTGAAATAGCAGTTTTCTAGATAGCGAGAGTTGACTCGGATTTCACTTAAAGGACCAATTCTTACGGGAAGACTTTGAAAAAATGACGGGAAAATATAGATATTGTACCCATACAGCTAAAGGTCTGATCATAATCCCCCCCCCCCCCCGCTTCGTTATTGCCAGAATAAACTACAATCCGGAGACCTTCGTGTGCTGTAGTTGCGTTTTGCATCTTATGAGTCTCCTAGTTCGTGATGCCAGAATCAGAACCAGAACTGTTTACTGGTGATACGGCCAAAGACAATTATTCACCAGGTTGTCGGCTTGATATGAAAAGTTCAGAAGTACTCTAAAGCAGCTCATTCCTAGTTTCCCATGTCTTTCAGCCATACAGAAACGCAGATATGCAAAAGATGCCTGGCCATGCAACAGCTTCCACTATGAAGCAGTTGTGATATTCCTAGCTATTCATATTGCCTTTGGCTGGCAATAATCGATGCTAATACTAAGCTTACTGCCTATGCAGTCCTGAAAAAAATTGACTTGGAACCATCGTTAGAGATTATAGACTCGAAGCAGTCGAAATTGTCCGTTGCTTCTAGCTTTGTTGCTTTACCTTGGTTTCCATTTGCCTTGGAGGCACTACAATTTTTCATAATCAG
Organism: Ctena decussata; assembly: GCA_963989385.1. Classification (NCBI taxonomy): domain Eukaryota; kingdom Metazoa; phylum Mollusca; class Bivalvia; order Lucinida; family Lucinidae; genus Ctena; species Ctena decussata. The sequence continues at coordinate 126,598 of CAXDIV010000175.1, read as the reverse complement.
GGTTCGAGGTTATAAAACTTGAGAATAATCTCAAACTCAAAATAAAGCACACTGATTGGCTGCTTCCGAGCATTCGAGGTTATAAAACTCGAGAATAATCTCAAACTCAAAATAAAGCACACTGATTGGCTGCTTACGAGCATGTGCTCGGAAGCAGCCAATCAGTGTGCTTTATTTTGAGTTTGAGAATGTACTCAAGTTTTATAACCTCGGGGCCAGTTCATTTCTGTAGAAGTAAGACAAATACATTTATTCTACTAAAATACTATCCAGTACAATTATTCGTTATCAGTTTAAGATCGAAAGCTTGTCACTGAGCATATTTTTTGCGAACAATTACATTGTAATTTTGTCTATGATAAAGAACTTCATGAAACTATTTGAAAGAATCCTTTTTAGTTTGACCCACATTTTATTTTGGTTTAAAAACGTATTTTATTTCATAAATTCATAGATATAAATCATACTCGTAAATTATCAGAAAATATTTGGTTCTTCCATGTACGTGTGATGTTCTAGATCTATTCAGTCATGCAGCATGCCGCTAACCTGCGTCTATCCACTACGCGTTTATTGTCAGACAAATGTTATGCATGTCTCATATGACAAATCATAGCAACATATGCATGCCTGTGAGTTGTAAAGCTGTCAAGCATTATATGTTACAATTTTTAGTAGATGGCAGATTGCAATAAAGTATATTTCAAATGTACATTTTATAACATATTGTCACTTTCCTTTGTTATATTTTAGAACTGGAAGCAATTGGTCCTTGCAATAAGTTAGAGAATGTCTATCAGCATGCGCATCCATGCAGTCTGATTAGTCCTTCCGGCCCGGTTCGCATAAAAACGTATAGGTCGGTTCGCATAAAATTCTATTGGTCCTAAGGAAGCCAAGACTGATTTGTGGGGATGGGGGTACAATTTGAAACCCTGCTCTTTTTTCGGTGTTCTGGACATGAACTGATATGTTTTCCTTTGTATACTTTTAAATCGATGTTTTGTCTTTTGGGGGAGTTGGGTGGATGGGTTGGTTGGAGGGAGGGAGGTAGGACGGGGAATAAGCAACCCCTCCGCCAGACCCCTTTCTACATTGCAGTATCATGACATGTTCTTCTCATTTGCAGAATGTACACCTCGAACCAGACCTGGGGTAATTGTAATCTGTAATCGTGATTACTTGTAATCGATTACAATTTCTGAGTAATCATGAAGTAATCTGTAATCGTGCATTTTTATGATTACAAGTAATCGTAATGTAATCAGTTACATTACAAAATGGGCTGTAATCATGAATACATTTTGATTACTTTGATTCATTTTCAAGAATGAGAAAAGAAAAAAAAATCTTGCTCTTCTTTTAATTAAAAGAAAAGACTTGTGCTAAATAATAACAGAAAGCAGTTGATTATTCAAAGTGTCTTCAAAGTGAATAGGAGAGGAACTAAATAAGCCATTGCTTCCGTTCTTATCCTATTATGTTTGTGTATATATAATAATATTGTTACTGCCATGTATATTTGATTTTTGAAATAAAATATGTTTAAACCAAACTGAATATGACAGAGAAAAACTGATCTAAATTGTGTACAAAAGGCAGCAGACCAAATTCAGAAACTGACAGAATTCCCTTTATACTCTTTTGGGGAGTAATATTTAAGCAGTATCATAGTTATTAAAATGCACTTTTTACCCATTTATGCCTAGTGGACTCTTCTATCCTCACAAATTGGATGAGTCCTAGACTGATACCCAGTCTCTTATTCTGGGGCCGTATTCATAAAACGACTTAAGTGGTTACTATGCTGTTGCTAAGGCTAAATTTCTTTGAAGGAGATTCCCTACAAATATGAAATTTGCTCGAGGAACAGTCTTACAAAGACTGTTCCTCCAGACCAAATTTCATAGTTGTAGGGAATCTCCTTTATAGATATTTAGCCTTAGCAACCGCATAGCTACGACTTAGTATTTCACCTATTGTACCTCTCAGATCCCTTTTCAGGAGCAGAGGACTTCGAGCAAATCTTTACTGATGCTGGAACTTCAGAAAAAAAGGAGAAAATATTATGTTTTAAGTAAGAGACTTGTACAAGTCTAGATGAGTCCATATGAGTCCATTTGGCAGTTTAGGGTGACTGGCTTCTTTTTACATCTTTTTATACAAACTGTTAAAAAAATTATGCAACCATTGAAGACCCTGATCAAAATGCTGCTTTCTTAGCATTTGATCTGGGTCTGCACTGTTTATTTATGGGAATGCTAGGCATTAATGGGTAATATCTAAGGATAAATTCATTATAATGTACAATTCTACTTTGACTTTCACACCTTCTTTGTGGTATGAGCTATCAGTACCATCTCTCTACTTTATGACACCTGTGTACTGCATACAACTTTCCTTTCTTGGACCAACTTAATAACTTTGAATTTTTTGCCAGACTGAGGGCGAGCAAGAAAAGAGGAAAATGAAAAATATATAGTGAAAGTTAAATGTTTTGAAATAGATTTTACAGGAATGTTTGGCCCCTGCTTTGCTTTGAAGACTTTGAAGAAAAAAAATACTGAAGCAAATGTTTTGTATTTAGGACCTAATACATTTATTGACTTCCTCGAACTTCATAAATAGCATACAGTCATTGTATGCACATTACACCTAACTGCAGATTGCGAAAAAAATTACTATTAAAATGTAAGTCAAGTTCTTCAGAAGTTATTTCAGTACATACAGTGTATCTTACATATTAGCACTTACATGTATATGTAAGCCACCAATTATTTGCTGATTTAGATATAAATTAATATTTTGAATATAGAGTGTTTGCACTATCACAGTCATGATCATTCTGTACATTTGTATAATGTAATCACATGTAATCATAAAGTAATCATAATTACTTTGCAAAGTAATTGAAATTGCAATCAATTACATTGAGAAAAATGTTACATGTAATCGGCCCCACCTCGAATTATAACTCTGTTGAAAGTAACTGATTATGCACCCCTTCGTACATACACACAAACACACACGAACATGCCATTCATTCAGTTTTAGAGAAATGTTTCTGAAAACAAGTGGTATGCACATAATGACTGCAGAAACAGTCTGCATGTTCAGTATTAATTATAATGATACATTGTCCATTGACTATTTTTCTAACATATATATGAATGATCAGGTTTTCATTTCTAACATAATGGGGGAATGGGGGGGGGGGGGGGGGGGGGGGGGGGGTTGTCGGAAGAAGAAACCCTAGGATGCGATATTTATCCAGGAAGTACCATAACGAAAACAAATTCATGGGGCTTCCATTAGACTGGCCCCATTTCGTAAGTGTTGTTCTGACAATGGCTTGGCTATCAGAATAGAAAGAACAATACCATGCCAAATATCACTTCGTGTTTATTGGAAGCTAAAACATAGGCTAAGATAGGGAAAACAAAAGGGAAAGAAATAAATTGACAACAGTTTACGAAAGGCATGCACGGTAAAACCAAATGAACAGCTCTTTCCCAGACAAGTGGTCATTCAGCTACTCCAACTGAAACACCACTCACATAACCAACAGGTGAACGAGAGCACCGGCATGGACAACAAGAACAAAATTTGAGCCCCGCCACGAGAAAACCAACAAAGTGACTGTGCGCCCAGCGCAGACTCAGATCAGCCTGGGCATCTGCCCAGTCTGATCAGACTCTTCGGTAGGCGCTTAAAGGGTAGCTAAGGGTCTAAGCTACCTCCATGCGGACAGCGAAAACTCTGATCAGACTGGGCGGATGTCCAGGCTGATCTGAGTCTGCGCTGGGCACACGACCACTTTGTTTGTTTTCTTGGGTCGCGGCTCAAATAACAGTAAGGAAACACAACATAAGTTTTATGAGGGCTACGCCTTCGTGAGACTCAATTTGTGAACCTGAATTATTTATAAACACCAGATTGCTTCTCTTTGTTCACATAAGATGTGGCAGTTATGTTGAAAAGAGTTTGCAAGATGTTTCTTATTGATTAAAACATTGAGCAGATGTAACATTTCACAGTTCAGAATAAAATTCAAAATATTGGATAAGTCTGCGAGGCTTTGAATTATAGGCAGCGTGGATGAAATTTATCTTTTCCAACTTTCTACAGCCATTATTTAGTCAAAATCCAGAAATCGTAATGTGAGTGAAGTTAGCAGTACAGCAGTACAGCAGTATGAAGTAAGCAGTAACAGTACAGCAGTACAGCAGTATGAAGTTAGGAGTAACAGTACAGCAGTACAGCAGTACAGCAGTATGAAGTTAGCAGTACAACAGTACAGCAGTACAACAGTACAGCAGTATAGCAGTACAACAGTACAGCAGTACAACAGTACAACAGTATAGCAGTACAACAGTACAGCAGTACAACAGTACAGCAGTATAGCAATACAACAGTACAGCAGTACAACAGTACAACAGTATAGCAGTACAACAGTACAGCAGTACAACAGTACAGCAGTATAGCAGTACAACAGTGCAGCAGTACAACAGTACAACAGTATAGCAGTACAACAGTACAGCAGTATAGCAGTACAACAGTACAGCAGTACAACAGTACAACAGTATAGCAGTACAACAGTGCAGCAATACAGCAGTATAGCAGTACAACAGTACAGCAATACAGCAGTACAACAGTACAGCTGTATAGCAGTACAACAGTACCGCAGTGTAATAGTACAGCAGTATAGCAGTATTGTAGACACAAGTGATTTTAGACGTTGTAGTACAGCAGTAACTGGTGTTGCTGTCATGATAGGAGTATAGTAGATCAGTAGCGTAGCACTACAGCGATGTAGCAGGCTAGCAGCACAGGAGTAATGTGTCAAAGGATGAACGTAGTACAGCAGTCACGCAGAGCAGTAACGCGCTAACGTAAGATAAGGAAGCGAACTGCGCTCCTGCTCAGATATCCCTCTGAAGCTATGTTTATCAATGTGAAAAATTAACGAAATAACCAAATACCTTGGGTTGAGTTGGCAAAAAATATGTCCTGGGAACACATCATGGGACCTATTTTTTGACAAGCAAAAACGTAAAGAAAGGCAATACTACATTCGCCGAAATTTGCGCATTAAACTAGTCATTAAGAGATGAAAATTGCTGCATTTAAAAGTTTCCCTATTCCAGCTACGTTGGAATATTGTGCTACTGTCAGGAACCCTTAGCAGAAGGAACAGACACAAAAGCTGAATCAGAATTGTTTACTGGTCTAAGGACATTCATTTCACCAGCAAATGGAAATTGTATAAAGGAGAGCGATATTAAAGATATACAACAAACCATGCAGTAGTGTGTCTGTATGAGGCGCCGTTTTATTATTAAATCCCTATTTTGTGATATCACAAATTCAATTTTGTGATATCACAAAATATTTTGTGGTACCACAAAACAGAATTTGTGATATCACAAAATTAAATTTGTGATGTCACAAAATTGAATTTGTGATATCAAAAATCATCACTATTTTTTGATATCACAAACTAGATTTTATGATATCACATATTCGATTTTATGATATCACAATTCGATTTTGTGATATCACAAAATCAGAGGGATTTTATGATATCACAAAATCAATTTTGTGATATCAAAAAATCGATTTTGTGATATCAGACAGTGCCAGTTTAAAAACGTGTTTATTATTATTCATATTATTGTTATTAATTATTTATCATTATATTATTATAAGCGAGGTCTACGTTGGATCATTTACTGTAAGTTTAAGATGAATCAATCCCTTTAAATTCCAAGTGTACACTTTTTCTCATGATTTTGTACATGTACATATAGTCTCAGTGCAGGAGCAGACAGCACAGACAGACAAATTTTTAAAAACTTCTGACTTCGACTTTGTAAGTTTTAAAAAAAAACATGTCCAGTTCTGATGCTGTATCGTTGATGTTGTGTATATATTTAGGGGCTAACTGTACTCAAAATTGTCGTTAGGGGAGTTAAATCGTCGGTTTCATGGTCGGACATTTTGCGATCATAAAACCGAGGATTTACAATTTTCTGTAAAGTTAATTCCATTCTGTTGCATTCTACCATATTTCGCCTTTCAAAGTCTACTTCTTTACACCCACAGTGAGCAATTTCAAAAGGGTACGAGGGGTGATCATTAGATAATGGAAACTAGCATTTATTTCATTAGCCATGGATCATTATAGTACTAAAGATAAATAATACCTAAGAATCAAGCTTGTGACATATGATTAAGTTCTACAGTCCTGTTTAGGAATTTCTTTGCCGTGGCAACGACGCCTTAGATTTAAAAGGGTTTATTTTCTAAATTTTGCATATTTCCATGTATATTAATTTGCTTCTGATAGGTAACAAAGAGTGGAAATTAGTTCATGGTTGTGTAATGGTTTGATGCAAGCCTCAGATACTAACAGAAAAGTATAGTAATTTATGACTTGCTCTCAAATCTGGCAAAATACAATTGATCGAGTAAATTTCAACGTTTTTCGCTTATTTTAAGACAGACGGCCCAGATTTGTGACGTCATTGCACTTTAACGAGCAGAGTCTTGGGAGAATGGTATAGCAGAAAGAACCAAAATTATCCTGTACTTGATAACGGATCAATAAACTTTAGCATGATACTGAAAATAACAAAATAAAATGTGAAACTGCAGATTTCTGAACATTTCAAATAACAATTATTATATGTGTGTTTCTAAAGCCAAAACCTAACGTAAAAGGAAGGTGCTCCTAATTTTTATAATTTCTCTTTACATATCGTACATAATAAGCGTAATACAAGCACCTTATTACCAACAAGACGTCGAAAAAAATCACACGCGTTTCCTGACATGAACGTGACGTCATATATTGCTATGGTAACACGTTAAAATTTGAATTTCAAACATGGATTCGAAAGGTCAAAAGACAGTCTTTGGTGGTATGAATTATACTTATTTCTGTATATAAGGATACTTATTTCTGTATATAATCAACCAATCTACGAAGGTGTTTCCATTATTTAATGATCACCCCACGGAAAACCATATGTGAGCCAATGAAAAACTTTTCTAAATGACATTGGGAATGGAGGTCAAAGTTATGTCCATATCGTCACAGTGAACGTTCCCGACCCCAACTGCCAGGAACTTTCCTTGGGAAAACTACTTTGCAGTACGCAGAAAACAAAAAATGGGGCAAAGTAAACAGAGCAAAGTAAACAATACACAGTTTACACAATACACAGTAGTCTTAAACAGTACACAGTTTAGGGTTAAAGGAAACATGCAAACAGTATACAGCCAGTATGTGTGCATGCAATAATGCATTTATAAATAGGCAGTGCAAGGAAACAGTACATAGAAGTTGCATATATACATCCCTGCAAATGATAAATCACTGAAGTGATTAGGACACCGAAATTTTATCGCCGCTATCGGGATAATGAGTATAACCCTCTAGCACCCTACGTATCATACATTATACATTGTGTGAAATGGTGCCGATGGCTGGGTAACCTGTTCATATAAATTTCTATCTTGTAAAATTATTCTGATATTGCATTATGAGATTTTACAGCCTTTGCAATCATGTAGCAGGCCTAACATGCTCATACTATAAAACACGAAAGAATGCAACCCTTAGCCTCAAAGTCAAAGTCGGCCATGTATCATATGAGACATGGCGTAGGCCTATCTGGGATTTCAATTTTATATTTTCAGCTTTGAAAACTATGCAAAATGTAATGGTGTTCACTGTTGGGGCACAAACTGGTATCATCAAGTTTTATGTGTGATATTGATGCTCAACTGCCAAATGTATCATACATGTATATGATTCATGACCTTTCTGATGACCTTGACTTTGGAAAAATAAAAAATCACCAGAATTTTTATCGGTTGCCTCATACCTTGCAAAATATGTCAAAATCAAAGTTTTATACAACACAATATAAGTGACAATATAAGTGGCGCCTATTTCATATTAATATATATTTAAGTACTCAGTTTTTCATCACCAGAAACGTTTTTTACGTTTGACTAGAAACCCATGACATAATTTGAGGGCTATTCTTAAGCTGAATTATATGTTGCGGTATTAAAATTATATGGTTAATGTGAAAAGCAAAATGTTTAATTTTCTGATTTTTCTATAAATGTATTTTCTGCTAAAATCTATGTTGCAGGTAATCGTCTAATTGATTAACAATCAACACATAACAACTCAAATAATACGACTTCTAATTTACGATCAGTTTGTAACAGGAATTTAAACCTAATTTAGGCCTATTTAAAAACAGTATGTCTTATTCTGGTGCACTTATCTGGAACAGTATCCCTATAGATATTAAAAATGCGACAACTATACATTCATTTGTAAATAAATGCACGGCTTGGTTGAAAAATTAGCTTAATTGGGCTTACTTCCCCACCGCCATACCTTATATGATATTAAAATACTGAAGACATGTTCATTTTCTTAATAGATGTATCATTATATCATTTACATGCATATTGAACATGTCTTTGAGAGAGAGAGAGAGAGAGAGAGAGAGAGAGAGAGTTTCTTTTGTTAGTATCTGTAGATGTATTGTAATTTTATTTTGGTCTCAAATTGCACTTTGTATATATTGTATGTTTATGTGTCTTATCAGAGGGCCTCAAGGAAGATTGGTTCGCCAATTGAGTTACCCTCTTTAAATAAAGACCTTACTTACTTACTTACTTACTTACTTACTTACTTACATGTTTTAAGGTGTAAGAGTAAACTCCAAATTTCTGTCGCCATTATAAGAAGGGGAATGACTTTTGTGACTTCCTGTTTGCTTCCCGACGTAACCCTTCCAAATGGTCTACTCTAAAGGGACAGAATTGGCTCCTCTCAAGAGTTGTACGATTTGAGAAGGGAGACAAAATGAAATTGGTGGAGTTGATAAATTTTAAAGATACGCCCACTGACCTTAATTTGGTATTCATTTTTCTTGAAAAAAAGAGAGAAAGAAACTAACTCTACCTACCTACCCGCCTACCTACATTAGTTAACACTGAGACGCATACACCTGCATTATTCTATGTCCATCCTATCTTCATGCTATTTACAATATAACCTGCACTAAGCCTTATTCCTCCAGTACATACATACAATTGGCTGCTTTCCTTACATGTGCTACATATTGCACTTAGAAGTTCTGGTATCAAACCTTATAAATGTGCTTCCCTATACGTCTTTGGTATCCAACACTATATGTATGCTTCCCTACACGTATTTCTACTACCATGCTTGCTACTTTTCGAAAGCCTGTACTTGTATTTCTAAATGAAGCTTTTGGTACGGTGTAAAATAGTTCCTAAGAAACACGAAAGAGCCTGATTTGAGTGTATGGCATGTGAGAGTTATAAGATATATTGAATGTTCTGCCTGTTTCAGGTAGAACTGGAGCTCAGAGACTACAATCTATGATGTTTTAACCTAATAAAAGTGGACCTATTTTGTGTGCCAGAAAGAGGCAACAACCTAGGGGGTTTCCAAAGACTGACAGTCTTGAAATTAGACGAAATGACCCCTGACTCAGATGTTACATGTCATGCAATATTATATAATTTGTAAGAGTCTAAAAAGCATCAGTGATTTTTTACGAGAACAGGGCAAAGATACCTAAATTCCGGGACCTGAGTCCAAGGGCCTGCGTCCAGGATCTTGTAAGAAGCATGTGAGAGAGGAATAGTGTGTGTTCCCGACCCCAAATTCGGGGCTCCGCCTCTGGAATTTTCGACGTTGTTGGAGGTAACCGAGGGTGTGGCCACGTACACGCGCCCGAGCTGTACACTGCCTTCTAGGTGCACCCCCGTGGCAATGGGTTTGGAGGGGTCAAAATGGCGGTCAAAGTTTTGGCCATAGGGCTATTGAGCGCGAGGGGTACCTACTTCGGGGCTCCGCCTCTGGAATTTTCGACGTTGTTGGAGGTAACCGAGCCTTGCACAACACGCGCACATAGGAGCTCTACATGGCCCACTAGGTGCACCCCGGTGGCAATCGGTTTGGAGGGGTGAAAACGTGGGTCAAAGTTAGGTCCATATCGTCATAGTGAGTGTACCCCTACTTTGGGGTACTTACTGCTGTACTGTTATACTGTTGTACTGCAATACTGCTGCTATACTGCTGTACTGTTGTACTGGTAACTTCATACTGCTTTACTGCTGTACTGTTACTGCTAACTTCATACTGCTGTACTGCTGTACTGTTACTGCTAACTTCATACTGCTGAAATCGTATCCTTAATCTTAACAACATTTTAGTTCTGTTGAACCTTTTATGATAATACTAAAAATAATTTCCTGTAAAGAAGGCTGAGTTGTCACCTATTTGGGAAAGAGCTGCTGACTCGGCTTATCACTTGTAATTTATTGTTTGTTGGGGTGTCTTTGTCAATCTTTCCCTTTGATGTTGGGGATAGGGTTTGGGATCCGATTCAGTCACTTCCTGAAGTGTAAGTACTTTTTAAATTTCCTCTGCACTCAACCTTTCGTTATCAACCTCAGTTCGTCATATGACTAAACTACTGTTAAAAGGACGTTAAGTCGCAAACCATCCATCTATCCGTCTATCCATCCATCCATCCATCCATTCAACCATCCATCCATCCATCCAGCCATCAAAGTACTGAAAGCACAGCCTAAAATTCCGACCAAACTTTGATCATATGCTAAACCTTGTCCAAGTAGTCATCCAGATGAATGGCAGGATTCAGATGAGCTAGAAAAAAAAAGATCGTTGAATAACATTAGTCATTCAAACACCATATGTCATCGTTTTAATGGTCTCAGAACTAGTTTTAATCTTGGAGACAAGAAATTATAGAAGCACAGTGTCCTTATGATAGCCGACCTGTGTCATGAGAAATACGCCCCATGCTCAGACCCTTGTTGTCGCATATGTAGTATGCTCAGGGCATGCGTGGTCAACCCAAGCAATAAATTGACCTCTAAGATATTTAATGCGAAAGGCGCAAGTTCTGGCCAGCCTGCGCTTGTGCGCAGGTTGGCCTGATCATGCGCATTTCGCATATGTTTAAAGATCTGATTTCTTGCTGTATGGCTTATGCCATGTATCTTCCAGTTTAGTTCACTAAATTGATCATGCTATTTACTCATGCTTCTTTTAAGGCAATGAAGTACTCTTTAGAGACTGGTGGACTGATTTTATCATGATCTTAATGAAAAAGTGGTCTCTGACTGGATTTCTGCGCTCCAATGTTTTAGATGGCATGGATGGTTGAGGACTAACTAACATAGTTGATCCGCGACATGAGAAAACCAACAAAGTGGCATGTGCGCCCAGCGAAGACTCAGATCAGCCTGGGCATCTGCCCAGACTGACCAGAGCCTTCACTTTGCGCTTAAAGTGTAGCTAAGGGTCTAAGCTACCTCCATGCGAACAGCAAAGACTCTCAGATCAGACTTGGCACATGCCCAGGCTGATCTGAGTTTCACTGGGCGCACATGCCACTTTGTTGGTTTTCTCGTGTCGTGGCCTTAAAGAGAAAGCGACAGAAAGACATTGCCGGCACGGCTCATAGATTAAAAAAGTAGACCGCTTTGATGCTGTATACCGGTATGCGGAACAATTTTTTTTTTTACACACAGGAGTTAATCTACGTGATCTCTACATTTTCTTCCTCTAAAGTAATCTCTAGTCCATTAGTTGCTCTAGAAGAATTCCTAATGAAAACTGCCAAACCAAATTATTTCTTGTTCTCTCACTGGGATGCAAATCTTGTAAGGCCTGTCAACATCGTACAAGGTCTAGGAACTGACGTGTTGAACGAGAAATGCAACCTTAAATGCGTATGCGTAAAGCAAAGATCGCGTATTCGTTGAGTCTGATATAGGCTTTTGCTGCAAGGCCTTATATCGTACATAGACAGACTATCAACAGTTCTGATTTATACTGACACGTGCCAATACGCAGGCTGGTCTGAGCATTTACTGTTCGCTAGGAATTAAAGTAGCATTTCCATTGCGGCCCATAATTACATTTCAGCCTTATCAAAACTCGATTTTCCCTACAGACACAAGGGAAATTGCTACTGTTTTGTCAATATCATGACAAAACCTAATTCCAGCAATTGCGATCTGCGCATGCTCGGACCAGCAAGCACACTTCCGTAATCTGCGGAAGTGTGCTTGCTCGTCCGAGCATGCGCAATTTGCACTTGTACATGCACTATATACTTTGTTCTTAATAGATTTCCAAAAAAAAAAACATAAACCTCACGGCCTCGCGTAGTTTGTTACTGCATGGTTTTCTGGTGACTAGGCTCATTTTTTTTTCCTCCGGTAATTTCTTAGAGTTCTTATTTTACGCCATGCTGGTGACAAGTCAGACAGGAAGAACTTCATCAATTACCATTTCCTCGGCTTTTTTTTTCTCGGAAGACAAGAAAGGTTCTTACCAGACAGACTTATTTCTTTATTGTTTGCATCGTTTGGTCGTAACAGAAAATGCAACGCATATTCAAGATTACATCAGCAGACTTTTCAAACGAAGGTTTGCATGCCGTCTTAGTTTATTTCACAGCGGTTACACAAACATGAACAAAATTCCTGTGCTGGAGCAATAAATGACAAGTTCATTTTCAGAATTTTAATAAAAGTCTTGATTTCAATTCAGTCCGTCTTGGTAGCAAACTGTCCCAGCATTTTTTTCCCAGCAGTAGTGGTATATTTTACAAATAGCTGTAACAACATGTTGACATAGAATATGACTTACATTTTACCGCCAAAGTGTCTATCAGGACTTTCACTAACATCAACACAGGGTATAATCGATTCCGCTAATTTTCGCTTCCTGCAGAGACTGTACATCATATTTGGCTTCCGCCGAGACTGTCCGCGATCTCTTGCTTCCTGCCGAGACTTCTGTACATGATAAATGGCTTCCTGCCGAGACTGTCCGCGTGATTCTGTTTCCTGCCGAGGAAGCCATTTTTCTAGGACAGTAGTCCCGGCAGGAAGCAAGAGTTCGCGGACAGTCTCGGCGGAAGCCAAATATAACAGACAGTCTCTGCAGGAAGCGAAAATTTGCGGAATCGATTATACCCTGTGATCAAGATCTCAGCTTTCATGCAATATTAAGAAATGCCCAATCAGGATCTGAATTTTGTCAGGACTTTTTACTTATAACATTGGTGTGCATTCTATAGAAAAGCGTTCCTGTGTTGACTTGGTTTCAGTCAGAACTTTTGCTTATTATATCATCCTATTTAAACATATTTTATTTCATGAAAAGAACATGACAACAAGCATATGCATTTGTATTCTACAAGTATAAGGATCAGAACGGAAGCAATAATACTTACATATTTCCTCTCCTTAACATATAAAAATTGTTAAATTACAGGCAGAATTTTAGGAAATCCAGTACAAAGTGTATTTTGTTCTATAATTTATCACAATGACGTTTCGCTGGTAATCTGTTCCAAGGATATCCTAGCTTCTGCCCAGACTTTTGCTAATGGAACTGGCATACAGTTACCAGCACAGTGGCCCTGAATGACTTGGCTTCAATCAGGGCTTTCACTGAGATATAGGTATCAATTTTAGTACCAAAAAAGTGCCCTTCAGTGTTTGACCAGTATCCGGACTGCTATCTAAGGTGATTGTGTATACTTTTAGGGGAAGCAATTCTGCCACATACATTTTTGCCTACCTTCTCAATTGGGATCAACTCTTAAAGGGGAAAATTTGCTCCTCTAGGAGCGGTTTGTATTGGCTTGGTAGTCCACAGAAGCGTACAATAAATCACAAAAGTTGTTCCCCTTTGCAAAATTGTGGAAAACATGGAGTTTTACTCATACATCTTAAGAAACATTTTAGATCTCGCGTTTTCTCGTCCTTTGGAAGCTGAGGCAGTGTTTGCAATTAAATTACTGGTGCCAAAAGGTGAATGCGCCCAGGTAAAAGCCAGAAACTGACCCTGAACGTGTGATATTCAGAATTATTGTCATTCCGATGTAGGTGTTATAACAAGGTATTATCTACAAAGGTATTTTATCTAAATTGGCGGTCTATCAGATATACCGTAAAATATCTCAAATATGGACACCTAAGATAATTACCGTAATTGCCCTAAAATTGTAACAGTTTGGTTTTTCAATGCAGTAATATGTCCGGAATGACTAATAGTGTAGGCCCGGATCAGACTGCTTCTTTAGGACTTTAGACTGCACTGTTGGCACACACCTCTCTGTCTCTTTACTTTATTTCTATTTCGGTACTTCAAGTGGCTGTATACTGTAAAAACAGTAAACAATAAAGCTGTTTTTTTTTTTTTTTTTTTTTTTTTTCTTAAGAGGGTTGGGGGGTGAAGGGATCATCCTTTCCTTTAAGAGTTGACACCTATATGCAGTAAGAATATAAATGGAACTTATTCTCCCTGTATGTGTATCCAAATACGTTAATTTGCTTATAAACAGTGAAATACACTTTCTAGTCTAGTCTAGTCTATCTTATAGCCTTAAGAGGTCATTGAAGTACCACTTTACACCAATCTTTTTCCATCTAGTCCTGTCTACAGCTGCCCTAGTTGGGCTTACAAAGTCCATCCCTGTCCACTCCTTAATATTGTCTTCCCAACTCTTTTTCTGTCTTGTCTTTCACTGTGCCCTGCAGAATTGTCTTTGCTAAGCCAGGCGACCTTGAAACGTGGTGACCAAACAACTTCAGTTTGCGTTTCTTCTTTCTTTTATCACGTGACCAGTAGTGGCAGTCACAGATGAGGCGTCTTAATTCTGGTCGTCATACAAAGCTGGGTCTTCTCTAATTTGGCCAGTCTTCCCTGGGGGACTTTACAATTTATTGAGCCGCGACTCGACAAAGCGTGCGCATTGCAAAGACTCAGATCAGCCTAGGCATCTGCCCAGTCTGATAAGAGTCTTTGCTGTGCGCTTAAAGGGAAGCTAAGGGTCTAAGTTACCTCCATGTGGACAGGGAAGACTCTGATCAGACTGGGCGGATGCCCAGGCTGATCTGAGTCTTTGCTGGGCGCACATGCCACTTTGTTGGTTTTGTCGTGTCGCGGCTCATTTATAAATTTAAACCACCCTCTACATATTAGCTGGTGGTTGAAAAAACATTGCAGAATCTGTTTAGAATGGACTTCTGCATGGCTCTGGATCAGCTGTGTGTTCAGGCATCGGTGGGATGGGATGGGAGAAAATTGTAACCATTGGAATGTAGGTTGCCTCGTTCATTCCATTCCAGTCCATTCTACTCACTACATTCTCTTTTAAACCATGCCTTTTTCTCCTGGTCTGTGCTGTGCGGCAGCCACAATATACAGCTGGTGCAGGAACCTATAGCCAGGGGCAATCTAACACCTTTTGGAATATTAATATTTGTTTGACATTTGCTGGAAGCAAAATGCTTCAAATCAGTTGCAGATAAATATATTTGAGCAACATGTTGCCTATGAAAACAAAAAAGGCGCAAATCAGTACACCATGTAGCAGTTTTTGGTATGCGAGAGCTTAAGGCAAAGATGTCATGATGATTTTCAGCAAAATAATTCTCTAGACCTACTCTTTTTTTAGGGGAGTCCAGGCCTGGATCCAGACCACCATGTACTGGTGTGGCTCTGGATAACTGGAGGGGCTGGGGGCCGAAATTATGTGTGAGGCTGGGGAGGGGG
This sequence comes from Ctena decussata, assembly GCA_963989385.1. Taxonomy (NCBI): domain Eukaryota; kingdom Metazoa; phylum Mollusca; class Bivalvia; order Lucinida; family Lucinidae; genus Ctena; species Ctena decussata. Next base: position 110,928 of record CAXDIV010000175.1, on the reverse strand, counting down.
GAGAGGGGCTTGAAATGTATTACATAATTAGGGATCGATTTGATGAGAAATTTTGATAGTCTTTTAGCCTTAAAATATATATTGTGATGTCTCATTAGAATCGCCTCGCCGAGGCGATTCTATTGAGATGTCACAATGTATATTTAATCTAACCACCTGGATGAGTTATCTCAAATTGTCACCAGATACTCATTATCTGGAGCCTACGTATTACACATAAAGCAGAAGCCCAGATGGCAGGGCTGAAGCCCCAAAGCCCATTCCCTGGATCCGGGCCTGGAGTCTGCTACCCATCAGAATGAATCATGGAATCTCCAAGAAAGCTTGAGAGAATGAGGGACAATAGGAAATAAAAAATTGAAGGACACTATACAAATTAAATTAGATCCAGGAGATAATGATCGGGTGTTCTTTTTTCTATTTTTCTATTATTATTCTTTTATAAGATTTTTCTTACTTTCTTTGTCTGACAGGGCATTCTGAAGCTTAAATTGATTTTAAACCTCTCACGCACGCGCAGATTTTTTATGATATCTAATCAATGCATTTTCCTTTTTCACTTGATATATGAAAATATGCATGGGTCGCAGTATTTTCAGAACAAATAGAGGAAAAACAACAACTCCGGCTGCTTGTGTATTGTATTGATTTTCGGAATGAAAAATTAACTTCTACTTTCTTTGTCATATTACAAAACTCACTCTTTGTCAGATAGAATAATGTCTGTGATTAAATATGATTAATTATTGATTCCTCATTTTCACCCAGCAGCAGTTGGAGTCACGCTTCAGTGATGATAAATCACAGCAGCTTCGTCACGGGGACGGATCAAACTAGCCATAATGCATTCGAATGTAATTTGCTAGTTATATGAAGAATATAATTTAATTCTCTTTTATAGAGAATCTTGGACTGGCATAGAGTGTATTAAAGATTGTTCTGAAACGCACTGGCATGACTCGTATCGGCATCCGCCCGTTTTTGGAAAATCTTTTTTACGTCAGTCCCAATGTCATGCCAGTACGGACATTGACTGACATCGATCAGATCTGTTTTTATATTCAAATGTATATGTATAAGTTGGTTTAAATTTATAGTGACAGGGTGCCACCCTGGGAAGAATATTGAATATAGTAGATTCAGCTTTGTTTGTATGAGGGACCAGCTGATTTAGGACGCCTCATCTGTGACTCTCAGTACTGCTCATTTATTTTACCGCCCCAGTATACGCACGGAATTTACAGTCAAACCTGTTGTAATAGTTATACCATGGTTTGTCCGCCTGTACGAGGAGATAATCCACGAGCTTTAGCGAGTGGATTATCTCTCGTACAGGCGGACACATCATAGTATAACTATCTTATACCACCCTTATCAGTGTAGACCTTGCTCATAGCGTAATATTTCGTGTTAAAGTTGGCGTTTTCTGGTAAGGGTGGTATAAAAGTTAGATAGAGGGTGTTTCATTATTTGTAAAACGTTGTGTGTTTCATTTCAGCTGATATTAATATGCCGGTTCAGTTAATTGTGCGCATTAATCTTCGACTTCAGAAAAGAAAGACAGAAAAAGTTGATTATCATCACAAAATATCTCTATCCCCATTATACACAAATAGAAATAAAAAGAAAGCCCGCTTGAAAAATGTATTGCAAGAAAGAAAGCAGAGCCTGCAATTGAAATTTTATCAAAAATATATGTAACTCCCGATGGAGCTTGAAATAATTTATAATGTAACATGAGCTCTTAAATCACTGGTCTCACAGAAAATGCCATTTGTCACAGAGCGACTGTCTAAGAACTTGGTTTTGTCAGCTGCCTTTGTTCAGTAGAACTTGCCTTAATTATATGCCCCAAGGACCCATAATTGAAGTGCAATAAAGATAAAACTTGTCTTAAGGTGAACAGGAGCACACTCTTTCCTGTAAGAGTATTACCGAATTTGGAAGGGATCTTTGTCCAGGGAAGCTAAAGGGAAGACAAAAGTTGTTTCCCTTTGTAAAAATCGAGCAGAAAAGTATGGCGGTGTACCCATAAACCTTACTGCACGTATGCAAACTACGCATGGCCTGTCAAGCTTTCAACTATTCGCAGTCTTGTCCGTGAATTTCCAGTTTAATTTTATAATTACAAGGTCCAATGATTATCCTGAGCAAATTGCGCATGCTCTGACATGCGCAAATTGCATAGTACAGGCAGTTTCCTCACGAGGCACCTCGGTTCCGGGTGCGTTCATTTGTCAGATCCTGGAATTTGTTATTCGCACAATGCTTAGACTGCTCAAGGTGTCTGAGCAAATAATGTAGATTCAGCTCAGACTTCTGAGGTCTGCATCTGCAGTCTGATTAAGTTCTACACTGTTTGTCATTCCAACATCCTTTTCTTTCTGTCTTTTTTTTTTAGTGTTTGTGGTATTGCAGATCGCTGAACAGTAAACCAATATGAGAATGATTATATTAATGTATGAAAGTGTCCTAATATTGTACGCTGTTTACGGAGCTCAGCTTCTGCGTTTTATGTCTTTGTTAGCAAATCGACGGCGAGACACGAATCAGCTAATACAGTCTGAATCAAAGAAAAGATTATCAGCCTTAATGCCCATAACATGCTCATGATGTGTGCAAATTCTAAGAGAAATGTTTAATACTTTGTATAAGGAAGAAAATTGAAACAAATAAAAAATAGTGAGAAACTGGGGTTGTATTTATAAAACCACTTAAGTCGTTGCTATGCTGTTGCTAAGGCTAAATTTCTATGTTGGAGATTCCCTGAAAAAGACTGTTCCTCCAGAGCAAAGTTCATAGTTGTAGGGAATCTCCTTCATCGAAATTCAGCCTTAGCAATAGCATAGCAACCACTTAAGTTGTTTAATAAATACGGCCCCAGGTGCCTCTGATGGAAGAACGTCCCACCAGGCACACATTTCTTGTGACAATATTGAACGGAAATTGATTCAACGCCTTGAGGCTGAATCACTGTTGATTCAGTGTATTTCAACCTTGTGTGCCATAGAGCCTACTTCCCTTCGAATTTCAGAGTCTGATTGCCTTTTCAGAAAACTGACAAGACTGGTTCTAAACCACTCGGTTTCATACAGTCTTAAAATACTTAGCGAAATCAGAAAGATTGTTAGAGTTTGAAATCATCCCAAATACGAGCCGCGTATTGCTTCCGATATCAAAATCTTCCCATCTCACAGGGTATAATCGATTCCGCTAATTTTCGCTTCCTGCAGAGACTGTACATCATATTTGGCTTCCGCCGAGACAGTCCGCGATCTCTTGCTTCCTGCCGAGAATTTTGTACATGATAAATGGCTTCCTGAAGAGACTGTCCGCGTGATTCTGCTTCCTGCCGAGGCTCTCGGCAGAAAGCAGAGTCACGCGGACAGTCTCGGCAGGAAGCCATTTCTCGAGGACAGTAGTCTCTGCAGGAAGCAAGAGTTCGCGGACAGTCTCGGCGGAAGCCAAATATGACGGACAGTCTCTGCAGGAAGCGAAAATTGGCGGAATCGATTATACCCTGTGCCATCTTAAATCCAGTAAAAGATCCAGTCCATCAATATGTTATTTATCAGATCCACTTCCTGATATTCAAAAGCCAGCCTTTTCTGATTTGGCATAGTTTAAAACATGGAAAGGAATGGAGTGGGAGTGTAATTGCATGGACTAGGGGGGATAGTCTTCACTTCTTTCCATGGATTTGGGATATCAGTCATACAGGAAATAATTTACTCCCTCCGAGGTACCATCCCAGGCTCAGGGAGAAATTTCTAGCCAACGGAAACTATAATATCATCTATTCCACTTCATTCCACTCCAATCCACTCTAGGTTTTAAACTATACCTTTTGATTTACGCTTAAAGTTCCAAGGCTCGGCTAGGGTATTAGTATTGACAGGTTCCCAATTACAGCTGACAAACAACGGCTTCCTAGACATAACATCGGCGAGTTGGAAAACATTAATGTCGGAATCTCATTTAAGAGAAAAAACTAATGGACCAATATTTTAATCAAGATGTCTTGAAGTCGGATTCTTAGTCAAAAAATCAATCCGCAAAATGAAGTCTTGCCAGGCAGTGGCACCAATTTGATTTTTGCTCACGACGATAGACTGGATGCATTTTTACGCCGCTGGACACGCATTTTCTTCGCCTAGTTGTTCACAGTCACCAATGCGAAGGAAAGTGATAGGGATAACTGCTTTGTTGCGCGCCACAGTTTTGGGGATAGGATTAGAATGACTTAGGGTGGCATTTGACATTGGCAGAACTCTTGTCATCAGTGAAGGTAATTTGGTGTCTCATCATTTTACAGCTTCGTATGGCACCACAACGTTACACTGCAAAAGCAAAAATACAATGCGGGGCCCACGTAGCAAGGCTAAGCATAAATGTCTTACATGCAGTTATTGCTTAGGTTTGGGTTAAACATACATTTCGGACATGTAATCAATGTGTAAAATAATCAAACATAGGATGACAAAAAAGGACATTTTCATCATAACACAAGAAAAAAATATTTGAATGCAATGACAACGGAGCCCTAAGCATACCATTATTTTGTTGTTCACATTACTCGTACTTTCATCAAGCACATAACTTTTCTTCTTGTAATCAATATAATCGTCTTGACAGAGAGGCAATTTGGTGAAATATGGCTGGGGCCAGAGCAGGTCATGCAAACGGGTTTGGTAATGAATCAGTCACGTTTGAGGGCATAACAAATCATATTGATCCGTTTTATATCGGAAAGGCTTGTTCTTTAATTCTCTGGTCGTGTTCATTTTGCAAGCGTTAAAGCCACATAATGTTTCGTCTATCCGCTTTTATTCCATAAACCTCTGAGAGTCATGTGTCAAAGTCTGACTTGGCAACAGTACACTAGCATTATTCCAGCAGGCACAAAACGTTGAAATTAAATTGTTTTGTCGCCAGTGCACCGACGTTGATGCAATATCACTTTGACGTTTAGTTTCTGGTGGGAAGCGCAATCAGGGTTCGAGGACATAAAACTTGAGAATAATCTCAAACTCAAAATAAAGCACACCGATTGGCTGCTTCCGAGCATGTGCTCGGAAGCAGCCAATCAATGTGCTTTATTTTGAGTTTGAGAATTGAGAATGTACTCAAATTTATAACCTCGGGGCCAGACTTAAGCAGTTTAAGAAAGAAACCAACATATTGTAGTCTGTTTAATGCCATTACAATCAGTTTCTGAATTGCTGAGCTATTCAGTTCTGGTTTGATAGTCGCTGATAAGCATACAAGAGAGATTCTATACACAGACCATACTACAACCCGAAAATCCTTGTATACCAGCATGACCTCTCTGAGAATTGGAGTGGTTATTATAACAGTAAAAAGATTTGCTGCAATCATTTACAATTCTGAAAGTTTATTTATTGTAGCACTAGCTCATTTCAAGGGAGACGTTCCACCTATACTGTACTACAAGTCGTTTCAGTCTCTCAGAAAAGATAAAATCATGAGCGCTCAAGCCTTGCATTCCGAAAGATGGGATATTGGAAAATTCTATAGCTCCAGGTGCAGACAGGGGCAGCCGATAAGGGTCTAAACTATTTGCATAGGAAAAAGCACCTCCTACGAAAAAAACTTTAAATTCTCAAGGGACATCCCCAATTTTAGAAGTGGAAGACTCCATTTTAGAATATTGGGTGAAACTGAGTGAAAGTGCTCTGATTATCTGAGATAAAATCAGTGTTGTATTTTTTAGCCAGAAAACCCATTTAAACCAGTTTTGCCACAGATTCTTCCCTCTGTCAAGCTGGGCAAGTCATTTATGATTCAAGGGTGTTTTTTTATTTTGCAAGGATGTTCTGGGTGTAAACTGTTAGCATAGGAAACTAAGCATATAAATAGGTTTATGTAACTTGTAACTACCACTTTTCTTCTGATATGCCTCCCCCTCCCCTGATTTCCCCCACCCCAAGCGTTGCAATTTACAAGTCCTTTGAATGACCTTTTGGTAACAAATCTTTTAGTAATGAATGAACAACGCTGAAAATCTTATGCCAATTTTGGTGGAACTTGGGCAATTTGTTTTAAAAGAAATAAGCTATTTTACTCCATCTAGCAATTTCAGCTGCTGGTCCGGGTCTAGGTTAGATGTTACATTATTATTTATCTAGTACATACATATATCTCAGGGATTAATAAATTAAGGAAGAGCTTAATACAGCACATCTCATGCTGTTGTTTTTTTCAATCTGTCTCTCACTCAAAAAAGGGGAGAGGATGGGGGACAAATATATATGACTCAACCATTTATAACAATTTGTTTTAATACAAATTTGAATATCACATTCATATTTAGAATTATGAGGAAATTGTCAGCAATTCCTTTATAACATGACACCACTGTCCTATCCCCTGTGAAATTTTGTTCCTAATTGAAGAACAGTTTCAGAACTATTCTAGAATATTTAAGATAGTTCCTGAACTGTTCCTTAACTGTTAAAAAGCTGTGTTCCATAAAAATACTTTTGAACTGTTCTGGAACAGTCAAAAGAACTAGAAAAGAATATTCAAGAACTTTAAAAGTCCTTAAATTTTCAAGTACAGGATAATTCCAGAACTTGAAATCAGAAAAAAAAGTTCTTAAAGTGTTTTTTTCTTATTTTCAAGAACAAATGAAAAATATTTTAGATGATTGAAAGGTCTTGAAATGTTCTTTAAACCTTCTAGAACAAGAGCAATATGGAATCAGAGCATTTAATAGGAACACATGTTCCTAAACGGTTCTGGAATAGTTAAAAGAACTAACAAAGAACATTTTCAGAGCTTTTAAAGATCCTAAAATCTTTCTAGAAAATTTGTGAACAAGTACATGACATTTATAGAACTTTCAGTCAGAAAAAATGTTCTTTAAGTGTTCTTGAATATTTCAAGTACAATTGAAGATTCTTTTAAGAACATTAAAGGTTTTGAAATGTTCTTAAAAAAAGTTCTTGAACAAATAAACAATAAAATATAGTTGCCTCCCGGAAAGATTTTGTATTATAAAACTGGAACATTTATTTTCTAACTTTTTCCTTTATCTTAATTTATAATGAACAAACAATAGTCATTTGTATTACTATTATTTAACAAGAAAAATAAATTTGGAATCAAGATTAGCACTCTGTCATGCAAATTTTCAAACTAATTCGCTAACTCAAATCATATCAGAATAGATATAATTATGCAGAGTGAACAAAATAAATACTACATAAATGCATGCTGTATTATATGAAAGCAACACATCAGACAATTCACTTCTCACATACCTCTTCAGGTTAAAATCGAGAAGAAATCAAGTGACTTAATAATTGGGTGTGTGGGTGGGGAGGGGGTCAATATTCTGAAACAGTTCTTATAGAAACGTATAAGAACAGTTATTGAACAGGTTCAAACTCCAGAAAAGTTCCCTGTTTTTGAACAATTGTTGTAGAACTGTGCAAGATTGGTCCTAGAAGAGTACAAGAATAGTTAAAGAAAGTTAAATGGCCAATGTTTTGCTCATGAACTGTTCAAGAACTATTGTGGAACTGTTGTTCAGGAACAGTTCTTGAGCTGCTCTGAGAGAAATATGTAAGAAAACTGATTCTTGAAGTGTTCATGAAATTTCCCTAAAACAGTTAAAGAACTTTTCCTAAAACTTGAATAGTTCATGAACATAATAAAATGGACCATTTAATATTCTTTAACTTTTCTTTAACGATATCTGAACTTTTTAGAGCTAATCTTGCTCAATTCTTGAACAATCGTTCAAGAACTGTGCAGGAACAATTCTCGAAATGCTTTTGAATTTCTTGCAGCGGGTCACCCAGAGCCTAGCACAGTACATGAACTTTTCTAGAGCTAATCTTGCACAGTTCCTGGTTTAAACATATTTTGTTTTCACGAATGTACATTACAACATACAAACAACAACTTCACAATGAAAAAGGATCAGAACGAAAACTGGTATCTTATAGAGCTCTTCTCCTGGACAGTTCAAGAGCTGTGCAGGAGCAATTCTTGAATTGTTCTTGCAATTCTCGCAGGGGAGTTACCCCAAGCAATGTACACACTACATGAATAGATGATTAAGATCAAATTAAACAAAACACCAGAATGAAACATGAGATCAAGAAAGAATATTTATCAACTACTCAGTCAGAACATTTTCACACTTAGTGCACAAGAAGAAAAATATGAGTAACAGAATAGTTTCATCTGGCAACATAGGTGTAGGAGATATATGACCCATATGCTTGTTAATCTATATTTCAGTGTTATTAGAACTGCGACACGGTGGCATATGCATCAAACGAAAACTCAGAGCTGCCTAAACATCTGCCTAGTCTGATAGGAATTCCTAACTGTGCACTTAAAGGGTAGCTAAGAGTCACAGCTACACCCAGGCTTACAGCCAAGACTCTGATCAAGCTGGGCGGATGCCCCAGCTGATCTGCGTCATTGCTGGGAGAACATGCCACTTTGCTGGTTTTATCTTGTCCCGGCTCATCTCTTTGTTTATGCGCTAGTGTGAAACTTCTTCTTATTAAATGGCAATCTAAAAATCAAAGCAATGAACACTGGCTTTTCTCATTTTTTCGTATTGCATATTCTGATTAAGTTCCATAGTAAGACCCTTTGGAAGCAAGGAATACACCAAGGAAATGAAAATAACAGACTCGGTTTAATTTCAAGTCTGTTCATGACCAGTTTTGAAATATGCAGCACCGGCAATGCCCCATAGCACCGGCTTAAGTATATTTTTCTGTATCTGCGCTTATGTTTCACTGATACAAGTTAGAGAAAATCTCATTTTTCATTATATCAGGCTCATTTAAATGCAATAAGTGCAGACTTTATTAATTAAACTTTGGAATATGTCTCTTTTGTCTAAACTATTATAAATGCATGGCATATTTAATCCAGCCTTCTCTGGCTATTCACCGTCATGTTGTCGACCAAACTTTGTGATCAAAGAAGGATTTTCCCTTATTATAGTTATATTGTAAAAACATATACATGCATAGATAAAATTCTATTGCATTAGCCATAAGCATTAAGAAAAAAAATGTAATAAATGAAAATACAAAAAATATAGGCATATTTATAAATACATGTTTAGGTGCACAACCCAAACATTGTACTAGTGAGTCACTGAAACATTCAATTTTCAAATTCAACTTCCAAATTCAAATTATACTCTTTTCACGTAATACAAAAATCAGATACAATAGCCCTTAAAATAGCATTAGAACTATTAATACAATCTCATTCTGATACAGAACAGCTACAAATGTACACCGAGTCCCAGTAAGGGATGTTTTATATGACAAACTCATGATACCGAATTACACAACGGAACATAGTACACCACTATAGCACAATGCATGTATGCTGAAACATTGGGATGTTTTTTTTTTTCAGTTCTGTAGTATAAGTAAACCGCTGCTAATCACCCATTAAAATCTAATTATATCTACACATTTTTTAGAAAATCCATCCTTTAACATAAACTATTGTTTTCATTTACCATTTTGCAACTTTAATACAGTCTAAAGCGTTTCCTAAGAGGCACCTGAATTCCCTGTGTTACATCTCAGCTTATTCTATCTATTTTTATTCTATTATATTCTATCCCATAACCTTATAATATCATTGGGACACCACAGATGACTTCGAAACAATCCCTTTCCACCTTGTCCTTTTTTCAGCTGCCCTAGCTGAGCTGGTGAAGTCCATCCCTCATCACTCTGTAATATAGTCTTCCCACCTCCTCGCCCATCTACTTCTTTTTCCTTTCAATATGTCCTTTCTAAAAAATTAGAAGACCTTGAGACATGGCCAAACCACTTTAGTTTCCATTTCTTGAACCTCCTCAGTGGTTATATAGTCCTTGTACGAAACGTTCAGTATTAAACCTTCTGTAGCATCTCATCTGAAAGACCTGTTTTGTTTTTCTCTAACTCTGCTGTCAAGGTCCAAGATTCACAGGCATATAGAAATATGGAAATAACATAAGTTTCACCTTCGATCCAAGAGATATGTTGTTATCTCCCAAATTGGCTTCAGCTTTGTAAGAGCTGAAGTGGCTTGTGTAATCCTTGAGAGAGCCTCCTGTTTAGAGCCATCATCTGAGACAACTGCTCCAAGGTATCTGAAGCTTGTTACTGTACCCAGCCTCTGCCCTTTTGCCCTTATGTCATTCAAGCCATCACAAATCTACATAATTTAGTTACAGTCTATTTAACTGGCGTTGAAGTCAGTGGCCGCTTTCGTCTTGCTCCTGCTTGTGGTGTGTCCTCATTTGTTCTTTTGCTTCTGCTGCTGGAGGCTGTAACAACAGGAAGACTGTCTATTGAGACAAAATGAGCATCTTCTCCAAAATCAAACTCAATTTCATCATCTCTTTTCTTAAAGCAGGATTTACTGAGAAAGTCTGGTAATTCCTTCTCATGAATGCCAGCTGTCAGCAGGTAGTCTATTTGAAGCTGCACAATTTCTGCAAGTCTTCTTATTGCTGTTTCAGGTGGTAGCCATCGTTTCGGATCTTTCATACTGTAGCCACTTGGAGAGTCTGAGGCCTTTTTACCTATCGATAAGGCTCTAACTTGTTCAAAGCTCAAATCATCAGGGCATAGCCTTTTTGGGCAGTATAACTCTTTAATGAAATCAACAAACTTGCCTTCGTTCAGTGCCACTTTTCCATCTGATATTGTCATGGAAGAGGACCTATATGCTTATTTTAACCACAACTTCATTATTGTAGTGTGTGAAATTTGTTGAAACTTTGGAATGAAGTCATTCCCACCAATGCACAAGCCAACTGCAATTCTTAGTCCTATGTTTCTGTCATTGAAGACTCTTTCAAATAATCCAAGAATACGAGTCATGTTATATATATCATACTTGGGTCCGGGCTTTTGTAGAGCAACATATACAGTGGATGAAAAATTTCCATCTTCAGTTCGAGGCCAGTTTCTGGATAAGGCAAACAGGTGTATGTATATAGCATCAATATCCCCAGAACTGACAATGCTTACAGCAGCTTTTCCTGATGGCAATTTTGAAGCATTCTGGACCAGCCAGTCAACTTGAGACATCTCAGCTTCACCTTTGCGTTGCTTTATACCTAATAGTTTTGTAAAACCTGTTGCTGATTCATGTTCTTGGAAATCCTTCTGAATTGGTACAGCTGCCATTGAACAAATGCAAGCACCTTCACATCCGCTACATTCAAGAAAAAGTTCACTGTCTATAATAAGCCGAATATTCTTCGAAATTGAAAGCTTGTCAATATTTTCAGCCAAATACTTGCTTATCAGTGATTTACCTTCGGATGTCTTTAATAGCGTATCTTTATGAAATGTTGAGTCATTTAATATTGATGATGCTGGCTTCAGATGTTCAACAGATGCAGTAGCTTTTGTCTGCCTCTGGACTCTTGTTGCACTCTTAAAATCGTCAGGAGTGTAGGAGTATTTTTCTTCACATATTACCATCTCTGATACACAAGGAAACTCCCTTAGGCTTTTCTTGATTAGATTTTCAGCAAACAGAATATATTGTCTACCAGAAGTACAATGGGCAGTTTTGAACTTCACACCAGCGAATTCCATGGTGGCGAATGTGACTTGTGAACCAACTTCAGCTGGAATATGTGGAACATTTGATAACAAATAGCTGTCAATATTGGAATCATTTCCATGACTGGTTACACTCAGCGACCTAATGCAGCTGGTTATTTGATCTTTTATTGCCTTTTGCATCCCCAATGACTTGAACACCTTTGGTTTGGAAGCATCTGGCTTCAGCAATGCCTGGCAAGCATTAACTTGTGATGTAAGGCAGTCAATCTCCTTAGTCTTTCGAGCAACTAGTTTCTTTCGCTTTTCTTCTTTCAAGGTCTTGAGTACAGTAATTTTGGATTTTAAGGTCCTTTTCAGCGTAGTCCCTTTTGTTTTCTTTGCTCTTTGTACCAGTTCTGTTGGTCCAAACATGTCTTCTTGTTTTAGATCATCACATTCTAAACCATCAAACAGTTTTTCTTTTATACAATATTTTTTAATCAGGAAGTGAGCAACTTTTTGGCTGTTCACATCTAGAATAGCAGTTGGCAGCGCAGTAGGCTCTTTAGCATAAACATTAAATGGGACTGGTTGCTCACTGAATGACAGTGCATTTCTTCTTAAAATCAGAGAGGAGGTGGGATATATGTGGTTCCGATCAACTTCAGTAAGTGACCATCCAAGATTGTCATTATCATCAACCTCTATACAACTTGGTTCAGGCCTGATTCTGCTTCCTTCATTGAGTGTGTCAATTAGAGACATTTTGCATGTGACAGAACTCATTGTTGACCCAGAACGAAATCCTTTAAGTGCCTCGAGATGATCCATCTCGCGCTTGGTGTCGCATGCGAAGTTCTTTGTACTGTTCCCAATAGGTGTTGTATACAGCGTCTCCTTCAGCTTTTCATGGAAGTGCCCTGCACTGTAGTGTTGACACAGCAACTGGACGCAGTAGGGTCCATAGGAGCTTGCACCATTCACGAAAGAGAAAGGTAGTGATGACTTCACAGCTGCTAAAAGAAGCTGGTAACCTTGTCTGCCCCCAAGTCTTTCAGCAAAAGAAACTGCTACGATATCGTCACAATGCTTCATCATGTCTCTGTGAAGTGCAAACGTTGCGTTTTTCTCAGATCCTTCATTCATGAACCGGCAAAGACATTCTGACCACTTCTGTGCTATTTCCTGGGGCGTCAAGGAGCTCATGTCATTGAGGAAGATCTCAGATTCTGGAACTGGCAACTGTTTTGCAAATGCAACAAGGAATGCAAGATGTAACGCTTGTCCTAGTCTTTTGACAGTTCTGGTGGCTGCATCAATATGATGGGTGGATATTAGCCTGGACCATTCTGCTCTGTTATCATCCCGCATGTACTTTATCAAATGAACTAGTCCAGCATCTTTGTACGAACTGAACAATATAGTTATCATAGACTTTCTGAGATGTAACAATGGAAATTCAGGGAGAAAACAGTTATACCCAGGGGTTTTTTTAAGCGCGGGTCCGTTGGCCCGGGCCCGTTGATTTTGGCCTCGGGCCAGTTAAATCCCACTGTAGCAGGTCCGTCAGGCCAGTTGAATTTCGGGGAGTCATTTCGGGACATTCAGTTTGTTTCAAACTTGAAGCGAAAACCATCTGAAAACCAGTCTACTTTCGTTTTGCTACGGATGATTTCATTGGACGATCAGAAATGTTTAATCCAATGAAATTTCTCCTCGCATTGCAAATAGACAATATGGCGGACCGATGAAGTTTGGGGATGAATCGCAGAAGTCACATGTAAAAAAATGGACCCCAAAGGACTTCTGCGCTTATTTCAACCCCCGCCATCTAAAAAACAAAAACAGCTGCTTAAGTCCGATGAAGAAAAAAAGCCACCCGAGACAAATACGAACAGTCTGGCCGCCATCGGTACTTTCAACCTGGGTGGCTGACTGAATTCAAGTGCCTGAAGTTACTCGAGTTTGATGATGCCCTAGGAATGAAATGTTCAATTTGTAAAACTAGGGACACAGTTGGCTCTTATGTTACTGGATGCACCAATTACAAGAAAACCTCACTGCTATATCATGAGGTATCAGACTTGGCTTAATGGGTTAATTATCTTAAACATTCAGATACTAAACAACTATAGATACGACTGTCTATTTGGTGATAAAGGATCATACATTTTAATGGTGCTTTATTTTATTGAATATAATTTGTCCTGTATATTCCGCATTGGAAAAATAGTCGGGCCAGTTGAAAATTTGGATGGCCAGTAGATTTTCCGGCCAGGTGGCCCTGCAGGCCAATGGCATTTTGGTCCCTAGGAAAACCCCTGTATACCTATCATTAATGCACATTAGCTTCAACAGGCAGTTCCCTATCTTGTTATCTGCCCCACAAAGAATTCTATTGACACACCTAGATTTGTTTGTAAAATAGCCAAGCTTAAGCAAAACATCATCAAGAATTTCTTTAATATTTGACATATCACTGTCTTTCCCTGTAGCAGGGGGTGGATGACGACACAAAAGGGGTGATACTCTGAATTTCGAGAAGCCAAATGAACCAACTAGGTCTTTGCCAGTCATTTCTGTTTCCTCAGTAATTGATAAATTTAGGAAGGACTCTTCAAGCTCGGACAAGTTTGTTTCGACACTAATATCCATAATTTCAATATCATTGTCAGATGTTTCCACCGGTAGAGAATCACTGGGAACCCATGGCACTTCATTGGTGGTTTCTTCTTCCATATGGGCAGTATCCACAGCTGCCAAAATGTGGCAAATTTCATCCACACCAACTTCATCAATTTCTGCGCTTGCGTCGGGCTACAATTAAATATACCACAGTGTGTACGGTACAAAGTAAAGTTTATACTAAAATTAATACAGTTCTGGTATTTCTATTGTGTTGATGGTTCCCATCATTCTAAAGGATATGAATCACAAGAATAATCATTAAGTGCCTGTCTAGCATGCATTTTTGCTATAAGGAGTAAGTGAGAAGGCAATGATAAGGAACCAACATAAAAGTTTCACATCCTACCTAGAACAGCTCATTATAATACTGTTTACTGCTTTTACTGGCCTCTGTGATGGATTACGTGAGATTTCACATCCTTTTTAACATTTAACAGTATTTCAGTCATACCAGGATGATGGTGAACATGAAAGATTGTGTGCATTGGAACCCCAATTACGGCTGGAAAGATTTCCGCCTCCAGCAGGTCTCGGACCCGGGACCACTAGATCAGCAGGCCATAGCTTAACCTACTGAGCTACCAAGGATCCTCTATGGGCCTCTGGGGCTCTTATGTTCTTATACATCATGGAAAATACAATAACATTGAAAAAGCTGGCTCAGGGTTCTTTAGATGAAACTGAGTCTGAAAGTTTTTATGGTCCTCTTAATTTTTAAAGGCTCAGTCTTTAAGATACATTTCAATATTTCTTTGGGCATTACAACAAAAATATATGGTTTTATCTGAGATCATTTATAGAGGCATAGCCCATCAGACTTATACTAAAATTACTGTCAGAGCATTAGCTTCTTGAAGTACTCAATTAGAAAGTGTTCAGTGAAGCTGGAAACCAATTAGGGTACCTGTTCATCAAATTCATATTCATGCTGTTTCTCAGGCTCCAGACGGACCGAATCTTCCGTGATCTTGTCTTCCTCTGTTTGGTCCTCAAGAAGCTGTGTTAGTTCATCTGAAATGGGCATTACCAATGTTTTATACTCTGTTATTCTGTAGACATGTAAGAATATACTTTCCTTTTTCCAGCAAACAATCTTATTTATTTATCTCGAAATTTGAAGTATGCTTACGGGTTGTATATCATTTATGTTTTCCTTTAAGTTTTTTTCTGAGTGTGTAAGTTTGTTTTTCATATAGGGATAGTTTTAAAAAAACTGAGTTAAAAGTGTGAATTAGGGGACTGTTCACTCTCCCTAATATTTTATAAAGTTAAAAGATACAAAACTGCTGAACTAGCATTCACAGATTAGCCAGATGATTTCTGCACAAGGAGATATAAATTTTTATCATTTCTGTTTAGCAGCTCAAGAGTTACGACCCAAAACGTGTGAAAAAACAGACATTTTATTTGTCCCCAGTGTAATAAAACTTCTGATGCATATTAATGTGATATGTATGTATATATGCTCATGGGCCATATGGCTTATTGCATTAATAAAGTATTCATATTATTCCTAGGCCTTTGCAAGGAAATAGCTGATTGTGGTATTTAAACAAATATCAATATGAGGGGTAAAAATTTATGGTAAACTTTATCTGACTTCTATTTGTTGCAGAAATTTTACAAATTTAGTCAGATTTGTTACACTCGGGACATTTTTGCACCAAACCTTATTCAAGTGCACACCATGCATGCAATATCAAATTGAAAGACAAAACAATACGCTGATCTGAAGGCCCAATACTATACTCGTCAAAACAAATTCCGCCGCAATTTTAATCGTGATATTGACGATTTTAAATATAACATTTTCAAACTATTTTCCTTTTAATTAGTTGCAACAACATTTGTCCACGGAAAACTTTTAAACGTCTCAGTTTCCTGCTTGCGTGTACAGAGTTACCTCGCATAACTAGTAAACCATGGCAACTGCGACTAGGCGCTTATGCGCATGCGCAGTACTTTTATGTTTGTCTCATTTAATTTTCGAGAATCCCTACATTCTAGAAACATCTAAATCAAATCTGAACACACGTTCAAATGGCCAACATTGCATCTTAAAGTGTGCGAGACTGTAAATTACCTCCCTTTGAATCAAAACTATAGGAAATTCGATTTTCAGATTATGGGCTTATCAGTCACAAATTTTAGTTCTGCTTTTCTGGACATGTGAATACGTTTCTTTGCAACATTTTAAAATGAGAATGCATCAGTTTATTGCAAAATTATGTCATGCATGCAATTTTGAAATGTTTATGCCAATGCCACGGCAACTTTAGAAAATTTGGCTTTTCTGCCTAAATGTTGAAATTTAGAAATGAGAAGTTATCGTGAAAACCGTTTTGAATTCCGATTTTCTTTTGTATATCAAGCATATGGAATCCAATGAATATGTCTAAGAAGTAAAGATCAGAAAATGAGAGTAAAACTAAAAGAAAAGGCGATTATTTTTCGTGAGAAATCTCGAGAAATTAGAAATAAACCCCACTAAAACTGAAAGTTGCGCAAACTGTCGGTGTACATTAAAATTTTGAAACCTGTCTGTCTAGCAATATAAAAAGGTCATATCAGTACTCCAATGATTCTTTAAGTTCATTCATTATGGTGCCTTTTCAGAAAAAGATGCTAAAGTTAATGCGGCGGAACTTATTTTGACTAGTATATATCTTTAATTAAATGATAAAACATATATCTAAAACAGTCATTTCAATCATGCAAAGAGGTAAAGATACAATTTTAGTAAAAATATCACACTTTCTGCGTTACACTGGGGACAAAATTGACCCTATTTTGAGCCATCATTCTGTAAGTATTGAAGCTATGAAAGTAAAACTTTGCACCACTTTTAAGATCATTGCAATGCATACTCTGACAATAAATAAAGTGTACAAAAAGCTGTCTTTCATCAGATATCTCAAAGAAACGAAAAAGACTTGTTTTTTTTAAATCACCTATAAGATTCCTCAAGTACTCCAAATGACTATACTATACTGATTAAAATAAGTAAGGAATAGTAAGACATTTAAGAAAGCAGAAGTAAGAAAATAAGTCGATGAATATGAACTGTTATAATTCATGAAACAAATATTCATAGAGATCTTCAGCATGAATTGATAATTGGAAAGATAAGAAAAAATTTACATGTACCTACAGAGCAAATTTCGCACATGTGCATGTATTATGTTTTCATTATATGACTTCGGAGGTAACAACACCACTGACATTAACCTTTGTCAGGTACATACATGCAAGTTAATCAAGAGATATCAACTTACCAGTCATTCCATGCCATACTTCTTTGAAACCCCAAGAACAAAGATCGATGAACTGAGTGTATACAGTCGTCTCTGGTGGCGATGGCTCTAATAACACCGTCCGTATATCATCCTTTTTCAAAGTATATCTGTGTTTACACTTGCAGCAAGTTGTCCCATCACAGATTTGAGGATCATGCCACAATGTTGTTTCAACAGAATCTAATGGAAGTCCCTGTATTGTTAAAGGCAGAGTATCAAGTTGATCAGATTCAGTTTCTCCACGATCAGCATTTTTCAAAGACTTTATTCTTACTAGATTGTCTAACATCAATATTGCATGGCAGTGGCGTAGACTAACCTCTTTCGATTCCATCCCAGCTTCTGTTTGGTACACAAGAGGGTGGGGTTTAATGTATGCATTGTAGTATAGCATATCCTCCTCTGCTCTTGCTTTCCAGTCAGCTTCAGCCTTGCACAGTGATGTGGTTGCTCCGGAACTAGATGTAATACTGAAGACAGTCTTCAGACTTTTGTAGTCTTGTAACAGTTCATCTGTGTTTATTGACTGAAAGATACCAATGAAGTTCTTGTTAAATGTATTCAGTAAGGTGTCATAGGCAATGTATAATTTCTCAAGTTTTTGTTGTAAGTATTGGGGTTGACTGATTGCCCTTTTAAATGAGTCTTTGTTGATAAAGATTCCACAGAAAATCTGCAGTTCCAGTGGCACATCAAGATTCCATTCTTGTACAATACTAAAGTCACGCGTTAGGAGAGGCCTTGGCAATGACTGGCTGAAACAGGCTGAGCACTGTTGTTCATTGTCATCGGCAGACATGTCTAGCAAGTTATGGCTGTCAGCGTCCTCACTATTTTCCCATATAAATGCCGTGTCAGTGATTTTTTTTAAGTTCAAATCATCTAAGAGACGAAATCGAGTCACCAAACCTTCCTTGTTTCTATAATTATCAACTATCTTTTTTGACAAACAGAACACTTTACTGAGCATTAAAGAGTGATGTTTTTGAAGTTCATTTTTCAACATCAGGCATAGGTTGTTGTAAATTTCTGCATCCTGATTTAGGTTTACTTCTACCATAGCCACCACCTTGTCCTCCTTTTGTTCTGTATCTGCTTGTGTAACAGTGATACTGCCAAAACTTTCAGGTAGGTACTCCTGAACAAGTGCATAAAGTTGAGTATCCAGAGCCTTACAAATATGTGTTTTAGACCCATTCACATGAACTTCTTGAAACTGTTTAGCAGCCTCATAGCGTAGCAAACGGTGCCTTACATGTTTCTTGACAATATCCCCCGTCACTTTTGTACATGTGAATAACATGGATAGGGACTGAAATTTTTTCCATTTTAATCTTAGTAACTCTTCATATGGTGTAAATTCTTTCACATCCTTTGAAAAGTGGTGCTCAAAAAATTTGATTGTTCTCCATTCCTCTTCGGAGAAGCTATCTTCATGTTCATAAACCAATGTACTTATTGTTGCATTCTCAAGTACTACCTGATCAGAGGCTATGCATGCACTGCCGAGTTGACTCTTAGCTATAAGTCTGTAAAGATCCAGAGTTGTCCGAACATATTCATTATTACTCTCTGACTTATCTTTTCCATATAACAACTCCTTTAGCACAATATCAACAATTTTTCCACATGCTTTGTGTACCTTGTTATGGTCAAAACAGTACTTAAGAAGATCTAAAACAGTAACAGCGTCTTGGCTGTCAATATTCTTGATATTTTTCAGTGAGCGTGCAACATGTGAACGCCTAATAACTGAAGTCCCTTCACATTGTTCTTTGAAATACTTGTAAAAGTCATCTACAAAAACTAGGTGGCTATCCATGTGATCTGGGTCTTTGAAGATATAGAACAATTTCTGGAGAGCCATGTTTGATAGTCTGAAAAAAACAACAACAAAACATTTATTGAGCGATTTAGGTAAAACATTTCACAAGTATGTTTATACTTTAATAGGGGGTGAATTTGATATTCCCTGTGAACGTCCATCAATATATCAAGTAAGTTTAACATGTAGCACTAAACTTGGATGTTTTAATTCATGTCAGAAAGGGCATCCAGACACTTAGAAAGGACGGACGGACGAACAGAATGACTGACGGACGGATGGAAAAGTTAACTCCTATGTCGCACCTTGCTAAAGCAGGTGCGACAAAAATGGTACAATAAAAGGCCACCCGACGTTTGAAATGTGTCACAAACTGTAGCCCTTTATTCAGTTTCAGAGTAACTATATGGCCAAAACAGAAAAATATGTGTATTACAGAACCTGGTAAGCAAATAATAACTGAAGCACAAGCAAACACATATACCCCATGTCTGGGCCCCTATGAAGTTATAAAATACTTAAGTTAAGAAAGGGACACTTAAGTGTAAAATCAAGTGGCTGAACTTTTAGGCCCTTACAGAATGCCCAAAACATCAAGACTGTATACCCAATAACAAAATAACAAGGGCCATAATGCTGCTAATTTGAATCTGGTGAGAAATGAACAATGCAGTTAATGAAAATTCAGCCCATTAATATGAATAGTTCTGGAGTTATCATTTTACCATTAAGCGAACGTCTATTATCTATGAAAGGGGAACAACTCTGTCACTAATCATTTTAGCACATCCTAACAATAATCAGAATAATCAATTCACCAAATACTAATAGCATACCAAATTTCAGCTCTCTCGGCCAAACGGTTCAAAAGTTGGAAAATGCCAAAAACGACAAAGGGCCACAACTTTGTCAAAAATAGGACAATTGAAATTCCAAAATCACATGCACATCTTCAGATCATGACAAAGCATTCTGCACAATTTCAAGTCAATGTGATACAAGATATTAAGGTAGGAGTAGCGGGGACAAGGTCTAACTCAGCAAGGGCTGTAACTCCACCAAAAATGGCCGAACCAAAAATAAAAAACCACATGCACATCTTCATATCACTAGAAAATTGTGTCTGTAAGACACTAATGATGCCCCCGTGCAGCGCCTGTCACATGACGTGTATATCCATAAAGCACCTACAAAGAATCCATTGAAAACATACCCTACCATGTAAAAATTGCCCAAAATGATTAAGATAAAAAGGCTGTGATTCTGTCAAAATTAATTCTAGCTCTATCAAAATGCCTCATGCATATCTTCAAATATGTCCACAATATGTAGACAAGGTTTGAAAAAGATCCATTGAAAACTGTGGAGCAAGTTGATAACACAAACTTTATACCCCACAATGCAAAAATTTCCCTAGAATGACTAAGTTCAAAAGGCCGTAATTCTGTCAAAATTAATTCTAGGTCCAACAAAAACCACATGCACATTTTCAATACATTCAAAGCATGTATGCACGGTTTGATAAGATCCATTGAAAACTGTGAGAGGAGTTGATTACACAAACTCCATACCCCACAATGCAAAAATTTGCATAAAATGACTAAATTGAAAAGGCCGTAATTCTATCAAAATTAATTTTAGGTCCAACAAAATCCCACATGCATATCTTCAATATATTCACAGTATGTATGCAAGGTTTGAAAAAGATCCATTGAACACTGTGAGAGGATTTGATTACACAAACTCATACCGTACAATGCGAAAATTTGCCTAAAATGACTAAGTTCAAAAGGCTGTAATTCTGTCAAAATTTATTTTAGGTCCAACAAAAATCCACATGCAGATTTTCAATATGTCCCCAGTGTGTATGCAAAGTTTGGAAAAGATCTATTGAAAACTGTGGGAGGAGTTGATTACACACTCTATACACTACAATACAAAAATTTGCCTAAAATGACTAAGTTCAAAAGGCCGTAATTCTGTCAAAGTAAATTTTAGCTCCATCAAAAATCCACATGCACATCTTCAATATGTCAACAACATGTATGCAAAGTTTGAAAAAGATCCGTTGAAAACTGTTGGAGAAGTTGATTACACAAACTCTATACCATAAAGCGTGACGAACAGACAGGGGCAAATCTTAATGCCCCCTGACTATCGTTCCGACAAAAGGCATAGGAGGAGTTGCGGGGACAAGATTTCAGACGGACGGACGGGTGACAAAAACCCTTAATTGACACATGCATTTGATAAGAATAGATGATAGGTCACTGGGCATAAAATTCCTAACGGCAGAACTTACTAACGGTACAAATTGAGACTTTACTCGGCAAATGAACAGCTATATTTGAAGTTTGAATTAATGTACCTTTTTCAGTAGGGTATGTTTTGAATATCTTTGAACTGGATGGCAAATAGTACAGGCCTTTATTGCACTGCTCTAAGTAAGGAGGTGCCTCAGTGTTTCAGTTTGTATTTCTGTCCTGATACTTAGTACTTTTGTGGTAAGAAACAGAACAGCGTGATGAGCTGCATGTATATGACATTCTGCAGGTTTCCTTTTTTAGTTGAGAAGATTAGTGTGTTATCTTCCTGTCCACCATTGACTTTTTTATGCCCCCGTGACAATAGTCAGAGGCATTAAGATTTGCTCCAGTCTGTCCGTCCGTCCGTTCGTCACACTTTATGGTATAGAGTTTGTGTAATCGACTCCTCCTACAGTTTTCAGTTGACCTTTTTCAAACTTGGCACACATGTTGTGTACATAATGAAGATATGCATGTGGATTTTTCATGGGGCTAGAATTAATTTTGACGGAATTACGGCCTTTTGAACTTAGTCATTTTAGGCAAATTTTTGCATTGTAGGGTATGGAGTTCGTGTTATCAACTTGTCCCACAGTTTTCAATGGATCTTTTTCAAACCTTGCACACATGTTGTGGACATATTGAAAATGAGCATGTGGTTTTTTTTTCTTTGAGCTAGATTAATATTGACAGAATTACGGCCCTTTGAACTTAGTCATTTTAGGCAATTTGTAATCAACTTGTCCCACAGTTCTTAATGGATCGTTTTCAAACCTTGCAGACATGTTGTGGACATATTGAATATCTGCATGTGGGTTTTTCTTGGAGTTAGAATTAAATTTGACAGAATCATGGACTTTTGAACTTAGTCATTTTAGGTATATGTTTGCATTGTAGCATAAGTATGTAATATAATCAACTCCTCCCACAATTTTCAGTGGCTGTTTTTCAGACACTGTAAACTTCTTGTGGACATAATAAAATGTGCATGTTGTTTTTTTATAAAAACATAATTTTTAAGGAATTATGGCCTTTTAAACATAGTCATTTTGGGCTGCATTTTTGGCACCAAAGGGTATGAAGTTTGTGCAATGTTTTCAGTGGATTCTTAGTAAATAAAATTTGTGCTTAAAATGTGCTTTAGGGATGTACACATGTCCAATGACAAGCGCTGTACGGGGGCATCATTAGTGTCTTACAGACACAATTTTCTAGTTTATCCTAAATCAATCTTAGAGAGTTATAAAGTGTTGCTACAAGGCAATGCATCGCAAATGTAAGTGCAAATAATATACTACCTGATATGACATGATGTTGATGCGCAAAGCAGCTTCTAATACAGGTCTATAGTGCCTGCCATTATCCATAGATTGGATATATGATAAAATGTACAATATAAAGAAGATAAATGTTTGGCGTCACGTGAAAAGGAAACCAGCCATGTACGTAAAAGCAACACTCAATTCAGCATGCGCAGGTGCACAGACTGACCAGAGTCTTCGCTTTTTCATTTTAGATTTACCATTTTTATTGACTGTATATGGAAAAGGGTAGAAAAGGGTATGCCTGTACGGATGCACAGGCTGATCCAAGTATTTCATCTTCGCACATCCGAAAGGTACCCACTTTTCACGGACGCCAATCAAATATTAACTTACCACACTAAGGTGATTCCTTTTGGTTCCTTTTTGGTCTCAGGACATCAGCTTCCACAATATCAGGACAAAAGCGTCATTTCAGTACTGTCAATCAGTCAACTCATTTGCTTAGCTACGTATACGCAAATACGCAGGTGCGTACTGAAATTCTTATCAAAATTGACAAAATGTTGAAATTTTATACATCGGACAAAATTTCTATACCTTTAAATAAGAAACAATTATCTGGGAATTATCCGGGAATTATCCTTTAAAACCCGCCTTATCTGGAACTATGCTGAGGTATGGTATTTGTATCTCATATTTGTATCTCGTTTTCTCAGTAATGTTTAGAGAAATTCGAGAGACATTGTGTGTATATTATTGTTCAAAATAATTATTACATCAGTCATCCTCAATAAATATATTGAGTTAAAATAAAAAATCTATACCAGTTACCAGTTACCAAAAGACATGATATCCAAAATATCTTAGGGGTTGAATTACTAAACTCCCCCTCAGGGAGGATATAACATAATTGTGTATATCATGAAATAGCTCCAAGCTACGCCCCTGCAACTGTTATATTGGAATTCACATATACACAAAAGAAATTCACAGATCTATACTATTTGCACACAAAATATAATTCACTACATCCCTCAAAATTCCCAAAATCACAATAACATTTCACTTATTTCATTTACTGCAAAGAAAGGCATGAGAAGGTATGAATGAGTTTCAGGGAGTATAAACAGTGATGCTGGGCTGTGTTTATTTTACTGGGAAAATTTCAAGGAGTAAAGATATCTGATCCATAATCAGCCCATTATAGCTGTCTGGCATGTGGTAGTGATAACAAACTGAAGAAATAAGCACAAAGGTCACGGTACAAAATTTGTACAGTTTGCTCGGGTTGTAGTATGGTCTATAGCTGTTGTTCGCAGTATAATTTTCTGATAGCTTTTTACTCATCACCGGTTAGTCTGCCATATTTTTGTCATTTTCAGATATCTTAACATCAGGAGCGCCTTTTTGCATAAACTCCCAGGAGACGCCGTCGTGTATCTTGTCAATTTGCTATCACGATGTCTCTCCGACTTCTGGCCTAGCAAATCAAATCTTAGAAGTCTCCTGGGAAAATTCATCAATAAAGTGCCAGAAAATATCAAAATTCTGATCAGACAGTGGAACAATTTCCGAAAGATACATTAGACTGTGTGGGCCATGCCACGAGAAAGGAAAGCCGACACTATATGCAGCGGCCAGGACTGATCAGCATGTGCATCCATTACTTTATTCCATAAGCGAACAGATAGAGGTGATCCTTAACATTAATCAAATTGTTGTTCTAATTCTCGTAACGATGATCTCCATGAGGCTAAACGGAACGAACTCATGCAGCAACAATAAACGGACCCTGAATGGACGCTGGGGAGTTTATATACAAATAAAGCGAATAAAGGAGATTACCGTTGTCTTTATTATATGTTGCTGGAAGCTTGTGGATGCCCGTTGTCTCTAGTGCTACTGCAAATTAGTAGATCGCTGTTACCTTGTGGATATCACTAATGCTTGTAGACTGTCGTGGTCTCAGGCGAATACCACTGCAACCTTTGTATAGCTGTTGTCCTGAGTGAATACTTCTGCAGGCTGTCTTGAGTGAACGAAGCCACAGGCTTATAGACAGTCGTAGTCTTGAATGAACACTACTGCAAGCTTGTAGTTAACCATTGTTTTGTGGAATACAGCTGCAAGCTGTCTTGATTGATTACTACTGCAAGCTTGTAAATAGCCGTTGTCTTAACTAAAAGCAGCTGCAAGCTGTCTTGAGTGATTACTCCTGCAAGCTTGTATATTGCCGTAGTCTTGAGTAAATACTACTCCAAGCTTATAGATAAGTGTTGTCTTGAGAAAATACTGCAGTAAACTGTCTTGAGTAAATACTTCTACAAGTTTGTAGATAGCCGATTTATTTGAGTCGATTCACTACAAGTTTGTGAACAGCCGTTGTCTTGAGTGAATACTTCTGCAAACTGTCTTGAGTAGGTACGACTGGAAGAATTTAGAGATTTTCTTGAGTGAATGGTTCTTCAATCTGTCTATGGGGAATAATGCTGCAAGCTTGTAGCTAGCTGTTATCGTGAGTGAATACTGCTTAAAGCTTGTGAAAAACCGTTGTCTTGAGCAAATACCGCTGCAATCTTGTATATAGTGTTTGTTTTGGGTGACTACTGCTGCAAGCTTGTAGAACGTTGTAAACTAATCTAAGCTTGTAAATAGCTGTTGCCTGGAGTGAATACTGCTGCAAGCTTGTAGATAGCTGATAATCTGAGTGAATACCGCAAGCGTGTAGGTAGCTCATGTCTACAGTGAAAGCTACTGCAAGCATGTATATAGAGGTTACAGTGCGTGAATACTGCTGCCAGCTTATAGGTGGCCGTTCTACTTAAAGCTTGTAAATGGCCGCTGTTATGAGTGATGGTCGTTGTCTTGAATAAATGTGGAGTCCGTTAATGTCTACACTTTGTGGATGTCCGCAGTATTTAATAAATGCAGCTGCAAGTTTGTGTATGTCCGTTGTCTTCGTATAGACAAATGGCTGTTGTCTTGGACGAATATATTGATAGCCGTCGTCTTGAGTAAAATGCTGTCTCGAGTTTGAGGATGTCTCACTAACACAATAGCAATATCGTTGCAACGATGCCATTTGTGAGAGATCGCTGTCTTGAGGTAACACCGCTGCACAATTGTGCATGACAGTTATCTTGTGTAAATACCTTTGTCTTGAGTGAATATTTCCGCGAGCCTGTGGATAACCGTTGCCTATAATGCAAACCTACTACAGGCCTATTGATGAGTTTATACCTCTACAAGCTCGACGATAGTCGTAGAATGAAAATTCCTCCATGATTGTGGATGACTATTGTTTTATGTAAAACTGCAAGCATTACGGACGGTCCTGTCTGGATTGAATTACAATAATATGGCAGCAAGCTTGTGGTCGTTATTTGGAATGAATTTTGCCTTACGATCCGGAGAAAATTGTTGATATGCATGCATACTAGGGCTAAGTTTTAGATGCAACCGTAGTTTTTTTTTAGTGTATCGATGGCAAGTGAACTGAAAGCTGGTCATAAATTGCTTAACTCATTAATAACGAATGGATTCTACCCATATGAAATGGATGAGTCCTTCCATCATTTTAGGGGTGTCTAGTAAATTTTCAATTTTCATTCTTCTACAGTTCTAAACGCTTGAATTCTAAGCAAACAGTGGAGACCTGATCAGACGCCGCGTTATGCGGCGACTGATCTGGGTCTGCACTGTTTGCCGGGAAGCTAGGCATTAATGTATAAATTGTGTGACACATTCGGTCTCGTATTCTACAACATATGAATTTGTTATTTATTCTAAGGGAAGATACTTCTCTTACTTAAATGATCCAGTAATGAAATAGTTACAGTTCTCTCTCAGTTAAGCTAGTATCTCACTGGGATGCGACAACTGGCGACTAGTTTGAGACAAAGATTTGCGATAAAATCCGCGACTTTGCGACATTTTTCATATTTGGATCTCACTAAAATGGTGATTACGACATATTTGCGAGTGTCGCGCGAATGTCGCACGAATGTCGTACGATTATCTCACGAATCTTGCCCAAATTCGCCTGGAGTTCGCACACACGTCGCGCGACAGTCGCGCGACGTTCGTGAGACACTTTTGCGACGTTCGCACAGTAAAATTGCGAATATTTCTCTCGTGCGACTGTGTCACGATACTCTCGCGAACGTCGCACGACTGTCGTGCGAAGGTCGTGCAACAGTCGTACGATGATTTTGCGAGAAAATGAGAACCTATTGACATTCAAGCAATTTTTTAATCATCAGACGTCAGAAAGATGGATATTGTGTTTTATCATAAAATATGGAGTGGTTCAGCCAGAACTAAGCCAGTACATTCTGGTGGGCATCCTTCCATTGGTACTGTTTCTCACTCTCAATGCCCAGTTTCTTTTTCTTCCTTGTTTCACCCGTCAGAGAAACCGTGGGAGCCCCCCGAGCTCTCGTCGTCGGAGGGAACAGGAGCTGGGACTGTTTCGGCTTCCTGTGTTGTGGTTTGATGGCCGGGTGCAGTGGCAGCCCTACCCCTACCTCGCCCTTTTCTGACCTTTGCTGGCACGATGCCCATGTTGCAACTGAATGAGTGCAAACTGTTTGCGAGAAACATAATTATCCGAGTCACGTGGGACGAAAATACGAACCATTCACGACACTTTTGCGACATTGCGAGTAATTTAAGACACTCGCACGACAGTCGTAAGATATTCGTACGAATGTCTCACGACGTTAGTGCGAAAGTTACTCAGTTTTACTTGCTCGTAATTTAGTCGCGGAAGTGTCTTATTTATGTCGCAATTTGTTCGCAATATAGTCTTATTTATTTCGCAAAGTTTTCGTGTTCACGGTCATTGCGACTCGCCGGAAACTAAATTGCGATGGGTCCGCGACGTGTTCGCGACACCCGCGATGACTTTGCGACTATGTTGCGACTATATTGCGAGAAATTTTGTCGCATAAAAAAGTTTTACATGTAAAACTTTTTTGTGCGACAATGCGAACCGTTTGCGCCAAATTTGCGACTCACGCGAGGATATTGCGAATCCTCGCGAACGTTTCAAGACAGGTTTGAGACTCATCCGCGAATGCAATTCGCAATCAGTCGCAAACTGTCGCATCCCAGTGAGATAGGGGCTTTACTCTCGATCTGCATTGCCGTCTTTGCAAAAAAATATTTGAACTGAGTTCTTAAACAACCGTGTATAGGTCGGTCGCGCTATAGTCACTACTTACAATGTGTCAGTGCGGTATTCTGCATGCGTATGTTAACGTTATGGTTTTTGCAAAAGTAAGTTGTAATGCCGTGACTGTAATATTAACGGGGTTTTTTATATCCCATCATGTAGTCGAGTGGTTAGAGTGGCTCGGTCATTGTGCAGAAAGTCACCGGAAGGTCGTGAGTTCGCGGCTCACCGTCGCCATCCGACGACTGGAAAACTCTCTTTGTCAACCCTACAGTAAATGGGTACCTTTTCCGAATCAATGAAGGTTAACGTAGTGATAAGGCAGCGAAAGGAGAGAGATGGGTTCCGCCTTTCATCAGCTGTGCCCAATATACAGTGGTTCTCTAACTCCCACTGCCCCTACGGCTATTAGGCTATGTCAAACCTTAACCTTACATTAAGTAGGCACAGTAACTTGTGCCTGAACAACTGACCCGACGTCGTTACAAACTCAGGCGTTGTCGGATCTTAATGCAGAGAGAGAAAAACAGTACTGGACATCTAGCAAATAAGTGTGTGTGTGTGTGTGTGTGTGTGTGTGTGTGTGTGTGTGTGACACGTCGTCGAGATAAAGATGAACCTACGTGTAAATTCATTGAATAAATTACAATGTATATAACGTTTAAGAGTTATGGCCCGCACAAGACAAACGGATGCACGGACGGACAGACGGACGCACGTATAGACCCTATATGGGTATAACATAATGGCATTTCACTATGGCATTGACAGAAAATTGGAGGGGACATAAAATCGTACATCCTCCGTTTTAAACATAGCTCTATAGTAGGAACACATTGAGCTGTCGCTTTGGTCTTATCATGTGAACACGGAAAATAACAAACTTCTGGATAGAAAGCATCACATTTAGAACTAATGACTTACATCGAATACGTATGTAGACTTGAATTGTTTAAAATGTTTACGCGTTCTCTTTAGCACATAATAAAAAAAAATTCTAAAAAATTTTTGCATCGTATATTTCACTATGCTTATAATATTAAAACTATAATCCTTACCTTCATTACTGGTTGCCTCTGAAGTCTTTCAGCGTATGTAAAAAATTAGGAACACGAACCAAAAGTCAAAATATATATATATAAACAGAGTTAAAATCCTATAAAAACACTTTAAAAGAAGTCAAAAGTACTTATTGGTATAATAATATCCCGATATTGAAAGAATATTTGCATACATGTATATGTTAATTATACTATTGTAAGAGAAAGAAAGACCTTTCCCTTTTGGTAACGACTAAAGTTGTGAGGAAACAAAGTACACAAGCACCGTATATAATGCTTCAGTGCCATGTGGCATTGCAGACTCGGAGACACAGCGCAGCATATCGTAAAAAAAGAATGTGTGAAATATGAGTTGGAATGAACATACATTTCACTAGCATGCAGTTGTTATTCTTCAGATTGTAGACTGGAGACTCAAAGCATTTAAACATAGCTCTATGTTCATACAAACACAAATAAAGCATTTGACATGAGCAGGGATCAGGAGACTGCACTGTAAAAATCGCGCTTAGCTATAAAACATAAGTGGTTACATGTTTAGGTGCAAACATGTTTAGGAATATGTCGTATAGCTAAACATGTTCGCCTTTTCTATTATTTTCCAGGACAAAGTCTGCTTAACACGTTTTATTCTGTTACGCGTTTCGGATGAATCCATTCTCTCTTTTCCCCGTTGAAGAACGAAAAAAGAGACGAAAATGTTGACAGAGGAAATTTTCAAAAGTAAATATAACTAGTTTTGTACATGTTTAATTTCTAAACATAAACCTAAACATGTTGCAAATTGAACATGTTACGATTTAAACACGTGAAAAATCGGACTGCATTTTTTGCATTGATTCTTTATACATTTTTACAGTGTGGAAACATGATTATGCAGGCACACACAATACCTTAGGACTCGGAGACCGGAGGCTAGGAAATGAAGGGGACATACATATATACATGCACCTATACACTGACGATTTGGAGATCTGGAGACTCGGAGACTAGGAGATGAAGGGGACACACATATATACATACACCTATACACTGACGATTTGGAGATCTGGAGACTCGGAGACTAGGAGATGAAGGGGACACACATATATACATACACCTAGACACTGACGATTTGGAGACCTGGAGACTCGGAGACTAGGAGATGAAGGGGACACACATATATACATACACCTATACACTGACGAATTGGAGACCTGGAGACCGGAGACTAGGAGATGAAGGGGACACACATATCTACATACACCTATACACTGACGATTTGGAGACCTGGAGACTCGGAGACTAGGAGATGAAGGGGACACACATATATACATACACATATACGCTGACGATTTGGAGATCTGGAGACTCGGAGACTAGGAGATGAAGGGGACATACATACATACATACATACACTGACGATTCGGGGATTAGGAGATCTGGAGACTCGGAGATGAAGGGGACATACACACATACATACATACATACATACATACATACATACATACATACATGGAAATATATACATAGATACATACATCATGGAGATTGTGACACGTATAGGGTAATACAATATTTCGTGTGGTCTTACATGATTTCTTCCCTGGTATGTGGTATCGAGTAAACGAGAACTACCAAGATTGTTGAAACGATGACCTTCGGGTTACCTTGACTTTTTAACGGCAAGGTCAAATTTGCTTTCCTTTTCTTTTATATGAAAAATGATAAAACATAAGATTTCATGGGAATTATTGAATATGTTGGAATTAGATTAGTATAAACAATCATCTCAAAAAGAACAAGAAAATATGTGAGAACAAGAGGTCAGGGTCCTTCTTTGACCTTTGACCTAGATCTCTCATGTTTTGATAATTTCAAAACCTTCCAAAAAGCCACTGGGCCAATTGTAACTAAATTTCATATAGAGTCTGCAGGGGTTTGGAGAACGAAAATTTGTTTAATCAGTCCAGGTATTTAAACAATTATATCAATATGAGGGGTAAAAAATTAAGCTGAGTCTATTTACAGTTAACTGTCAATAGCCAAAAAACGTTATAATGGCTATTTACAGTTGACTGTAAATAGCCAATAGACGTTAAAACGGCTATTTACAGTTAACTGTCACTAGCCAAAAAACGTTAAAATGGCTATTTACAGTTGACTGTGAACAACCCTTTTAGCGTTTTTTGGCTATTTACAGTCAGTTTATTATTTTAAGCTTGACATCAAGGCCATTGCTGGTTGCTGCTCAGTTATGATAAATTATGTCCGGTCGTGCTGGCCCAGGAGTTAAAGCTCTAGATGCGGGTTTGGCGAGTTTAGCCAGATCGTAAATTTATCTCCGGTCTGAAGATTATTTTATCCTTATAACCATTCGCCTCCTCGCTTCCCACCAACATCGGTTCGAAAATCCTGAAATACCGTTGAAAGAGAATTTTTAGATTCATCTTCCATTACTGAAAATCTGCTAAAAGGCCCGGGCAACCTCAAATAAACTATTTGCCCGTGGTTGGTTGGTTGTTTTGGGTTTTACGGTCCTATTAGACAGTTTTCCAGTTTTTATCAAGAGGTCTTTCAAAGAGAGAGAGAGAGAGAGAGAGAGAGAGAGAGAGAGAGAGAGAGTGGAACAGAAACGATAGATGAAACTAAAATTATCCAAACTCCATCCCGCACCCGCTGCAAGCACAGCCGGCCCTTGCCCTGCTATATACAAATTAGTAGAAAGACCAGGCACTGAAAGTTACACAGCACCATCGCCGGAACCAACTACCCCTATAGCTTGGTCGAGCTAAGTTGGCCGTGTTTATCGTAATCGTTTGTGGTATATATTATCGTTTATATACCTATATATAGGTAGATTTATTTTAGAAGTACACAGGTGTTTTTTTCCAGGTATGTATACAGAGCTGAAGATAAGTTTAACAAGAAATACCTTTAAAGGCCCCATAGCTCTATCAGCATGACATATTTTATCGTGCGGTATCTCTGCAACCTTTAATTCTCACTACAGTTTCACCATTGGTTATCATCGTGATTGGCCGGCTTTGAAAAATCAAAACGTCCTTGAGTTTACCATAAAATAGATTTGAAAAAATAACTAGGTCATTTTAGTTGCCAACAAAAATGACCTACTTTCGATTTCACAAGCTTTATTTCATGGTAAAAACACAATGTACGGGAGATAAAAATACAAGGTACAGGCGTTTAACGGTTGATAAAAATACAATGTACAAAAATGTTAGGCAAGGATCCCATTGATTGTGCCGCGGTTGCATTATTTCATTGCTTAACGGGGAACTAGAGACGAAAACCGTATTTTTATGGAGAAACTTATCATTTTTCCAAAATACCTTGTTCCTTCTGTTTTGCCAGTTATATGATACAAGAAAACACATCAACCGAAATATTTTCATCAATTATGAAGGCTGTACAGGTTTCATAATGATTTGTATTTTAACGATTTTTACCACTGGTAGGACTATGGAGACTTTAAAAGAAGATAATCGGCTTAGATTAAATAGAAGTGTGTATTGTAATATGTTTGCGTCAGGTACATGTAAGATACTGAATGTGCTGATCAGATTGTACGAATGCGCCTGTTGATATGGTTATTTCTTGTTGGTGTTGGGGAAATGATTACGGAAATGTTGCTGACGTTTGATTGGGGTCTGTCTGTGTTGCACATAACAATGAGGATTGGTTTGCTGACTGTCCCACATAAACCTTAAAAGTGCCGCAGTTCCAACACAACACAACAACTAAGCCAGCAACAATTACTTTGCTTCGTCTTCGATTTCTGTGTCAAATTATTGTGTTGGTTTTATATTTTACATGAGCGACATAACAGACGAATTCTTTGGCAAAAGCGATTTGGACCGAAATATCTAGATTCATCACGATCCGATTTATAGGCCAACAGTCAAATGAAACTGAAAGTAGAAAGAGAAAGCGAAAGTAAGCTACTTATATCAAAATTCCGGGTGTATTTATGTTTGCCAGTGAAATACTTAAAATGTAAGTCAAAAGTAAGGTTATACGGCTAAAGCTGAAAAGTGAGGATAAAATGCGCTTACTGTTGACGACACAATGACTGATAACAAAAGTGCTGACGACACAGTCTCTGCTGAGGACACGCTGACTGCTGAAAGAAGTTGCTGACAGTGCCTGCTAATGAAACTCCTTTTGACAGACACTCTTACGGGATAGATTGTTGTTCTTGTTAGTTCTCAATATTTGCTAAATGGATCGGACAAAATGTGCATTACAAATGAAAGAAAAAGAGAAAAGAAAGAAATGAAAAGAAGAAAAAAAAATGAATTATATGGCAGAAGGAAAAAGAAAAGAAAATAACATATATTCAAAATTCAAAAAAAAAAAAAAAATAAAAAAAATAAATAAATAAATAAAATAAATAAAAAGAAAAGAAAAAAGAATATGATATAAAAATATAATGAAATACAATGAAAAAAAAAAAAAAAAAAAAAAACTTGACCCGGATTCGAACTCACAATATACACGATGAGCCTAGCGTCCATGACATTTTTTCCCCCGCCTTATAACTTGAATACCCTTGGAAGTCTTTTCATGATACTTCACAGTTATGTAGATTGTGTTGCGTACAAGAATGGTAACTTTGCTTTCATTTTTTCGAATTATCTCCTCTTTTGTTCATTTTTGCAGACTCGTGTCTGCTGTGTAACTTGAATATCATCTTGAAACATTTTCATGTTACTTCACAGGTGTGTAGAACGGGTCATGGGTTCGTCGTAGTTGAACGATGTTGCTGGGTAATTTTCAGTGCCAGAGCGTCCAACTGATTTGGATTAAAATAGAGAAGCAGCCCCGGTAGCTCAGTAGGTTAAACGTTGGCATGCTGATCTAGCGGTCTTGGGTTCGAACCCCCCCCCCCCCGTAGGCGGGAATCTTTTCAGTCGTAAACGGGTTTACATTGCACACAACCTTTCATTATCACCCACCCATCGTCCTGATATTACTGAAATACTGCTAAAAAGGACGTAAAGCCGCAAGCCATCCATCCATCTTCAGCAGGGCAAGGACCTACTATGCTTGTAGTAGGTGCGGCGCGGTGGGGGGGAGGGGGTGGATGGAGGGTGAAGGGTTTGCTTGGACAGACTGTGTACAGCATGCAGTTCACTGTAGCCTATATTTCATGGTTCAGTGATATTGCCTTATATCTTGAGCAGTATTGAATATGAATGTTTGACAAATACGAATGACCTCATTCTATTTGTAGATTAGTGCAACCTACATGCCAAGTTCAACCGATTTCGTTTTGCATTTCCAAACATCGTGTTTGGGATGGTGGGACACCCAGACACTGTAACTGACCTGGTATTACTTGTAGGGCAGTGCGACATATTTCATGACGCACCTTTTGTGTTGGAATAGAATCTCTAACCCCAATTCCTGGTAGTACGGTTTGAGCCAGGATGTTCATATTTGACATACTGCTAGGAGCTAAGATGTAAAATACCTAATTAACTTTTTGGTTATTTTTGTAAAAGAAAATGCCTGAACCATGCCCCTTTGTTGAATTTACCTTTTCCAACTTTTGAACCGTTTGACCTAGAACCCAAGTTTTTGGAAAACTATTAGAATTTGCTAATGATTTTAATGATAATTGCGTTTTGCTGCATTCACTATTGACAGAGTTATGCCCATTTTCTGATCTGTATGAAACATATTACGGTGGTCTATTTCTCAAGAACCATAATCGCTGGGGCCTTGATATCAAATATGTGGATAGACCATAGAAAAGTAGAAGACCCGTATTATTTGGTCTGATATCTATCTAATTTTGGCCCGTTCGTCACTCTGTCCATCTGAACAACATTCACACGCCAGGTTGGTAGGTGGTATCGTTTAATCTTGACACGCAACATCGATTACCGAATATACACGATAACTGCAGGTGTGATATTTTTAACGATGAGTTATACACTCTATCACCTATTGCTAGAAATTCTCCCGGTTTGGGAGGCAATAAATCCTTGAAATAATCTTGTGGTTTTCAGCTAGCTGTCATCATTATCTAATACCACTTTCCACAGTTAATTATTCTCCAGATGTCCCAGTATCAAATTTAACACTTTATGCATCCAGCAAATTCCATTTCATTCTTTATATAAATAATAAAAAGGCAGGTATTTTTGTCACCCAACTTAGGTGCAGGGGGACTATAGTAATGACCTATGTCTATCCGTGTGTGTGCGCGTCCCTTGGTAAATGTGACTCCGTACGTGTGTCCATGCATCTGTGCGTCAGTCCGTCCCAAATCTTGTGTCAGCAACTCCTCCTACACGCCTCATCCGATTTTTTTGAAACTTTTCAGGATTTCTTGCTCTGATATGAAGATGTTCAGCAGCGCATGTGGTTTTGGATTTTCAATCATTTTTGGCAGAGTTAAAGGCCTTTTGGACTTTCCATATAAAAAGTTTGTGTCTGCATCCTCCTCGACGCCTCTTCCAATTTTTTGACTTTGCAGGGTTTCTTGCTCTGGTATGACGATGCGCATGCACAGGCACCTGACGAAAGGATTTTTTAGCCTTGCTCGTCTTTTCAGCCGTTTCCTAATGGTATTGTTCACAATACAATACCATTAGGAAACGGCTATAGATTTACAAGTCTTTGTTTATTTTCTTTTTTTTTTAATTTTGACTGAAAAAAGACGTCAGAGCAAGGCTAAAAAAAATCCTATCGTCAGGAGCCTGTGTGCGCATGTGGTTTTGGATGTGGTTTTGGATTTTTTATTCAATCCTTTTTGAAGGAGTCACAGCCCATTTGGACCTAGAATTTGTGTTTGCACCCCCTTCTGAACGCCTTTTTTGAAACTTTGCAGGTTTTCAAGAGCAATAAGAGCAACAAACCCGGTTTTCAATCTCACGATATGTATACTATGTTCAAGATTCTAGTTTTCTTAATTTCTGAGAACAACTCTCACACAAACTTTCAATGTTTACATGCATTTCAATGTTAACATGCAACATAGGGAAAGAAAGAAAAATGAATAAAAATTAGAAGAATAATAGCAATGAGCCTGAGTCTCAATCCCACAACACAATCACTCATTCTGCATATATATATTCCAAACTTGAAGATTCTACAAAGCTTGCACAGTTTCTGAGAAAACTGTGACACAAATTTACCCTGAAAAGACAGAAAAATGGACAAACGAAGGGAAGAATAAGAGCATCGAGTCCAATTCTTAATCCCATGATACAACTCATTGTTCATATGTATACCAAGGTGGAAACTGTGACAGAAAAAGTCTTGCAGAATTACGAAGTTACGGAATTACGGACAGACCAAATCCAGTTTAGCCCCACTTTTTCAGAGCCGGGCTATAAATACTGATCTACTGTATTTCTTCTAATAAACATATCTGGGCATTGCAATTTACAAGTCCTATAAACAGAATTCTGGAGACACAGTGTGGACCAAAAAAGCCAGTCTAATGGTCTATAGCAAGCTCTGTTAGAATTTGGCCATTCTTTTTACTGAAAAAGTGAGTGGGGTGTTTATAAGAGAGGAGTGTTTATTAGAAAAAAATATGATATGCATAGCAAGTATTTTTGTCACTTAAAATTGGAACATAAATATCATTTCTAAGAATAGTGACATCATTCTGCAATAAAATCATATTTTTGTATACCATATTAATCCTATTAAAGGCCCCGGGGGCGTTGCATTTTAAGAAAGGGGGCTGGGGTGTATTAAGAGCCTAAAAAGTGGTAAAAAGTCTCTGCCCATATACATCTAATAAATACAATTAACGGGAATGGATATGCATTCAGATAAAGAAGTTCTATTGCACAACCCGCAGGTTTGCACAATAATCACTGTGTGAGTCCGTCCGTCCGTTATCAGTTAGTGAAAACGCTTATTACTCTTGAACCACATTCTATATTTTGATAAAATTTTGCATACTTATACATGTCAACATTATCTAACGACTCACATGCATAACCGTCTTTTTTAATGGACCAGGCTTTGCTGAGCACAAGTTGAAAATTTACGGTCAAGTGGTGAAAATGCTCATAACTCTTGAACCCTGTGGTATATATGGTTCAAATTTTGTATACTTATGTATTTTAACATTGTTCAGCCATCGGCATGCAAAACGGTGACGAAAGTCCAAACAGTATTGCACGACCCACAGGTGTGCACTTTAATCGCTGTGCAGGTCCATCAGTCTGTTTGTCCTTCCGCTGTAGTCAGTGAGTGAAATTGCTCATAACTCTTAACCACATGGTGTAGTTTGATAAAAATATGCATCATTCTACAAGAAATGACCAACTTCATTTCCATACATTCCTTCTGGCACCAGAAACTGATTATTCTACATTCACCACGGGTTGTGTACATTGCCATCAGTTGATTATTTTTCTTTTTTGACCCTTCTCACTATGGGTCAACTCTTAAAGGAAAGACTTTGCTTCTCTAGGAGCAAATTCTTTCCTTAAAAAGTGAACCCCATTTGGCAGAGCTGCGTCCTCCAGAGAAACTATCTGGAATTCATGTAATTCTCCTTTGTAAAATTGATGGAAAACATGGAGATCAGCAATTCAACACAGTATAACATTATTTTTGGAAAAGATGCAGGGGGCATTTATTAGTTTAACTTAAATATAATTTTCTTAACCCATTTATGCCCAACGAAATGCACTGTCATAATTAAATAGATGAATCCATTTGTCAATTAAAGGCTGTCTGGTCAAGTTTCTTTTTATCATTTTATTTCATTTTAAGGAAAAATACCCATTTGTCTTATGCGAATGGTTCAGACCTGTTATGCAGAAGCTGATCGAGGTCAGCACGAGGGTGACAACATATGTATTGAGAAGAACTAATCCTTGCTGAAAACGTGTACAAAACGTTAATTGAAACAGACAGGCCAAATGTCTTTTAATCTTTCACTATCTTCTTTTGTGGTTACAGTCAAGTTTTAATGATAAATTATTTGACATGCTAACAGATTGTAGAAAAGAGGTTTTCTTATGAAATCTTTGCAATGGGTGATAGAGTGTATAAACAAATGCACAGAGCAAGATAAGCTGTCTTTAATACGCGGGTTGGATATACAAAAAAGAAAAATAATTTATATTTGAGTCTTACAAAAGGTATAAGTATATATCGAAATTAACATGCACGACTGTTTTAATCAATTAATTCTTTTGGATCCTAAAAACCGTTTACGGTTAGGAAGGTTTCCGTCTACAGCTGGTCTCGAAACCCGGAACCTCTAGATTAGCAGCTAGAGCTTAACATACTGTGCTATCGGGGCTCTTGTCAGAAATTAACGCGTGTAAAGATTTTTTTCTTATCTTAATGGTATTTTTCGCGGCGCAGCAGCGTATAATTTCAGTTTTGTTCCACATTTCACAAGATTTCATTGATGTCAAAATTTAGCCAATAATATCAAAAGTCAATGAATATCTAATCTTCATTTTTTTCCCGTCATACTGCACTACGTGAATACTAGCACTCTGTCAGATGTTAATTCAGAATGTTTCTCATGTTTGT
Source organism: Ctena decussata (assembly GCA_963989385.1). NCBI lineage: Eukaryota > Metazoa > Mollusca > Bivalvia > Lucinida > Lucinidae > Ctena > Ctena decussata. Next base: position 72,222 of record CAXDIV010000175.1, on the reverse strand, counting down.
AAATTTTCAATAGAAATTTTATCGAAAACTGACGCAGGTATTCAAAACTTTCTGTTTTTTCGTTGTAGATCTTCTTTCGATGTCTACTTTCGGTTTAACCCAGCGGGTACATAACGTCAAAATGACGTCATATTGATGTCGATGCGCCGTGATGACGTCTCATCAAAAATCAATATGACATCATTTTGACGCCATGTGCCTGCTGGGAATACGCACAAACAAACATTCCATTCCATCATGCTGGTAATTGTTTTAGATTCAGGTCAATCTCAAGGTTAACCGCGGTCCATTTGGACAGCTCAATCTTGAAATAGGTTATTGTCGCTATCCAGTGTCAAAATTACGGTTGCGGATGCCTACCGACATAGCTCTCTTGAGTCATATTCATGTATGTTATTGTCAACTCTTCACCTAGAGACATATTACAAAACACACTTCCATTTAATCTGCGCCGATTACCTTTTTTTGAAGAGTTTTCTTGCTTAAAATGTGCCAGATACAAAAAATTAAAGGAGCTATACCAGCTGACACTATGTTAGTGTCATTTTTATACATCACACCTTTGTCAAATCGCATGTGCCTAATTTAATCGATATCGAAGTGGAAATCTTTATTTCAAAATCCAGTAGGCCATAGGCCCATGAGGATACAACATATATACAACAATTTATGACAGACAGTGCAATGGACAAGCAATACAACTAACATAATGCTAACTAATTCCTATACCCACAATGCTATGCCAAATAATCAGAATTTCAGCAAGAAAAGAAAATTTTGGCGGAGAAAGTGATTATCTCAACACGACAACCTCGCCCAGCGGGCAAAACAACGTCGTATCAACGTTGCTTCAACGCCATGACGTTGAATAAACGTTGACACAACGCTACAGTAAAACACTGTACCCGCTGGGTCAACTTAGCCTAAATTACCAACAGATGCTATTAGATATTGTATCTAAAGCATTATGTAATGCGAAGTACTGCTAATTTGCCAATAACTTGCTGGTTCCCAGTCTTAAATGCATAGCAAATGTCCCGGACAACATTGTGTCAACGTAGCTGCAAAACCATTGCATCAACGTTGAATCAACATTCGCGGCACCTTTGCTAAATCATGACATTTAAGACTATTCATATTAACGCCGATATGTATGCAATAATAGAAAACAAATACATGGGTTTATTCTTGTCATATCACATTTATTTTGCCTAAAAATATTTAAATTATTCAAAAACTCATGTTTTAATTCATCACATTCTCTATTATACCATGGGTTCTCATTTTTTCATATCATATGCTGTATAATCCGATTCAAATCAGTCAATACAGCGGCATACAATAATCGGATGGACATTAGGACATTTATGAGCAAGAAAGAATCTGATCAGCCTGTACAATTGAAAAGTATAAGCCATTCTAAATTCATTTATTTCTATGCAGTGGTTTGACTAAAAAGACTATTTCTGAGATCAAAAGTTACCCTCTGCTCAGTAGCAAATTACGTCTATCAAAGATTGGCAATAATATAAGTTTCATAATATGGAGAAATTGTAAATAATTCAATATAAATATTTAGAGAGAAAGGTAAATTAGTTAAGTTACTTATTTCGACACGAATTTTCCGCTTTGGAAATTCCCTTTTTTTTCTTTTTTTAAATCTAAACTTTTCTGATTCTTTTCTAAGGATAGCCAGGGAATTTTCAAACAAGCTGTTTGCCGAAGAATTTAAAATAAACTCTGTATTTTTTTTTCTGATGAAAAAAAAAACTCAAATGAAAGCTGATTTTCATACTTATACTTATACGTACTATATTTTTGTCCTGTTTCTAAAGCAACGTTAACTTTGTTCAGGCCGTGTAATACAGTTATTGTAAAATAATGAGATAATAATGAACAAGAATAATAAAAATACTAAACGCCTTTCATGATTATCTCAAATACAACCACGCCCCCTTTTCAGATTTAACTATTTAATTGGTCGCGTGTTTAAACAGCTCCAACACAATACTTTGATTAACATAAAGCCACGCCCATTTTGCTGGCTATAGAGCAATTCATGTCATTCCTGTTTCATAATTAAATTTGATTGGTATCATATTGATTTGTACCCAATGGTCTGAGCACTGTCTTCACATTGTTGCTCGCGGTTTTCTTCATTTTCTAGTCTAGTCCAGTCTATCCTATAACCTTGCAAGGTCGTTTGACTTTAAAATGACTTCCCACCCATTCCTGTCTTAAGCTGCAGTAGTTGTGCTGGCAAAGTTGATCCCTGTCCACGATATAAATTAAAATCTTAAAAACTGTCTTAAAATTGTGTTTCAACGGCCACGCATCTTCTCCTGTCTGTCTCTTCTTCTTTTTCTTTCTACTGTGCCATGCACTGTGTCTTTGATAAGCCAGTGGCCAAACCACATCATTTTCCGTTTCTTGACCACGGTCAGGCGTCATATTCTCCAGTAGCTGCTCGGACCATTTTGCGAACATCCATGATCTTTGTATATGATGTTCTGTAACCCTCTGTAATCTCTCATCTCAAAGACCTGAGTTTTTTTTCCTATCTCTGCTGTCAAGGTCCATGACTCACGGGCATACAGAAATATGGACATGACAAGGAAGCGCATTCAATTTCTTTTTGATCCAAGAGAAACGTTGTTATCTCTCCAAATTGACTTCAGCTTTGTCAGAGGTGCAGTAGCTTGTACAATCGTTGAGAGACCCTCCGGTTTTGAGCCATCATCTGAGACAGTGACACCAAGGTGTTTGAAGAGTTCCCAGTTTCTGTCCTTATACGTTGATCTCCCTATGGATTTCGTTCGTGCTGTTCGTCATTACTTTTGTCTTCTCGGCACTTATCTCGTGTTTATATCGTATTTATAACTAAATTACTTACAAATACAATGGTTTTATAATGGATGCACCTTTAACTTGTGAGATTAAAACTTTTGGCGAGAATTAACTCCCTGCCATTAAATGAAACATTACACAGAATAAATATGCTTAGCAATAGCATGTGTAAACTCTGTTCCAATAATAGCCCAGAGACTTTAGGCCATTTCTTATTATGCTGCCACTACTTTACTAATGAAAGAGAAATTTTAATGTCGAATTTGAAAGAAGCTTTACTCAACATAACAGGACAAGCAGTATATGATTTGTTTTCGGCTTTACCGATGACGGAAAAACTCCAGCTGTTAATAGGAGACACAGGACAAAACATTGATACAGAGACCTACAATGTCTTTGACAAATTTGGTAAAAATATGCTCCAGTTATTCTGGGAAATAAGGCAAGAGGCGACAGTGTGAAAATTAAATCTGGTTTCCTTTTAAATGCAAACACCTTATAAACCTAGCAGATGAGATATACATAAACTATGAGTTCCAAATGATACAGCTTTGCAAGCAGGGTCACACGGCATTCATTTTTCTTTCGCTGTATTCGGTCTGCGTACTCCCGATGCGAGTCTACAGACACGACCCATCAGCATGCCAGTGTGCTATTTTAAAGATAATTTGTGTGTGGTCTTAATTGTTGCAATGCATACTACGACTTGTATGTGATTGCCCTTCTTCTAGTATTACTGTAGGTTAGATTTATATGAATTTTAGAAATGACATTTCCTAAGTGATATGTTCATAATTTTAGTCTTAGTATTCTGCTAATGGTCTTAACCTGTATATATGTATATAACCTAGATGCAACTCAGTTACCCCGACCTACCAAGCCACATGGTCGATGCAGTAACGATGTCTCTCTCCTCTCAGAATATCCCCGGAGTCAACGTGGCACGCACTTGAGATGCTCATTTTAGGTGCCCACAATAGCTATCAGTTGATATATGTTAAATAAATGTGAGAAAACATAACTGTAAATAACCACATTATACTTACAGTTAACTGTAAATAGCCAAAATCGTTAATATGGCTATTGACAGTTAACTGTAAATAGCCATTTTAAAGTTATTTGGCTATTGACAGTTAACTGTAAATAGCCATTTTAACGTTTTTTGGCTATTGACAGTTAACTGTAAATAGCCACTCCGAAAAAATTATGGTCAACTTTTTCTGACTTCTATTTGTTGCAGAAATTTGACAAAGTTAGTCAGATTTGTTACACCCGGGACATTTTGCACCAAACCTTATTCAAGTGCAAACCGTGCATGCAATATCAAAATTAAAGACAAAACAGTTGATCTCAAGGCCCAATAATGTAACTTTTAATTAAATGATCATTGAAAGCATATTTAAAACAGTCATTTTAATCATGATACAATTTTAGTAAAAATTTCACACTTTTGCGTTTCACTCGGAACAAAATTGACCCTTTCTTGATCAGCCATCATTTTGTAAGTGTTGAAGCTACGACAGTAAAACTCTGCACCACTTTTATGGTCATTCCAATGCATACTCTGAAAATAAACAAAATGTACAAAAAGCTTTCACTCATCAGATATCGCAAAGAAACGAAAAAGACTTATTTGTGGGTTTTTTTTAGAAAAAAAAATCACCCATCTATCTTAATAGAAACACAGACGGCTGGCGTCTGACATACGTTCCGGGACGTCTTGGGTCGGGCCCACCGTGGTTTAACTGGTAGGCTTCTTCTGCTCCAGAATTTCAGTGTTGCTATTTCTGTGAGTCCTCACGTTTGTTTTATCTTAGTTTTAATTTTAATTTCTATGTTCTTGAGATGTTATACTTTTGAGTTCAGAATCATCCAAGCAAACCGAACAACTAAGTGTCTGACGAACCAAAGCAGGATCAAGGTCTCGACTGCAAATCCGTCAAGCCCCCACCTTACACCCTCCCCCACAATAGTTTCATTGCTGGCCGTCTCAAATTGGCTCTACTATTTTGGTTCTTTTTAATTGTTTCATGTGTTGTATGTCGCTTTGACTGTTTTCGTATTTGTTTGTTATGTGAAGGCTAGCCCCTAGCCCTGACACGAAAAATTGAAAATAGGTAAAATAGACGTTTAGATTTTTTTGCGTATGTCAAGGTTGGGGCTTTTTGTAAGACTGTTGTGTGGATGGTAAGTGTTTTTTGCTGGGCTGAACAACTAAGTATCTGATAAACCAAGGCAGAACAAAGAGCGTAGGTTGGTCTACCACAAACCGGTTAAACCGTCGTTCTCTGACCTTTGACCAAGGTCTCTTATATTTCGACACTCTAAAGCAACTAGACAATTGTAACTAAGTTTCATAGGGCGTCCAGGGCTTGCATGACTAAACTTTTTTCCAGTGGTTCAAGTCAGATGAAAGGGAAAAGGCGTCTATAAGCTCTGGCTTGCTGCCCAATCCCAATAAATTCACGTGTTTGTTATTATATATGTATATATGGAAATAAAAAAAATGTTTCAACTAAGTCAGATTACCAGCATGACCGCGACAGCCAATATATGGTAAAAACTTTGCAAATCTTCTACAGAATTGATTGACAGACGGCCTTGAAACTTCGTGTGTAGCATCGGAGACCCGAAAACTTCTTAGAGTGTTTAAATGATGACCTTGTGTTTACCTTGACAGCAATGTCAAATTTGCTTTTTGGTGCGTTTATATCGAAAAATGCTTTTTAAACGCAAATATTCAAAATCGAAACTAACGACTAACAGCTGAGCTATAAGAATGTAAGTGTTGACCATGCAAATTTGAATTAATCTGTTTTATTTTACTCAGCCATGAAACGAGAAAATGTTATACAATGAACATTTACCCACCGTGTTGTAAGTATGGTATGAACGTTCAAAACAGTGTTGCATTTTCACACATCCGACAAAGTATTGTCATATTTAGTCAGCTGCTGAACATACGTTTTCCTGTATCACGCCTGGTAAACTATCACAGGTACCTCCGGCGGAGGTACCGATTAAAAGTTGTGACAGGCTTATGGAGCTGCCTGTGACTGTCAAAAAATGACAACAAACGGTAGGTATTCCTCTTTTTTGACAAAATATGAAATAACCAGGGAGTTTATTAAAATCAAAAAGTGCTATTCGACCCTTATAGACATAAAGTTTTGTCTCACATCGTATCCCGCAGAACTTTCCATATTAACCAAAGACCTGACTTTTGAAGTGGCCCACAATACTCAAAACATAAAGAATTTGGCCGTTTTTTGTCTTAAATGCCGTGATCTGGCATATGAATCTGTTTTCCTCGGCACACTGATGTTAAGGTGACCTCCTTACCTAAATATAAATGTCAATTGACTACAAATAAGGCTTGATTTTTCAAAACAACAGCTGGAGGTGCCTGCAGTGGCGTGGAGGTGCCTGTGATGTAAGAAAATATAGTGAAAATCTGAATAGTTACTGCTGCTGGAAATATTGGCATACTTCTTCTCTAAACCACTGCCTGGTATATAAGAATCATTCAATGAAGGTCCCAATAAGCTATCATAATGCATATATCATGAAATTCCACGTTAAAATTCCTAAAACACCATCTCAAAGAGGTATTGCCCATTACGTTTCCGCTTCCGTTAGTCAAACATTGACGAATTTCACATAGTTGCTGAAAATTAACTGCATGCCTAAGTCAGTGTTAAAATCATTATGAAATGCGCGATGAAATAATGAGTCAACATTTTTGTGAATAGTTATGACTGTGATCGGGAGGTGCTGCCTATGAGTAATTCTGTGACCGAGACGGGGTTGGGGTAATGTTTCCAGCAATAGCATATCTTACCTGCACAGGTTAAGGTGTGACAATTTATTTGACCAATCAGTGGACCAGAATTACCGATTATAATAATTTCATTGGCTGATTGGAGGTCTACACACTATGTGATCAAGAGACAGAATGACATTTCTGTTCTGTTCAATTCTCCTAACGACGTCCCCAAGTGGCTCAGCGGTACGTAACCATAGTTGCACGTACTTGGCGCCGTGTGTCCGTCCAAGAGAATGATATTTGGAAGTTAATCCTCCTTATATAGTCCACTCCCGCCTTTAACTTTATGGTTACTGGAGTGATAGGTGCTACAAGTGATTCAGTCAGTCTATTTTTGAATTGCTGTCGCTAGAATCCGAATACATCCGTAAGGCCTACAGATTACATCATCTGCAGGTGACATATTCTCAACATTACACCTTTTAGTATGTTGAAGTGATTGGAATCTTACTTTAAATTATGTGTAATTCAAAGTCTCCGAATAGCCACTGCATCGAATTTGGTAACAAAAGAGCACTTTTACTACACGAAAGTCATCTTCCGAAACATTGTTTTTGCAAACGCTTCGAGTAGCTGGCATGGCGTGTGATCTCGACAATTTCTAACGAGTTGGAATGACTAACAGGCAGTCATCACCATTCATATAAACGTTGCCTCTTATTTAAGGTGAGGTGGGAGTAATTGACAAAACACATGATTTTATTCATACTTCTTTATAATGTACATTTTCAATCCCTCTTTCAGAAAATGTAATAAAAAAGGGGGGTCGCCGATGTCGTTTTCAAGATATCTGACCTCGAAAACGTCAGTTTTTTCACTTTTTTGACCCGACGTTATAATGGCGTTCTATGGAAAATGCACTTTTTTGCTCGTCCCTCTTGGATAAAAACCTCCATTCTAAGAAAACAAAACACATTTTTTTCTTAAAAAACTAACACAGTATGGTCAAATGATAGAAGTTCACAGTAAAGCAATAAAGATAGTAGGTCGCCGACTTAACTTTCGAGTTAAAGTGCATAAAATGCCCAGCCTGTCGTCACTTTAGACAGAAATGTTGACGTTATGCATGGTGACGTTAACGTTACTTAACTTTTCGCGCCACATATTAACTATCGCTTTTTGTATTTTAGTTTTAAAAATCGAAAACATAGTCATTATGCCTTCCCATACAGCTGACGGGCACCCGAGTCGGGGCGGGCTTCCACGTGTTATGACATTTGAACAATTCCCTTGTCCACTTGACATTTGTACAGTGTAAGCGAGTCAAGTTTTCCAGTTCCTGACCCGACCCAAGAAAAAACCTATAATATTCTGCACTATAACCTAGCGTTCTAACGGCTGGACTTCGGCGACTCTTCTTCTCTCTCTCTCTCTCTCTCTCTTAAAATGATAGGCAGCTTTGATTCACTTTTACAATAAAACGTTTCTTTGATATACACTTGAAACAGAAATAAGAAAAGAAAGACAGAAAAGTGAAAGAAATGCAAGGAAAAAGAAATGCCACATTGTTTTTAGCTTATTGACAGAACAGATCATTGAATTATCGTATCAACGTCGACAAAAGATTCTAAAGACATTGCGTCGACGTTGATACGGCTGCCTGGCGTTGTTCAAATGCTAGGGACAGTCTAATATTTTTTAATATAACAGAAATTTGGCATAAGTGTTGCTCATTAGTATTTTAAGTGTGGGTGGTATGAAAACGACTGTCTATGGCTGCTACCATGATAACTTTTAAGTGCGTAGTCGCAGTGTAGAGAGTAATCTGACTACTCATTGTACGATTCTGGATTCAATTTCACGAGGCTTTGTTATTGCAACTCAACAGCTGCGAACTCCGTCTAACAAAACTGTTGAGAAAATGTCAGAAAACAGCTTTCTCCCCACGGAAAATTAGATATATTTTTTCAGTTTCTTCTCTACGGCACCTTCTATTTCCCTTTCTTGTCATATGAAATTTGTAATAAAATTATTGCAACTCAACAGCTGCAAACTCCGTCTAATAAACTGTTACGAAACTGTCAGCTACATGTATCCCGCAAGTAGTAGCACGGAAAACTAACTATACTTTTTCAGTTTCTTCTCTTCGGCATTTTCTGCTTCCCTTAAATTTCGCCCAGGGCTCAGCCTCCTTGCATTTTGTGAGCAGACCATGTAGTCATCACAGAAGCGGCTAACGTTGACGCCATCTTGTTTTTATCAAACGGAACGTTTGACGTCATTAGGTAACGTAGCGACAGAAACTGCCGCACGGCGGCGCTGAATTACTCCCACCTCACCTTAAGCGCATTTCATAACTATTCTAACACTGAATTAGGCAGTAAATTTTCAACAGCTACGTACAACTCGTCAATGTTTGACTATAAGATATGGAAACAAAACGGGCAATAACTCTTTGAGATGATATGCTTTGGATTTAGGATTTCTGTTGTGAAGCATCAATGTTACGTGTTCTGATGTCCACTTGTCTGTAGTCTTCTAGCAGTAAGGCACATGTACAGCTGCCCACTTTGCTTTCTGGTTTGTTTTGTAACTTAAAATATAAAATAGGTAAAACAGAAGTTAGCGTTATTTTCATTTGGGATGGTTGAATGACCACCTGTCTGGGTAAGAGCTGTTTATTCGGTTTACCATGCGTGTCTTTTATGAACTATTGTCAATGTATACTTAATTCCATCTTTGTTTTGAGAGCAGGGTGTAGACTCTGATGTATAAGTTCATGATCATTGTCTGTCGTTTTGATAAAGATATGCTTGATATACGCATTGTGATAGATTATTGCGACGTTGAATGAACGATTCTTTCAAGGCAGTAGTCTAGAGATGAAGAATAACAATATTTGCAACCGCAATAAATCTTCAGATTTTCACTATATTTTCTTACATCACAGGCACCTCCATGTCGTCACAGGCACCTCTAGTTGTTTTTACAGAATCCAGCCTTATTTGGAGTTTATCGGTAGTTATATTATGGCAAAGAGATTTACTTTACGTCAGTGTGTCCAGACAAACAGATTTTTATGCAAGAAAAGTGCATTTAGGACCTAAAACAACCGATTTTTTTCTTGTTTTGAGTACTTTCGACTGACCTTAAAGCCACTTCAACAGTCATATCTTCCGCATATAAGTAAAGTTCCCGGGAATGTATTGTGTGGCAAAACTTCATGTATATAAGAGTCGAATAGCATTCTTTGATTTTCAATAAACTCCCTGGTTAATATGTATTTTATCCAAATAGACGAATACCTACCCTTTTTGGTCTATTTTTGGACCGTCACAGGTAGCTCCGGATGCCTGTAACACCTTTTTATCGGTACCTCCCCGGAGGTACCTGTGATATTTTACCAGGCGTGTGTATTGACATTTCCTTTTCTTAACCTTACAAATGTGTTACCTATGGTGTTATTGAAATGCCTTCGATGGCTAATGACGCTTAAAAATAATATATTCGGATGCAAGGTTCTTTAATTGTCTTAACCCGCCGGACGTGTGTCAACACACACACACACACACACACACACACACACACACACTCGCGCTCACACACAACGAAAACTTGATATTTGACAATTCTCGTGTTATCCCTTTATTGAAGATAGATCAGAGTATACCATAAAGTTATCAAGGCTACCTACCTTCACATGAATCAGTATAAGAGTGTACAACTGTGCTAAGCAAAGAATAAAAAATAGAAATTCATTTCAATGAAAATTAATTTATAAAGCCCATAGTGAAGTCTCTTCAACCCTCATCTATTACTACTGCCGGTATATCATTCTCGATGCTTGCCCACTGTATTCGGTAAGGCTGAGAGTACGGCGACTTGATTACGTCACATTGCCTTGTGCGGGTCATATTGTAAACGATAAGCCTGCCTGTTATGGCGCATCACTACTCTATAGAAGACAAATGGTAATACGCGGTGCATATTACCCTGCAATCGGTACATATTACTCTGCAATCTTTCTAAAAAAGTAGCAGCCTGAAAATGCCTGAAATAGATTTATTTTAAAGGAAGACATTTTTTCTCTCAAAATTAACCGCAGTTTATGTCTTACAATTTCAAACAGTCTGTTTTACAAATACTAAATATAGTAATTGGGAAACCGCCCTGGAAAACTGTCAGGAATATACATGCATACTATACTATATACACATGCATACTATACTGTATGCATACTAAGATGGAGTATTCAATTGCGTTATCATGATTTAAAGAAACATTATTTATATAACAACCGCCTGTGTAAATGTTTCACAAATTGTACGTGTAAGCGTTGTTTTGATCCGAAATACACTTTGTGAGTCAATTATGGAATCCCACCTTGGATTACGTCATGTGATCAAGGTCACTCGGAGACAACCGATTCATTTCAGTCCTTTTCGTCGGTTAATGCAAAAGGAATCGGACGTGCCAAGATCAGTCATGACAAAACGTAAGTAGCTTACATATTATATTTTTATATTCTTCAATGCAGTTAGTGTTTGAGAAAACCTTGTGATATCTAGTTGGGTGACTTAAGAACTCTAAAATATTTTATCTTTTACTATTTTTGGGCTTGTTGGGTTTTCCATGTCCATGCAACTACTAAAAATAGGCTCCAATTTTTCGATATATGATCTAAATATAAACAACGCTTACTTTACTGACATTTCATTTTCTTTACTTTTTTCCAGTTCGTGGCTTCAGTAACATTTCAATTGATTAACCCAAAACCCCACTACAATATTTATTGCATCTATTTTTACTCTTTCTTTTTTTCTTTTAAATCTGTAAAAAAACAAATATAAAAAAACTAAAACAGGTAGCAAATTGGATAGCGATAGAGTTGACCGCAATGCCAGAAGTACGACAAACAATATCAATATCAAACGGTTTTGCTTTGGAACGCAAGTAGCTAAAGCTACAAAGGCATTTGGTCAGGCATCAACCTCCTAAAAAAGATTTGGAATGAAATCTTAATTTAGTCTGAGGTCAAACCTGACTGTCGTGCAATATAAAGGGAGAATCATATATTGCGTTGGCCACCATGTTTTGTTGCAGATCATGAATGTCATATAACCCTCACGATTCATGTAGAAACACTTATTTTAGGCACTGTACTGAAATGAAAATACGTTACCTACACCATTTTGTTGAGACTGAGCCACTGTGTGAAGAAAGGTAACAGTTTAAATTTCAAAACAAATCATTCATTTATACGCGATAGTCTCCTTATAATGAGCCCGGTAGTGATTTTTTTTGTTGTTTACAAAGTGTGCCTTAAATTCTTTAAGTGGTACGTATGGAAAGCAAGTAGTATCAAAATTCTTAAAATTTAACGGAGTAATACGGAAGGTGTTCATCAATATTCTAAACCAGTGTGTACAAGCTAAATGAAATGTTATTTAAATATGAATAGAATTTTATATCAGAATATACTTTCACGTGGGGTTTACAAAAAATAAGAACTAAATGGCATAGGGGCTGCATAAGCGGTAAATATTTTCTTGATGAATCAATTATCATCCCTTAAATAATTGTTTTCTAGTTCTAACAGTTATGTACTAAAATTTTAAAAACACGTTTTGTCAGTTATGTCTATTTACTGATAAAATTAAAATTATAGAGCAAAATCAAACCGGAATTTTGTGGATCAAGATTTTGCGTGAACTCTTTGATTTCAACGAAGATGTGTACATGTGTAACATTTACATACCGCCTGTAGGTTCGAAGTGGAGAAACGCTGCAGATTTCGATATATGTGAACAACTGGAGCAAGGAATAATTGCTTATAAAACATTTGGTAAAATATTTATCACAGGTGATTTTAACAGCAGAACATCCGATGCCACAGACCTATTAGATTTTGATAAATACCTGGATGAAGAGCATGACTTCTTTAACTTTTCTGATTTACAAATACGTGACAGAGTAAACAAAGACCACGTCTTAGATAGTAGCGGACGCAGATTATTGTTATGATTTGGGTACCTTGACCACTATCATTTATACACAGTTCCGAGCAACACCCAGAATGTCACTCAAAATCACGTGATGGCGTATACCTGGCCAATGCAACGACAACTTAGCACGTGATAGTCTCACAAACAAATCGCACGTGGTTAGTATTGTACACAAGTCCGTGATTTTACCTTACAGTTAATGGAGGGATGTATACCTGTGTAAAGAAAACAAACTGACACCAACTTCAATAAACTTACCCTGCTTTGCAAAAACAGAACGCATCGGAAATGCGTGATGCGCCAACTTCTATGTGTAGGTCATGAAGACGCTGATTCTTCGCCATAGATCGCCAGCATTTAGCATACACTTGCATTTCTCATTTGTCTTTTCCGCCATCTTTATGGAAAGCTTGTGAGACGTAGTAACAGTAACTAAGTAGGTGGGGCTTAGCGGCTATTCTCGGAACTGTGTATTGTGTCAAACATCTAATCTAATTATAGCAAACGGGCGGGTACAAGGTGACAGCAACTCAGGTGAATTTACATATTGTTCTCATAACGGTCTGAGTGTGGTGGACTATCTTCTGTTAAATTCTTACGATGTTCAGTATTTAACAGACTTTAAAGTCCTCGTATTTAATGAGTTTTCCGACCACGCGCCCATTTACTTTACCAGTCATAGACAATGAGATAAACACTACGACGACAAATACTTCCAAATGCGGTGACCGAATTAGCTTCGACGAGTCAAAAGTACCTATATTTAGAACTGAACTTATGAATAATCATGAAAATTTACAACTCATAGTAAAAAGTGTAAACAGTGGCCCGGTTGACAGCATAGTGCAGCCATTTACGTCATTTTTCTACGAGATTTGGGTCAAAGACTACAAATATAGCTTCTTCTAAAGTAAAGGACAATTATCCCTGTAATAAATGGTTTAACGAAGACTGTTTTAAATCAAAACAAGAATTTAAGAAGGCTAGAAATACACTTTTAAAACATAAAAATGATGCAAATAGACAAAACTTTATAAAAATGCGCACCATGTATAATCGGGTAAAGCGTCGAGCAAAGTATAAATTTAAAATAAATGACCGAATTAGCGAAAACTGCACCGAAAGCATTCTGGAAGTACATAAAAAGAAATATGAAAAGAAATCAGTACAGTCGGGTACCTTAAACATAGACGAATGCTACGAGGGATGTTCAGAAAGTTCTGATCGTGATGTCATATTTTGATAAGCATCATAAATACAGAACTTCTGATGGCGAAACTTTATAAAGCTGTAATATGTCAGGACAACTGTGCAAACGCAGTGTATATTTTCTAAAGGACATATTTTTGAACGTCTTTGAAAGAGGTATACCCTACAGCCACTGCGAATGTTTACTTTAGAAGGTCATAGTTCACATATAAGCAGTCTTTAATTTTTTTTCGTCATGGCTACCTAAACGCAAACCCTAGGCAACCGTGTCCTGTAAAGATCGCAGAAATTTTATTTAATCTATGTTCCATACTGCCCCTTGAATTTGGATTATCTGCATTTAATGTGGTAGCAAATTCCCCCTGTCTGCTAAAGTCATCATTTTTTTAAACGAAAACAAATGCCTTAACATTCAAAATCTTGTCAGGAAAACCTTTTGCATGGCCCAATTCGAAATTGTCGAATAATTAAAATTAATGTAAAAAACGAAGTTGTCACAGCCTTAGAAAATGACGTTGACGACAATTTCAATAACGTCATTAGAACTGCGCATTGCTTTGCAAGGAATGAATTGGATTCGTTCGCTACCCCTCTAATTTTTAAAGGATATTGACGGCAACGACTGACAAACAGCTGACAAAAATTCATTTTGTATTCACGATGATTTTTTACTTGAATGACACACTGAAAATAAATTCATATGACTTTAACCCAGTGGTATGACTGGGGCCTCATAAACGCGTTGTACCTCAATAGGAAAATGTATCTTTGTATAGTGTTTGGTATTACTGTAACGGCAAAATGTAGTGCTTTCAATACATGCAAAGCAATTGCCCCCAGCATGCCGTTAAAAAAGTTATTTGGCGAGAATCCAGAACTTTCTGAACAACCCTTGTATGAACATACAAGTCGTCCCTGTCGGGCTTTTTCAATTCACATATGGGTCTAAAGCAAGGAGATTCTGGCTCTCCGCTTATGTTTATGATGTTTATAAACGATATCGTTAACAATATAAATTCTGATCTTGAAAACATTTTTACTGTAGAACAAATACATTTTTCATGCTCTCATACGCTGACGATGCCGTGGTGTTTGCAAAATCAGCGGAATCTTTACAATTGATGTTACATGATATTGAAATATATTGTGGAACATGGAATTTAAAGATAAATACAAGTAAAACGAAAGCCATGATATTTGAGAGAGGTCGCCATACTATCTTAATAATGTAAAACTGGAAGTGGTTACCTCGTTCAAATATCTTGGCGTTTATTTCTTTAAAAACGGTAACTGGTTTAGAACCCAGAAACGTTTTGGTCTACATGCGACATATGCTTTGCACAAGTTATTTTCTTTGTTCAAAGAAACTGAATTGCCAACTTCGGAAAAATGTAACATTTTTGATACTTTAGTAGGGTCTATCCTAAACAATAGCTCAAAAGTATGGGGAATGCACGAAGCTAAAGATATCGAAATTATTCATACAAAGTTTTACCTTTGGGTATTAAATGTCAGGAAATCAACTAATCTTAGCGGCCTATATGGAGAACTCGGGCGTTATCCCTTGTTAATTCACAGAAAATATATTATGATTAAATACTGGGTAAAACTATTGAAAAGTGATGCTGTCTCACTTCCCAAGAAAATATATTTAATGTTGAAAAATGACGCAGACATCAGTAACTCTTATAACGGGAATAATTGGGCATTTCAGATAAAATCTTTATTAGATAGTTTAGGACTTTCATATCTTTGGACTTTCCAGGCTGAAATTGATATACCTTTTAATCTCATTAAACAAAGAATTTTCAATTCATACCACCAGTCATGGTATTCAAGTGTAAACAACTCTAATAGACTTTTTATGTATGCTCGTTTCAAACACGAATTCGTTTTTGGAAAATATTTAGATTTTATAGTACGAGGGTCATCCAAAAAGTTCTGTCACTGGCTTATATCTCGAAAACGAAAAGTGCGATTCACCTAAAATAAAAACCATTTAAAAACCCTGTTTTTTATCATATAGCTGTAAAAAACTGATTCTTGTATCAATGACATAACATTCACAATCTGCATCAAAAGAAGGGTACCCTCACCCAACTGGCAAATTTGTAGATGCGACTCCGGCAATAAGCAATGAAGGGGTGTCTATTATCGCTGCCCGGTGCCTACGATATCTCAGGTGCTAATAAAGACACCGAAAAAATCTCCAAGCGATTCTGTCCATTTTAAAGAGTTTACAGCATTTCGTAACTTCAACTTTATGCAAACAATGCCTTAGGAAAATCGACCAGGTCATGTTCTAAGTTCAAAAGCTTCATAAACGTATAATATTTCAAATTCTGAAGCATATCTGTACTGCAGTAGATCATGACAATGTGTTCTCAATCAAAATTTCAGAAAGATCCCAAAAATGAAGGCACAGTGGGTCCTTGAAAATCACGTGACTGCGAATTTCACCATATTTCATATATCAATATTTTGCATCGCATATAATTGACAAAAGTCGCTGATTTTTATGTAGTGTCCCACAAAATGCCACAGACAGCAACCCTGAAAATTTCAGAATCCTGCGATATGTAATTGACGAGATATGCAGCATGAAGCAAGGCAGCAGAAAAAGAAAAATCGTGAAAATAGGCCAGTGTCAAATATAAGGTCTGTATCTGAGCTTATAACTAAACCAGATGGCATGTTTTCACCATTTACCTGATATCAGTATAAAGATAAAAAATTGCTCTTTTGATTGTTGCAAACCGTGGTAAGCTATTACGTTTGTGAGCAAAGTTATGAGTCAAGTGACAGAACTTTTTGGATGATCCTCGTAGAAAAGAAATTTAGAATAGCCCTTAGCAGATTTAGAATATCTTCACACGATTTATTCATTGAACGCGGTAGATACGAAAATATACCTAGACAGGAAAGAATTTGTAAATTTTGTAACGCTCAATCAGTAGAAAGCGAATATCACTTTTTGCTTGTGTGTCCTTGCTATGCAGATTTAAGAAACAAATATTTCAAACGCTGTTATTGCCACTGGCCTAATTTAAATAAATTCGACAGCTTAATGATGACAAACTCAAAACAAACAACGCTGAATCTTGCAAAGTTTTTCTTCTATGCCTCACGATTAAGACAAGACCTTTTAAATGATATATGAAATATTTTCCACCTATGACAACCATGCATCTGCTCCTTGGAAAACAAATATATGTTTAACTATATAGTTCGTATGTGTATAGGAGATAACGGGAATCCCTGCAGTGACGTCATCGGTTGATCACGTGGGTAGCTTGGTTGGCAAAAGATTAGCCAGCGGACAGTGTTTTTCTATAGGATAGTCTGAAGTGTAATCACTAAAATGCGTAAAAGATAATTAAAATAAGTGCGAATAAATAGCTACTGATTTAAAACAATTGGAAATAAGGTCTTAGTCACCTGTCATACGAAAAAGAAATCATTTAATTAATTGAATTCATCTAGGAAAACGCGTATTTGGATAAACCCATTAACGTAGACATAGACATAGACATAATTTTATTCAAATGCAATAGGCCTTTTGGCCCTTGAGCACATATAAATACAAATACTAACAGTGATGGCAGACAAGATAATGAAAAATAATGCTATTCAGTACATATTACTAAATCTATCTCAGCCGTTATATACCAGTTTACCCTAATATCAGGGTATGTAGCACAACATAAAGTTATGCGGAGAGATGTGTTTTTCTGCTGTTTAATTCCGCATATCTGAAATAACAGATAGTTGGCGTATAGCCAGACAAATGCGATTAATACCATTGTCTACACGACAAGATAAGGTATGATGGATAACTTAGATGAAATTTACCTTATAGAGTCTTCCAACTCTAGCCCAATAAATGCACATCGTTTCATTGGTAGCTAGGTTGTTATAGTCAACAGCTAACCATAAGACAATTTTCATCTTTGGTATCACATCATCAAGCATCTGATATCTACAATATCAAAAACATAAGGTAGTTATACATATGATTTAAAAAAGGCAAACAAATCTTGTATTATTTAAACATTTGGAATGTATACTATTTTTGCTCTCTCTTCGAAAGCTTTATGGACAAAAATAGACAAGTTTCGAATCTGTTTTTTACGATCAGTATTAAGTAATTCTACAAATTTGAACATACTAGGTCTTGTTGTATAATATTTGTCTATATATTTATTTCTGAGGTTAACATAAATTTGACACTCAAACACAAAATGGTACTCATCTTCTAGTTTATTACATACTAAACACTTTCTGTTTTCATACTCAACTCTTGCTGGCCTTGCCCATCTACCAGCTTCAACTTCTAACCTATGAGACGAAACTCTAAGTCTTGATAAGGCAACTCGAAATTTTTTAACACTTATAATATTCAAATAACTTTGGAAGTTAAAACTTGAAAAAGACTTAAAGAATCTAGCCCGTGATGAATTGTTAATGTCTGCCTCCCAATTTTGTATAAAGGTGTCCCTTAACCGTTGTTTGAATACATTTAAAAATAGATTGCAGTTGCCAACATTTTGCTGAATCCATACTTCTGCAAATCCCATATTATTTAAAAGCCGTTTAACTAAAGATGCCCAATTAATGATTCTATCATTATCTTCAATATCATGTAACAACGTATTATAGATTGTTCTAATAAGTTTATGCTCATCAGAGTTCACAATCTTGAGCCAATATTTTATAATTATTAAATACCGCTGTGTTTGATAGTTCAATCGACCAAGTTCTCCATATATGAAATTATTCTGAGTTGAGATTTTAACCCCCAAAAGACGTTTACAGAATTGCAAATGAGTTCTTTCAATTTGATGTGCTTGACAAAAGCCCCAAATTTCTGCCCCATAATTAAGAATTGGACTGACTAACTTGTCAAAAAGTTCTAAAATATGCTTCGGTGTTATATTTACGAAATCATTTAAACAACTATTCAGTTTAAATATTGCCTTTTGCGCTTGGCCTGATAATGTTTTCTGCGCTTTAGAAAATGAGCCTCCAGGAGTGAAAACAATTCCCAAATATGAAAAAGACGTAACAATATCTATCTCTGTTTCCCCGTAATAAAATTTTAACAACTTCGGTAATATACCACCTTTTCGGAAAACCATTATCTTAGTTTTTTCTGTGTTTACAATAAGTCGCCATCGTAACCGGACTGTTTTTCTCAATAACTACGACTGAAAAAATATTAACAGAATAAAATGAAAATACTGCAGATCAGCATTTTAATCTTTTCTACTATAAATTGTATTTATTAGTATAAATAGGATAAGATGAAGAAAAAAATAGAATATTATATCTAAGAGAACTTAAGCGGAATTACTGCAAAATGTCGATAGGATTTAGGGACAAGAAATAATAGACATAATAATATATATCGATGGTTGCGATTTCTTAAAATTCTGTGAACATTAAAGAAAGAAAGAAAAAATAAATAAAATAGAGGAAGTCATACGTTTGTGCTAACGGATAATTAGCCGCACTCGGCGCACAAACAGTTTATTTTAGATACATGTTTATTTCAAATTGTCACCACAGGACACCCGCGGCGTGGTTTGAGCTATATTGAGACGTCCTTTATCAAAGGATCCACTAAAGACCGCAAATATACTATTATACAATAGGAAACAAACTTTTTCAATTCAGAAAATTAACATAGAATACAGACTCAGATACTTTTTATTAGAGTATCTATGATAAAAAGTATATTTGTATTTTGTGAACACGAGATCTATCAAGTTAAGAACAGTTTAATGCTAACAATAATTCAATGATTAAATTGAATTTCGCATTTCATCTCGTTTCAGTGTATCCTAAAACAAGTAAATGCCACCTAAAATATTGATTTTATAACAGTTTATAAAATTTTATAATTGAGCTAAGCCAACAGTACTTTTTGGAAGTTACATGAAGTTCAAAAGCTTGAACTAAGAAATATAAAAGAAAAAGATATGCATCTAGTCATTCATCAACGATTCACTGCCATTTATTCAGTCATTAATTCATTTAATGGTTTGTTTGTCCGTTCGTTCATTCGTTGTATTTTCCGTTTCCCCTGTAACACGCTACATCATCTAGACTTTTATTAATTTGCGCTATGAACATTTGTGATAGAAAGGAAAAACAAAATATATTTTTGAAGCATCTTAGCACGCAAATAAATCATGAAATCCAATTTCATTAAAGAAAATGTGAGCCTTACATATTATCTGTCTAAAACATTAACATTTTGCTGTTTTAAATTCATAATTTACACAAACAATCACGCGTATTAACTATATTCTATAATGCTGTATCAACCTTTCTGCCAACCAGACTCGGGGAATACCCCAGGTATCTTATCAGTGACGTCACGCTTTTATCTCCTATATGTTCTCACTACAGTTTTGTTTAGTATTGTAGGCTATAAACATTTTGTATGTTTAATGCTGAATAAACTTATTGTATTGTATTGTATTGTATTGTATTAATTCCTGGGGCCCATCAAAGAAACTTTATATGCTTTGATTTATTTATTACAAACATTCAAGCTTTTTGTCTTAATGCTTCCCATAATTTCTAGCGAAATTTCGGATTGATAAATATTGTAATCTTGAGATTTGTTGTTTTGAAACAAAAGATTGGGATACCGGATATGAGAAGTCACAGACAAAAATAAAATTATGGCCACTATTTTAGTGAGCGATGAGTGTTCTTGGGCCAGGGGATAGAACAGCGTGGAAAATATGCTAATTTCATGGTTCTTATAAAATAAAGATTGTACTCGTCAGGGATCAAGACAATTTCCCAAACTTTTTCTACAGCATAGAAGTTAAACCTTGTGGTTGATGAAGTAATTTTTTCACTACTCAATGCACAGTAAGTTTGTTGAGATACTAGAAGAAATGTAAATGCCGTGATATTAAGGAACCCTTAATATTATGAGAAACTACTATAACCAGTATAAAACACTTATTTACCCATCAACAGTTAATTAAGATTTAGATCAACCCGCGATGAATGTTGAAAGAAATATAAGTTAAATAAGTGATGCTTTGCGACAATATGTTTAAGTCAGTGTCTTAACAATATATATATATATATATATATATATTTAATAAACTGTTAAGTCATCAGTACAATATTTACCGCCAAAGAAATAGTACTATAAGACTCTGAAATGTTCAGCATAAATGAAAATATTTACTACCCTGTTCCTGGCACTCTTTGCTGGATTAGAAACTAAACATAGGCAATTAGGAAAAGAATAATCACAAAGCCAGGCTTTCAACTCGGTCCTACTTTTCCCCTACCTTTTGGATCTTTTCCCTACTTAGCCGTACTTTTTCTAAAAAATACCCTACTATCCCTACTTTTTCAAAAAGACGATATTTTGAACTAGATTAAAGATTTTTTTTGATAATTATAATAAAGGAAAGTAACCATGTTTGATCTTTACTCAGCTAAACTAACAACGTTTTGGACCAGTATAATTTCAGACATTTGGGCCTCCATGGTGTTTCAAGTGCTGCTTTATACTCAGTGACCTGCATGCCTTGAGATTTTCCTTTAGAGGTAAATATATATATTTATAATTGTTATCTATATTTTGCTTTAATTGTTGTAGTTTTTTCTAAAGTAAGCTTGTTCAAGGCACCCAAGACAATGTTTTTGTACAGTTTATTTCCAGTGATGCAGACTCTGAAGGAATCATGATTGCCAAATTGATACACGGCTAATAGAAAACTTTCAGTCTAGTGTTTTCGCATTTATATTCGTACAGTTTACAGGATGTCACGTTAACAATTTTATTTTTGCCCCTTGGGATGGTTGGTTGTAGGAAAAGGTTGTACACATTCCTTGGGATGCTTTGCTGAAGGAAAAGGCTGTACACATTCCTTGGGATGCTTTGCTGAAGGAAAAGGTTGTACACATTCCTTGGGATGCTTTGCTGAAGGAAAAGGCTGTACACATTCCTTGGGATGCTTTGCTGAAGGAAAAGGTTGTACACATTCCTTGGGATGCTTTGCTGAAGGAAAAGGCTGCACGAATTTTTCTTGGGTGCTTTGCTGAAGGAAAAGGTTGTACACATTCCGTGGGATGCTTTGCTGAAGGAAAAGGCTGTACACATTCCTCGGGTGCTTTGCTGAAGGAAAAGGTTGTATATATTCCTTGGATGCTTTGCAGAAGGAAAAGGTTGTACACATCCCTTGGTACGCTTAGGCTGAAGGAAATGGTTGTACATATTCCTTGGGATGCTTTGCAGAAGGAAAAGTTTGTACACATTCCTTGGGATGGTTTGCTAAAGGAAAAGGTTGTACATATTCATTGGGATGCTTTGCTGAAGAAAAAGGTTGTACACATTCCTTGGGATGCTTTTCTAAAGGAAAAGGTTGTACATATTCCTTGGGATGCTTTGCAGAAGGAAAAGGTTGTACACATTTCTTGGGATGCTTTGCAGAAGGAAAAGGATGTACATATTCTTTGGGATGCTTTGCTTGAGGAAACAGTTGTACATGTTTCTTGGGATGCTTTGCTGAAGGAAAAAGTTGTTTGAACATACCAAAAAACTCAGTAATTATTGTTTTAATTCTACATTTAATATACAACACATATGTGTTAAACTTTTTTTTGAATTCGATTAGACCATAACTAAACGACAGCTTGGCAAGTATGACTATGCTTTGCTTGATTGAGTTACTGACTCCATAGTTGATGTGTTGAGGTGAGGATCTGATGTAGCAAATATATCCAAATAAGCCCTACACAACATAACATCCCAATACTAAGTCAATATTTCAGACAAAAGAAACTTGAAAACATACATTAATTAATACTAAAAACAGTTTTCCATTCAGTACACTTTTCTTTCTCAGTTTATTTTTCATTTAGTTTGACAGTGTGTGTTGGAAATCAAAACTTGAAAGTTTCAAAATAATTAATCCTGGTCCTTCCTTTCTTTGCTTCACAAATTCCAAAAGAATGCTGTAAACTAATTGCATACATGTATAATTAAGATTTTCACTAGAAAAGGATACCAATTTTAAAAATATTCCAAAGAAACTAAACAAAGAGTCTAGCCTTTTTTGATAGGTCTTACTGAGTAGGATGTTAGAACTCTGCTGATTCTGTAGTTTTGCTTCAGTTATTTTTTAGCTGCACTAAACTAAACTAGTTGCTTTTGAGATGTACAAAAGCCTTGTCTGACATTAAACACTATAGCTTAAAAAATGTGTTTACTAACCTTACAATTAGTTTGCTAACACGTTGTATTAATTTGGTGTTTTCATGCAATTGCTAGAATTCTGCTGCTATGCTTTGTTTGATAACTATACAACTGCTATGCCTTGTTTTGCTATGCATACATTTGCTTATGCTTAAACAGGGTTCAAGCTAGCCTTGAAATTTAGGTATAAGTGACTTCCCTCTCCAAAAAAAAGAGGGAGAAGTTTTGACGGAATTTCTTGTTTACCTATACATTTTGAATGCTCATTCAGTTGACAATATGGAGAAGTTTGGTCTGATAGGGAGACTATTTGTCCCAAGTCACCCTCTAGCTTGTTGCCTGTTAAAATAAATGCTGAATATAACAGTACTACACTTTCCAGAGCAAAGCTTCCATCAGATGGAAGTAAATATCCATATGAGGCTGTAAATCTGCATCTGATTGTTGATATTCTAAAAGAAAGGTTTTGTTTTCATTATAGAAAGTGAGGAACTGGTATGTTCTGTTTTTCATGCAGAATATTTTGTTAAAGATTTGACCCTAGCTGATGGTCCAGCTTCATACATTCAGCCATAGTTTTAATATGTGAATATAGGCTTTCGAAAACACATGTCAAATTCATAAATCAATCATTTTACCTTTTCACTGGACTTGATATCAATTGATGAAAATCACAGCTAACTTTCAAAGTATTAATATGTACATGTAAGTCAGTCTAAATCAAATCAGATTCTGTGGTCATAGGTCAGGGTTATGTTTTAAATAGTACCAAATAAATGTTCGTGTTTTAAGTTGGAATTGGATCTAATAAAGTTTTCAATCCAATTCCAGGCATGCAGTGTGCTACTTATGAAGCAGGCTTGAGGTATCATGGCAAGATGCCAAAGGAAGTAAAAAACTTATTGAATCTGCATTCTAATGTATTATTTCGGGGACAAAAAGGTGAGTTTATTAGCCCAATTTAGCCCTACTATCCCTACTTTTTTGGTTCTAAAATCCTATTTTATCCCTATTTTCTGTAACGTAGAGCCCTACTTTTTCCCTACTGATTTTATAAAAGGCAGTTGAAAAACCTGCAAAGCAGAACCCACCCACGACACCAAAAGAACAAGAAGTAAGGAACGCAAACAACAAAAAGAAGCAGTAAGTCTTCGAAAACAGACACAACCTGTCTTACACACAGGGGGGGGGGGGGGGTGCACTGAACATCATTAAAACACATAAAACCCCATGCGAGGTCGTTGCAGACTCATTACAGATGACTTTACAACAATCTCTTTCTACCTAGCCCAATCTAGAAAGTACAAACAATAGTTATTACGCATCTGTGTACCTACTTTGTAGTTTAAGTCACAAAACACAAGCGCTAGCAAAGTGGATTGTGACCAGAATGCTAGAAATGCTAGCGCTTCAACAAACACGAACCACATCAGAAGTTTCTGCCTCGGAACGAAAAGTAGTTTAAGGTACTGGGGGCTTAAAGTAGTTTAATGCGCGTAAGGGAAGAGTCATTTATTATCAGGTGGGGGGTCGGGTACATTTTCATTCGAGTCCCCAAAATTTTTCCGACCCCCCAGTCTCACCAGAAATTTTTTTCCGACCCCCCCCCCAGATAGGTGACAAAAAAGTTTATGACCCCCCCCCCCCCCCATCCATACACCCCAGCTACCCTTCGCCCACATACTGTATTACCTTTTTTAAGTCAGACTGACCTTAATCCAACTTGTATGAAACACAAATAACATTTTCTTACTTTGACAGGTTGATAAAGGTCATAGGTTAATGGTCTTTAAATTTTGTCAGCATATTTTGATATTTTGCACTTTTCTTCCTGCATATGGCCATCCAGAGATCTGTTGTTGTATGTTCAATAAAACTGTTAATAATAGTTATGGAGGGGGGTCTGGGGGAGCAGCCCCCAGAAGCCACAATAGCTTTGCTCATGACAAGGCAACTGGAGAGCTGACATCACAAATGCATGCATTAAATTGTATCCAGAACAAAATCATCTGCTCAACATGATTTTATAGACAATTGCATACTGTCTTATAAGTAAATTTATGAAAAATATCTTTTTCGGATATGAAGTGCCAAAGTTCTGTGTGTCATTCATATAAACTTCTCTAAGCTTGAGTTTAAGTTTCAAGAATATAAGTAATGGGGGGCTTGCCCCCCAGAAGCTGAGAGATTTTTTAAAAAAAGAAGACTGATGGAAGAATTCTGACCCCCCCCTCCCCCCCCAATATGCTGAATAAAATATATGACCTCCCCCTGCTCCATGGCTTTTTTATTTCCGACCCCCCCCCCCCAGTACATCACAAAAAAAAAATTCCGACCCCCCTAAATGTACCCGCCCCCCCCCCCCACCCACCTGGCAATAAATGACTCGTCCCTAACCTCGAACTCCCTGTGATGTAGCTCTAAATACTATTAGGTAGTTAATTTGTCTAGCGGCTTCCTAAGATCAAATCATCAGATAGCTTTCATGAACTATGATGCAGCAAAGTTGACGATTCTGCGCAACCAAAAGCTAGAGAAAGAGGAAAGCACGATTTGGGTCACGAGGAGACCAGTTACAGACATTGATGGTCACGCGTCAGCCTTCCGTTACAGAGTTTACGATGACTAGCCTTTTGCTGTTAATTAGGTTCAATCCATTGGACGCAAGTCATCCATATTTCAGTCCAAAGACACACCTGTGTTATTGTCAGTGTTGAGCAAATGCATTTGTGAATTTAATGCAGACGAAAAGGTGACCAATCCTTCTACGGACTTTAGGTCTTTATAGGTTGCAGTTGTTTCTGAGCTGTGACCACTAAGTCTTAGCAAATTCGTGAGGATCATTTACAAGAAAATTTCATTTAGATACAACTATTTGAAGGCAAAATAATATGTTTAAAGGAATATTCAGTGGATAACGTCATGTCATAAAAATCGTATAACTATACGTGTAATAACACTTTCGCGCATACATGTAACGTCATTGACAACGTCCATATCAACAATGCGTTTCTAATTGAAATAATGTTCAATTTGAATGTGTTAAAACACCACTTTAAAGGCTCGTATGATGAACAGACTCTTACACTCGTGGTCATCTGATATGAAATTTATGAAACTCGCCGAAGGCTTTTTCATATGAAATGATCACTCGTGTAAGATCTTCTATTTATGACAGCTGTTGCAGTGTTATTATTGCCAATTTATGCATAGTGGAACCTCTTGTCCTGATATACTGTATCAGTAAATTAATCATTTTAGGCGTGTCGGCTTTAGTTTAACCAATAGCATTTTAAAGAATTGGCAGTAAATTTCATGCAAACAGTGTTGACTCTGATCAGATGTCGCGTCAGACGTCTCGCGGCGTCTGATCTGGGTCTACATGGTTGTCAGTGTGCCTTTTACCGGATGCCAGGCACAAATGGGTAAAATAGGTGCATTGTTAAAGAGCGATGACTTGGTGTTTTAGACGTATGTGGACCGTGCATGCTAAAATTTAAATGCAGATACTTAGGAAAGCTAAAATCACAAGAAGAAAACCCACCGAAGACACCGAACGAAGAAGAGGGAAGAAACGGAAATATCAAAACGGAACAAAACATCCTCGATAACAGAAATACTTCAAAACAGAAAAACTTTACATCAACACAACAAATATAAAAAAAAGTACAAAATACAATACATAGATCATATTTACATCTGTTTTTATCTAACCGGAGTAGATCTAGTGGAAAGCTATACAGATGCCCACAATGCTAGAACTATAAGAAACAGGATCTGCATCAAACGTTTCCATCTCGGAACAGACAGTATCATAAGTTGCTGGGTACCTCGTCATTCACAGAGCCATACAGCAACACAATACACACAAATTGCTACATTTCTATTTTATCTAATTTGTTAAACGCCTCAACCAAGATCAGATGAAATTTTATGTTTCACCAGAGGTGATTTTTCAAGGTTTTCTGAAGGACTTAAATCTTCTATTTCTAAAATCTATAGATGTAGCAGTTCTAGAAAATGTAAATGCCACCTATAACATTTTATATTCTAGTATCATTTTTTGTTAGACAGACTGTATTTGACTCGTAAAAAGAATACAGACCCCATTTTTTTAATATTTTTATTTTTAACTCAAACCAAGAATAAATTTTAATAATTTAGTATGAATAACAACAACATATCAACCTTGAAAGTTTTATGCGCAAAGGAACTTAAAATACTAGTTTTTCTGTTTTATTTCATGTTTCATTTAAGAAAATGCTTCCATAATTAGGGGATATACCTTGTATTGTTTTGTCCAGTTTCTCTGTGGGTCACCTGATTTTCACATGATTAACAATTTTGAAAAGTAAAGTCAATGGACTTTAGGTGGTGTGCCATTTATATATGTTTGTAAAATGAAATGCAAGATAAATGCGAGGAAGCAAATGTGCCCAAATTAACTTAAAAAATCTACGTACAGGACACTTTTGACTTGTACATGAAACACTGCAAAATATGTATGCTTTTATTATAAAATTGCTGTAGAATAGATCAGTAAGTGAAAAGTGAATAATATTTACTTCATATAGTCACCAAAAGACCTGTTTGTTGAATAAGAAAAACAAATCACAATATTGTATCTCGTTACGTGTTCTGAAGCCACTTTTCCTTCATAAGAAAATAGAACAACAATACCAACAGAGAATACTGTTATGCCAAAAACCTTATCAAACTGACATAAAAGTAAAAAGTATGCAAAGACCAGGAACTGAAACAATCGAAATCCAAATCCAGCCCTCAAACCATAGTTGGAAACAACTAAGATTACAAATAATCAAGATACAGATAACATAAGGCCAACCGAGTGAGCAGCTTGTTCCCAAAAGGTGGCCACTCAGCAACCCAAACCGAACCAAAAATAATAAGAACATACATAAGGTAAAACATCACAGAAACTCTGACACCAAAAACAGGCAACAGAGAACCACAACAGAAATACCGCCTTGGAACGGTCAGTAATGAATTACTGGGGGGCTTAAATCGATTTTACAGGCCCAACCTCACCCTCAGTTTCTGAAGTGGTACAAAACATTTAGTTGGTTGTTCGGTTCGCATGATAACCCTCTAACTCGTACCACCGGTCAAAATATACTGAAAATGGGAACAGTAACACACAGTTCTGATATCCCAGTATGTCTACGGACGAGACATATTTGAAGTAAAAATTGTAATTGCGAGAATTCTGTGGATTTCATTTTTTTAACTTTAAGAAAGCTTTAATAAATTAATAATGGTCAAACTACTCATAAAATGTGAACATTAATGTAAATAAATAACTTCTAAAAATACAGCATATCTATAATGGCCCTATTAGGGTTTTACCCATGTAATGCAGATATCTGCATTTCAAATACAAATATCTCTATTAATAAAAACGGATATCTGTATATTTGTAATTAAAGATATCTCTAATTGAAAAGCAGATATCTGTAATTAAAAGGGAGACATATCTGATTGAAAAATGCAAATATCTGTATTTTTATCATAATATAGCTATCTGCATTTCAGTTAGAGATTTCTGCATTTCGAACACAGGTGTCTGCATTTCAATCAGAGATATCTCAAACGAAGCCGTAATTCATATATCTGCACTTGAAATACAGTAATCTGTAATTAATATGCAGAAATCTGTATTTGAAATTCAGATATCTGAATTTCTTTACTTAGACAAATGTCTGAATTTTGACAAACAGTGAACACTGATTAGACTGACAAAATAGCAAACAGTGAAGACACTGATCGAACTACATTGGTATACCTTTACTTACTTCAATAGCCTTTTTCTGTGTACCTGGGCCCCCATGTTTCATAAGTTTTTTAAGAGCTCCAGCAAACGAAACTTTTGAAACAAACTTTTCTCTCTCTTTCTTATTTCACAACAAGGTATTTATTGTTTTATCTTTTTCTCCAAAAAATTGTTGTGAATAATCACACTCCTAAATGTCTATGGCAAAATCTCAGCACTTCCCTTGTTCATAAGTAAGAAAACAAATATACATTTCTGGCTTATGCTTGGTTCAACTATCCCTTATCATGTCAACCTAGGGTTGGACATATTAACCAGAAATGTAATGCTATAGCCTACATATTAATTTTGAAACAAAGTAGATACATATTTATTTACTGCACTGTACATAAATGATCCTATCCAGAGTCCAGTTCTATTAAAACTCCAGGCCAAATAGGTTGGGCCCGGTAGTTAAGTTGGATGCACCTTCGATTGGCAACGAGGACGCTGGTATGATCCTTGTGCAGACTGGCAACATCCTTCTGTAGGAAAGTTTCCCCCTACCTCTGATTAAAGTACAGCAGGTGTCAGGGAATGGTGGAATGATGGGCCTGCCCAGAAAATGTGTGGTTAGCTTCACTGGATGTATTGCCGTGACGATGATGACCATAACTGTTTTACTGGGTTGTTAAACACTTAAACAACCACCTAACTGGGTCCGATAGCTCATTCGGCTGCGTGTTTCAGGAGGAAGTGGGTTTGATCCTGCTTTGGTCAGGCAACATCAAACACGTAAAAAACGTTGAGAAAGTATGTATAGATTATTTGTTGAAAATAAAAGTTGAAAATAATCAGGTTGAAATATAGAGATATCCGCATTTCAAATACAGATATCTCTATCAAAACTAGAGATATCTGTATTTTCCATAAATAAAGATATCTTTTAAGAATACAGATATCTGCATTTGAAATACAGATATCTTCATTTAAATTGAAGATACCTTCATTTAAAAGAGAATTACAGATATCTGCACTTCAATTAGAGATATCTTTTTGGGTAAGAGATATCTGTATTTCAATAAGATATATCTGCTTTTCGATTCGAGATATCATTTTTTCAAATACAGATATCTAAGTTTCTAAAAATACTTATATCTGATTTAGATAGAAAAATCTGCATTTAAAATGCTGATATCTGTCATTTAAATGCAGATATATTTTATTCAAATTCTGATATCCCTATTTAATAACCAAGAAGAGATATCTGCATTTCTAATACAGTATCTGTATTTGAAATACAGTCTGCATTTAAATGTAGTTATCTGTATTAAGTTAAAGATATCTCTATTTAAATGCAGATATCTGTATCTTTAATGTAGATATATGTATTAATTGGGTTTAAACCCAAACAGGCCGCCATACATGCTTATGGACAAGACATATTTGAGACAGCGTTTGTAATTATCATAACAGGGATAGCACTTTGAGTCAGTTGAAATTAAATAGCCTCTGCTGCAGAGGAGGGAATGGTATCAAATTTCTTCAAACTGTTTTGAAGCAGAAGACATAAGAGGAAAGGATTGGGGTGAGAGGGGGCGGAGGGGGGACTTAAACTGAATTTTGTAAAATCCAGAAACAGGAAACTATCCTTGACTAATGAATCCAGCCTTTGATGGCTCACCTACCTCACAAGAATTCAAATATGTTCTTCCGAAGAATTAGGCACCTTCATATAAATATCGTAAACGACCGTTAAAATCCAGTATAGACAAGATTCTCCACATCCTGGTTTATCTAAGAAATAAAGTGTCGAATATAAATGGGTAATGTGGGAGATATGATGGTGGATTATAAAGTGGGATATATGACGCCTAAGGCAGCATTCAGAAAGAGACAATAAGGCTATTCCCTACTTACAGACAATGTTTTCATAACAAAGAAAATATTCTCTAACCAATAATATGCCATAAAACCATAAATGGTGCATCCTGTCAACTGTGTCTTGTCCGTAGATCAACACCATGATACTTGGAATGCAGGTATAATGCAAACTTTAAAGCCATTAACTGTTTTAAGTTAACTTTTTATATATCGCTGGTCGGGTTTGAACCCTCACGGATGCGGCGACAGCGCCTAGCACTGCAATGTGCGTCAGCTTTAACCATTACGCTACCGAGACGTCCCCAAAAAAGGACGCTCAAATAACGTATATAAAGCTAACTGACGTTGCAGTACACTCCGTATATAGGGGTTTCTTCTTATTCTTAACTTCTGTTTTTCTACCGAATTATCATAATTCGGTAGAAAAACAGAAGTTAACTTTTTATAGTTGCGAAAAAAATAAGCAGATGGATTTTAATGCCATTTTAGTCATTTTACATAAATTCCTTTTTAAATATTTTTAGAAATAGGACTTTGCTTTATCTGTTTTTGACAAACTGGACATCTAGGGTGTAAGAAAATGCACTTATCATCAAAGAAATAGTTTAGTTTTACTTAAATAGCCGACTATAGAAACGCTTTAACAACCAAAATGCATAGCAGTTGGAAACTTGATGGTTACCAGTCATAGTTTATCCAAATACTGTTGATCTACGGACAGGACAAAATCTACGGACAAGACAAAATTACAGTATTTTCCTTATTGCTGCTCTGTCTTTGGTGGTGGTATTATGTCTTATATGGAACAATCAACAGTAGTAAGGAGTCCATTCTTTAATGAGATTTTTTTCCAGAGATATGTAAAATCATAGAGAAAAGTGTGTCTACGGACAGGACACGTTTTTTTTGTGACATTTCGCATGGTTATTTGAAATTGAAATTTTCACTTAAAGATAATTTTTATTCATATTATTGGTCATTTTTACACTTAAAGAATGTCTATGGATTGTTTATAATACATTATAAGTACTGGAGATAGCAGTTTTAATTATCTGGCAGATCAGCTCCTGTTGATATTTCAAAATACCTCAGAGCGTCACACTTCAGCAGCTGAAGTATTTTTGCTACAACTCCAAGACCATATGTCGTAGCCCATTCAAATAAACTACTTTATAAAGGGAAAAGAATGTGCTTTCTAACAAAAGTTTTTTTGACTGTGCATGACAGATGGGTTTAAATTTTGTCTGTCATAAAAAGTATGGTTTTTCAAGTGAAACAGCATAACACCTGTTTTATGGCTATTTTTTTGGCTATTTAAATAATGGCTGTTCCGATCAACATTAAATTTTTAGACCAGTGAGAGATGCTCGTTTCTGACATTCTGCAATGTAGTTTATGTATCTCAGCCATGTAAAATTTGATATGCAAGTGCATAACATAGGTTGAATTTAAAAATGTGATCTGATCTTGGCTGAGGCGAAAGGCATAAAACAAACTGAGAGCCATGCGTGACTATAGTATTAGAGTTACACTTAATATAATTTGCATCAGAAGGCGTCTTTAAAGTTGTGTAGGTTGGAGAAGCACATTGCACGCCACATTTAAGCTATACTTATTTGCTTATCTTCAGGTATACTCATTGTTTTTTCCGTTTGTATGGTCCTATGGACTTCTGTAGATGGTAAAAACTGGCAATGCGGAGTAGATATATGTACAGAGGGTGTCCATTTCTGCCATGCAGACAGAAGGATCTGCTTCAAGTGTGAGGATTTTGAAACCACGTGCTTCAGTGGTCTCCATGAACCGAACTGCACCCTATGGTGTAAAGGTATTAGTTCTATTTTTGTAATTGCTGAAGGGTGGTTCTCCTTCTGTTATAAAAAAAAATAGTTCAGTTCTCTTGTATTAAATCTAACTATTGGACCTATCTGAGACTGATGTTCTCGTATGTGAGATTAAATAATAACTATTCTATTCTATCCCATAACCTTACAAGGTCATTGGGGCATCACAGATGTCTTCGAAACGATACCTTCCCACATTGTCCTGTTTTCAGCTGCTTTAGTTGAGCTGGCAAAGTCCACACCCGTCCACTCTTTAATATTGTCTTCATGCCTCTTTTTCTACCTACATCTTCTTCTTTTTTTCTTTTACTGGACCCTGTAGAATAGTCTTTGCTACACCAGAAGACCTTGAGACTTGGCCAAACTATCTTAGTTTACGTTTTATGACCAGGGTCAGAAGTGCATCGAATTCTCCAATAGCTGCTTTGATCTTTCTGCTAACCTCCTCATTTGTTATATGGTCCTTGTACGAAATGTTCAGTAATCTACGGTAGCATCTCATCTCTAAGGCCTGCGTTCTTTTCTCTAACGCTGCTTTTTGGGGTCGACAATTCACAGGCATACAGAAATATGGAAATGACAATGGAGAGCATAAGTAATTTAGTTTAGCTGATATGTAATTTATATTTCATGGTACGAAATTTTGCACGCGCCAGCTGCTTGCTATTTAAATGTTCGATTACCAATATCAGACATATTATGTATTGTCACGGTTTGGACGAGAACTGCAAACGGTACACCTGTCTCAAAACTGCTGTCGGTATTGCAAAATCTTGTCGTAAATACATGTACCCGTATAAATACAAAGTTATCGAAAGCTGAAAAGGTTATTCCTTTTCATGTTTATACGATAGACGTAGGAAATGGAAAACGTTACCAGTAATTTTTGCGGTTTTCAAAGTAAAATCATATTTATTTTTTATCTGCCAATAACTTGGCCATCGTATTAAAGTTATTTTGTCCAGTAATGAACTTTATAGTCTGGAAACATCTTTTTAAACGTTACTGTCTGGTGACTGCTTATGTGCCACGTTTGCTGCCTAGTAAAAGCTGTTGTAGGGTAATATATTGTCTGGCACCAAGCCTTATGCTAGGGACAGTGTATTGTGACATTTTTGTTGGGTGAGCTGTACTGTTGAAAACATTATATAGGAGAGTTTAAATGTCTGGTGACTATATTTGTAACGTATGCATGGTGATGTGTTTTGCAAGATCAGTTTTGTAGCCCAGTGACAGCTAGCATAATGCTATACAGCGTCTTGTCGCAACTTTCTATCAGAGAGCTTCTCTGTCTTGTGACAGTTTTCGTTAGATGAGCTATCCTTTTTCTTCGGTGGGCTGTACTTTTCGCGACGTTCCTCGTTTGACACTCTACTCTGTCTGGTATTTTTTTTGATACTGTCCGATAGATCGTGATTAATAAGCATTTTTTGTATGATAACTTCGTGGTTATGTGAGCTATGCTGTCTGGTTACAACAGGTGTAAGGTGAGCTATATTGTCTGGGAAGACAGTTTTATGGTGAGATTTTTAATTGATGACCACTTCTGGAACTGCACTGTCGTTCATGTTTAACTATGCTGTCTATATGTAGTTGGCAGATTTTAGGTGAGCTACAATGTATACTGGTTGTACATGTAATAGGTGAATCATGTAACTCAGATCAGTTAAAGGTCATGCTTCATTAAATGGCCGCGCCGAAAAATCAACGGCGTAATTAGCTTCCTGACTGAATGGTTATTTCCGTTGGAATAACCAAAAAAATCTATTGATATACCTGAGCCTGAGAACCCCAATCTATTTATAAATTAATCAGGAGTTAGCCAGTTCTTTATTGAGAAACAGTCGTACATTTTATTGCTCGCTAACCGCACCCTGTAATCAGCCGTTCAAGGAATGGGCAAACCTATTATATTGGATATCAGGTTGCAGTATACAATTACCAAAACCATTTGGGAAAACAGAGAAAGATTTCAAATACGATCTCCAGTTTGCCTACCGCCGCTAGTAAAAGGGGGCATTGATAATAGAAATTTCCGTCATTACGAGACTCCATTTTTTCCCGTCATTTCGTCCCCGATTTAAGGCCTAACTACTGCGACAACCCATAAGAATATAGTCATAAATCTTCATAGAAATATTTGTCTAGAGTGCAAGATGAGACACATGCAATAAAGCTGGCTGAGGTATTTCCCTAGGGTAACTGTTCGTGTTGTGGTGGTAACACTTTAACCTCTAGGTAAGAGTCCATGAACCTCGAAGAAATATTTGCTTAACACATAGAACGTGTCGCATACAATAACATAGATTGAAAGTGAAATACTTTTTTGTTCTCAATTGATTACTATACTGTTTTGAAGAATCAATGTCGAAGACCTGTTGGTGATCGTTAACAAATCGGTAAATTTATTTAATTAGTATTATAAAATGGCGTTCTATTTTCAATTCCGACCCCCAATTTATCTAACGGTCCCTAACGTAAAGCATCTAACTATTTCAGTAAACCGAAAATGTAAATGCGATAAAATGTGGTTTGTCGAGTACTGATATTTTTCGAGTTTATCACCGCATATTTTAGGCTAAGATTTTAATTTTATTTTTTTTTTGCCTGTCCCTTAAATGCCAAAGCAAGACATCCTAAGAATCTATATCTCTGAAAATTTGTTATTAAAAGGAAAAATCTGTAAATATGGTATGTATTTTAATACTGGAAAATGCAAAGGAAAGAGATACATAAGCCCATTGCCAACATTCTCATTTCGACAGATTCTTCCCAAAATGTAAAATCAAATCATGTGTGTGTGTGTGTGTGTGTGTGTGTGTGTGTGTGGTCGGTCTAGCTAAATAAATATGTCAGATTCAATTCACGTTGCATATTGTAATATGTGTTTTGATTTTATTTCAGACAATTTCAAGAAGAAAGTTGAGCAAACAGTTATAGGTACGTTTACAATAACTCAGTTGTAGAAACGTCCCCGCCACCCATACTGGCTGATTGACCTTCATAGTAAAGTCATTTATCGACATGTTTTGACATCTGAAAACATATACAAACTACTTTTGAAGAAGACATTGTAACTAAAGTAACGCTAGATTAAAATAGAGTTAGCTCCCCTGATCCGAAGGCTTCCCGGGAGCTTATAATACAGGCAGGGGTATATCATCCATCCGTCGTAAACATACCACGACATATCCCATGAAATATATGGCCCTTTTAACCCATATTGTGTATGTAGCATCTATAGATTAACTGCCTCAGAGCCTTGCGGATATCATGGCAAATTAAACGGAAATCTTTTTGAGGTTTTCCTCAATCAGACTTAGTTTTTTCGTTTGTTTGTTTTTTGGCGCCATTGCCTTGATTAGTTTGGTAGCCATAGCAACCAAAATTTATCAAATGGTAACTATTTTACTATAGGCTTTCGATGGGGAAATTCGAAAGTGGCTTTTACTGCTTAAGTATTGCAGATATCATAACAGATCTTTTACATTGGCCTTTCCTATGTAGTCATTTATCAGACATTTGGCTCTTGTGTCACCTGCTTATTTCGCTTTGTTGCCATAGCAAGCGAATAGCAAAAATTGCCGGAATGTCCTCAGTTGCCATATGAAAGCTTTTTTTAACATAGGTCTCTATAAACAATTTAGATTTGCTTGACAATAAGTCATTTTAATTTAGTTGTTATGACAACTTAAAATCGTTGATTTCAGTTGAAAAATTAAAAATGACTCTTTCTGTCCTAGCATTGTACGCATAATCACAAATCTTTTACATAGATGATCCTAAACTAGACCGCATGATACATAGTTTTTGTTACAATGGCACGATTCCTTGCACGATTCCTTGGATGCCAAAGCAACCGAAATTCTAAATATGGCTAAACTTTAAAGCAAAAATGGTTTTGCTTCAGCCTCTACTAAAATGCTGTTTTAATACATGCCATACTGTTGCTTTATTTCGGGGCTTGGTAACTTTAAATTTCTTTTGACTATTATTAGGAAAATTAAAGATTGGCTTTGACTGTCGTAGCATTGTGGATGTAATGGCATTCTTTTACAGACTTGTTTTTTTTGGCCAGTCCTCTTAGCAAAAGAAGATGGCAGAGTCGCTTCCTCTAAATATGTATCAATTTGAACGTTAACTCTGAAGCAGCTCCAACTAAGTGTTCAGTCTATATAGAACCCCCTGTTTAATCAGTGACACAACGTCGATTCCTCTATTTCTAAATTCCATATCTTTAGATTCCAAATATGCTGAGTATTGTTCGAATCGGTTTAAGTATTAGAATTGTTATATTCTCTATATTGAAATTGGCTTGTGACTTCTGGACAGCTTGGCTCTCTGGTAACTGCTGATCTGCTGATATGAATATTACCTTGATGCAGACTTGTGTGTCTCGGAGCAACTCAAAGTTCTTTAATTTCAGAAAATACGTGTGGTTCGCTGCCGCTTTCACAGAATGGCTATGCCAACAGTACAAACAGCACTTTACATCGTCGTGATGA
Organism: Ctena decussata; assembly: GCA_963989385.1. Taxonomy (NCBI): domain Eukaryota; kingdom Metazoa; phylum Mollusca; class Bivalvia; order Lucinida; family Lucinidae; genus Ctena; species Ctena decussata. The sequence continues at coordinate 35,157 of CAXDIV010000175.1, read as the reverse complement.
CGTTGTGTATTTCAAGTGCGACCCCGGTTTTGACAGAGTTGGGCCAGAAACAATCACCTGTATTGGCAATGGCCAATGGTCGTCTTTTCCTCCAATCTGTCAGCGTGAGTAAAATAACTTACTAACTTACATAGTTTGCCATAGCCTTTTTATCGCAAAAGGCGAGAGTATGGGTACATCGCTTTTTACAAAGCGAAATGACTTTTGTGACTTCCTATTTGCTTATCTTGAGGACAGAGTCCTTACTAATGGATCTATTCTTTAAGGGTTGGTCCCTATTGAGGAGGAAGGTAAAATGAAAAGGCAGGGCAATTTTCCCTGAAGGTTTGTCCCTTCACCGTTAAAATTGTTCTTCAAACTTCACGGGTACTATATTTTAAATCATAACTGATTTCATCTTGTAGCTCATACACTATGAAGAATTTAGATATTCACAGAACTTGAGAGTCCAAAAGAATTTTGTTCGCCAATGCGACATTGAGGTCTAGACCCCATAGTCATCTATGTATTATATAGGTCACGTTACCTGCTGTAACGTGACCTTTCTAGATGATCTTGTCACTTGAATAGTGCTCTGTCAATATACAATAATAATTCAACCCAACCATTTTTATTAATTCATGTACTCGCTTCTCAAAGTATCATCTACTTTAATAAGCAGTGTAATTTATTATTTACTTTATTGTCTACTGGTATTCAGTTTCTTATTCTGTTTGTCTGCTCAGTATTTTGTGACAGAAGCTTCTTTTGGGGTTCAAAATGTATGTTTTCGGATAAAAAAAGATGGTGCTTTAAGTAGGAGCCTAGTACAAATCTATTCTCTGGAGAAAGTGCATTCTATTTATTATTTGATGGTTATATTCAGGCATATATAAATGATTTAACAGACAGGCCGGTCTGTATATTTAGAGTACAATTTTCAGACTTTGACGTTAAGACCACTTATGCAAGCCGAACAATGGCATATATTAATAACAACAGTGAACAATTATGTATACAATGTGTCCAAAAATATTTATCACATAAGCGACCACTAATATTTTTTTCCAAAAGTAGAATACATTCCGTATTATATGCATCAACATGTGAACCAAAGGGGAGTATTGGTTCACACACACAATGAGAGAGTTTTTTTCTACTGACCTATGCTGTTGATTCTTAGGATGTTCGAATTTTATATATTTTTGTAGTGACATGACCCACGTTTTTTTTCTCGCACTTCAGTTTTATCACAACGTCTGTAGCTCATCTGAGCGAAAAGTGCTGATGGTTAGCTATTGTAATCAGTCACCGTCCGTCGTCCACTAATGCCCTGGTGGAGAGGTTATATTTTCTGAGCAATCATAGGCAAATATACACATTACATGTATGTGTATGGCGACAAGAGCTTGTCCAAGTTTGATAATTGGTGAAAGAGGACAGTTAACATCAGGCAATGCCTATTTCTTTGAGACAATGTTGTATGTCATCTTGAACACATTTGCATTAAGAGGCACCTTCATTTTGACTGGAAAGCGCAGGGGTCATCCGTTGAGCCACCCCAACATCTATGGATGGAAAAAGACGACATGCAATTATATCAGAAAGGATATGTCCGATACAACTAAAACTGCCTCAAGCCATAATAATTCAACATGATAGAAGTCAAAACCGCTGAAATTCATGTCGCCATGACGGATTTAGTTTAATTTACCTTTATCACAGTTTAGACAATTGCACCAGAAATAAGTAAATAAATGTATTTTTAAACAATTGTTTAAGTACAGACTCCAATACTCAAGAACCAGAATCGACATTGAGCTCTAATTTCTTGCTTTAAAGCGAAAGATTTAACCGCTTCGATGCCGCTAGGCTTACCGCAACGAAACTGTTGTGGGGAGGTATCTGCAGGAAATCGACTTCCCTTTCTGCGCCACATTTACAGATGCACTTCGCGGACTGACGTAGCTATCAGGTAACGGACACCTATGTAGTAACACGCGGGTGCAGGCTCACCTACGTCCTGCCTTATCCCCTATCTATGGCGCGGAAAGACGATAGGCAAGGGTTTCAGGAATGAGACGTGCAATATAATGAGAACCTGCACCAAGCCGAAATAGAAACTATTTTCCCCATAATGCAGACCTCATAATATTTGAGACCCAAGAAGACCATGAACTATTTACATGTATTTTCTTAATCTTTTAAGCTCTTTGGTCGTAATCTATTACTCCTACGCTGAAATGATCTATTTTTCATACTAGCTTTTCATACTGTTTTTCAGGAGGAGATGCTGACATAAAAAGATAACTATTCACCAATACTTCTCGTGCTTATCATCGTTGGTTATGTCTTACTCATTGCTGTATCTATATTTTCTGTATATCTATACCGCAAAAATAAGACACAGCAAAAGTTACTTAAGTCGTTAGCTGCAGAAGCAACGCCTCTTCTCAGTGTTTCGGAAGCAGAGTCTATAAATAAAACTGAACCGTTCTGCATCAAGGTTGTTGATCCATCTTTACATCCTGAGTCGACAGAATGTGATGACCCAACAAGGAATAGAAAAATGCCTTCAACACCCCTTAGGCCTTTAGCTCCTACAACCTCTTCAGCTCCATCTGCTAATATTGATGGTTCCGAGACGCCGGAGACAAATCCAAAGGTACCAGTTGGTAGTGAAAGTGGTAAGTGTTAGAAACAGTAAATGTACATGTACTGTTTTCTTTTATAAGTAAATTCCATTGTTGACAATGTTATTGTCCGGAGTTAAATATATGGTCATATCAAGAAGTGCCTGTTAAGGTGGAATGATACACTTCCATGGTTAGGCAACCGTTTTTGATTAAACATACAAATTTAGAGCGACAGTTGTTGCTTCCCTAATTGTTTCAACGTTGTGTGCCTATTGGATTGTATTTTGATGCAAACCAAACCACAGAAAGATTTATTTTTCTATTCTGAGCTTGAGCTATTCAACAGAATATGTTGATGTACATCTTTTTTTATTTTTAGAAAGTCCCCATAGCTCAACACGTGCAGTCCAGGAGACTGGCATCAAACCAGACCAGTCAACAGAAAGACCTCTTCTACCCAGAGAGACAGAAGTTTTTCAACCTGTTGATGATGATTCAGGTGAAGAGGAACCGTCTCCTGGTCTACCTTCTGGTGTGGCAGGAATTTCTAGGCAACTATCTGACCACCAGGAAGAAGAAGAGTTGGGACGTGATAAAATAGCTTTGGAAGAGCAAGTTGTTGACCGTCAAGATCTAGGTGATAGGAAAGTTAGTAAAATATGAACAGTTTCCTTAATTTGTTAATTTCTTTATTTATTTAGTATTACCAAAGCAGCAATCAATTGAAAGAAAAGAAAAAATAGGTAGAGAGTCATTGCTCGGTGAAAATAAAATGCTCATTCTTAAACTTTTTCATGTAATAAAGTAAAATAATAGCTTTATTTTCTTTTGCGAGACATTACCATAACCTATAAAATGAATTATATATAGAGATTTCCCGTACTCTATTTCAAGGAATAAAGGAAAGGATGTCTGTCACTAGCCGTTATTCGTTATATATGCTACTGACAGAGTCTGTAAATAGCCAAATTTCGATCAATTTGCTGGTGACGACCTGAGATGCATTTTGCCAAGCTGGTTTCTAATCAAATGAAATCATACCAAACATATATCTCCAAACATATGTCAAAGAAATTATGTGGACATAGTTTCTGTATTGATATCCATTATTCCTATCAAAACCATATGGTGGTAAAACTCGGCAGATATTTTTTCCTGTGGTTGTAATGGAATGGTTCTGTAAAGCCTTAATTGTTTCCAAAGCTATAATTTATCCTGCCGTTTCAACAGATACGAATCTAGACCCAAGTAAGAACTAGACGAGGCCCTGGGGTGTTTGAGAGGGGGCGGTAATTCTGCCAGGACGAAACAGCCGACAGACTTAGACAGACATCGAAGTCCAGAAAATATTTTACGTGCTTCTTGGGATCGGAGAAGTGTCCACTATTTTTGCTGTTAAACTGAAATTAATGTTTTGTAATTTCGTTTAAATTCGATCAAATTTACACTGCACAACAAATCCGCAGATTTTACAGTAGAATAACTAGCAACCAACTGCCAGTCCATTTATCACTATTTTACGGGTGTTTGCCCGCGGAACATTTGTGGAAGTCACGATATGGTAGGGTTCTTCATACTGTCCGCACCCAAAATATCTTAATAGTGTTGAATGGCTATGTGTCTAAAACAATACCTGTTTCTGCAAATGTTTACGGGCGCCCGTAAAATAACAGGAAATGGACTGGCAGCTGGTTGCCAGTTATTCTACCGTAAAATCTACGGATTTTTTTCTGTGTAGCTGCTATGGAAATACGGAAACAAAGGAGAAACATTTAGATAAATTGAGATAAAATAACCGACCTAAAATAAATACAAATGTATGAAGATTCGCTTTGCATTAGAACGGCACGACCTCACGAGTTTGAGCAAAGTGTCCTAAGCAGTTTCAAGCTGAGCAGCAAATTAATCCTGATTTCGCTTTTAACAGACATATATTTATTTCAGAAGCAAAATTGAGTATATTGTTCATTTATAAATGTCTGTCACTAGCAAGTTCAACGACTTCTTGCTAGCGACAGACGTCTGCCAGTAGCAAACTTAACAAAAACTGGCTGGTGACAGTCGACTGGCCGTAGCAAATATTACGACTGTTGGCTAGTGACAGACGTCTGTCACAAGCTTCTTCCCAAAAAAAAGCATAACTGAAATGAATGGATCAAGCCATCAGATAGTGTTGTGCATTGTTTTATTATAAAGAAATTATACTTGTTCCATCAAACTGAATGGTAAACATGTTCTAGAGAGAAAAAATGAAGTCAGTAGTCAAATTTTCTGCTCACAGTGCTGAATTAAGAGTTCTCCGCTGTTTTAAGCACTGCTTATCATGTTGACGAAATGTTGTTTATCCGCCAGTTCGAAACAAATCAAAACAAAAAAAAAAGACAGAAAGAAAAAAAGGAACAAGAAGTCGAGACGTTTTATGTTATGGTGCTGGCGTCCGTCCGTTGTAAACTTTTCGATTTTGGAATACATTTATAAAACTTCAGACCGTCGTATTTGAGGTTAAGACGGCATGTCACATTTAAGAATGGTTGCTCCCCTTTTCTTTGTTTTGGAGTTTCATCGCTTCGACTATTTTTGGAGTATTCTTTACGTCCCATGACCGGGAAATTGTTGAGAATAATGTGAGAAACTTTATAGCAAAGTGTATTAGGCTGAGACAGTATGCCATACAGCAATATAATTTTACCTCCTTATTCTTGAAGTTACATCTCTTTGTTTATTTTCTAAGGCTGTTCTTGTTCGACCATAAAAGATAAATGTTTGGAATATCTTTATGAAATTAATACTCTACGCTAAATGCGCCCTAATTCGTGTCTGGTGCCATCAGAAATCTCCAAAACACGAATTTTAGTGAACCAAATTTTATTTCTGGCAAAAACACTTAAATGGGATCCTCAGGTAGTGGACTGTTTGTGCCACTCATATGTGGGCTATGAAACTTTTGAGTCGCCATATTAATATTGGGAGTGTCCAGCACTGTCAGAAACGGCCTATATTGCTGCGCCTTTGTTGCTCTTGTTCTGCTGTTAAAAGCTGCATGTACTTATTAACATTTACATTCCATTGCAAGAGAAATATCAAAGCACAGATTGAAGCATAAGAACACAGTGCAATATGTAAAATATTCACTACTTTATTTGTGAATATTTACATCTTGAACGTATGTAGAATTGTTGTTTAAGTATGTGTTTTTGGTCGAGGGTTTTAAAATTCTGTATCGGTCGACGTCGTTCGTCACAATTTTGCCCATTCTGCTGTCTGTTTTGTTTTGTTCTGTAATATAAAATAAAAACAGGTAAAAATAGATGCAGTAGCAGCTTTTAATTATGGTATCTGAACGACCACCTGTTTGGGAAAGAGCTGCTCTTTCGGTTTATCGTGCGTGTTTTCCTTGAACTTTTGTCAATTTGACAAGTGTTTCTGCGCTTCTTTCCCTTTTGAGAGCGGGATGTGGAATTTGATTGTATCTTAAAAATTCCTGATTAAATACTTTGCATGCAATAATATAAAACGCAAAGCGCCAACAAAATGAAGGACAAATCACGTCTTCATCCAAAAGAGGAAAATTAACAATATCGAGAAGGTCATAAGAATTTTCATAAATTTTATATGTTACTTGCCGTCTGATCATTGAAATGATAATTATTATTCAAAATGACAATTCAAAATGTATTGCAGAAATGTTGAAATAAGGTGAAAATTTAGAGCGATACGGGGCAACAAATACTTCTTGTTTCAATGTTTTGTTTCAAAGGACCTGGTATGACAAGGGCCGTTTTTGGCCCCCCGGAAAACTCATTTGTCAAAACTTCTATTTCGATAACTAAAATGTATTCATAGGATACAAAATCAACCAGTTCTTGCATAAAATATTTGTGTTTTTAATCTTGAACATACCCATACCCCCAGTGGATTCTGACGAAAATGACGAATTTGGTAGCCTTTGCGGCTTTCAAAATATATGAGCCCGGCCTCCAGCACATCATATATTTTATATGCAGACATACTGTTGATATATTACATGCCATGAAAATATTAAATATGCTGGAGACCGGGCTCTTTGGGTTTTTTTTTTTTAACTCTTTGTTATCACACTGGCAGCGTTTGGAACATTTTCCCTGTTTTTCTCAGCACAAAAACGCCCACTGATATCTCCGCTCGTAGACAAAATAAACTTATGTTGTGGGTATTCATTTTTATACGCCCGCTTTGAAAAAATTGACGTATTATGTCGTGGCGCTGTCCGTCCATCCGTCCGTCCGTCTGTCTGTCCGTCCGTCCGCCCGTAAACATTCTTGTTCGAACCATAACTTAGTAACCATTTGGGATATCTTTATGAAATTTTATAGGCATATATATTAGATAGGGGGAACGTGTCGCGTGTAAGAATGGTTGCTTTCTCTTCCTTAGTTTTTAAGTTATGTCCCTTTGATTGTTTTGACCCTGCAGGTCTTGTACGCGCCATAACTAGATAACTGTTTGGGATATCTTCATAAAACTTCATAGCAATGTGTATGATGTCCCAACGATGTGTCGCGCGCAACAATGGTTGCTCTTCCTTTCTTCGTTTCAGAGTTACATCCCTTTTACTAGTTCTTTTAGACTATTTTTGTGTATACTTATCTTGTGTATACCATAACTCGGTAACTGTTTGGAATATCATGATGAAACTTTAAAGTAATGTACATGATCACAAGATGATGTGTCACACATAAAGAATGTTTGCTCCCCCTTTCTTAATTTTGGAGTAACCTCCCTTTGAATAGTCCGTAAACATTCTTGTGCCCGCCATAACTCAGTAACCATTATGAAATTTTATAGGTATATGTGTTAGGTAGGGGGAACGTGTCGCGTGTAAGAATGGTTGCTCCCCCTTCCTTAGTTTTCAAGTTATGCCCCTTTGATTGTTTTTACCCTGCAGGTCTTGTGTGCACCATAACTAGATAACTGTTTGGGATATCTTCATAAAACTTCAATGCAATGTGTATGAAGTCCCAACAATATGTCTACACAAAATGATTGCTCTCCCTTCCTTCGTTTCAGAGTTACATCCCTTTTATTATTTCAGACTATAGTGTATACTTATCTTGTGATTCCTTAACTCTGTAACTGTTTGGAATATCATGATGAAACTTTAAAGGAATGTGCATGATCAGAAGATGATGCATCACATATAAGAATGGTTGCTCCCCTTTTATAAATTTTGGAGTAACCTCCCTTTGAATATTTTTTTAGGATTTTTCATTCTTTCCATATCTCCTTAACCTTTTAAAATATTAGAATGAAACTTTGATTGAATGTGAATAACAATAGGTAAATGGGCAAGAACCACAACTCTGGCTTACTTACTGAATTATATGCCCTTGCATAAATTTCCTTAAATTAACCATTTAGAATATTCTAACACAACTTGATGGTGATGTGTATATTGCCAAGGGAATGTGTTAGAACCAAGAATGGTATAGCTCATATATTTAGTTTGTGAATTACCTCCCTTGTTTGACTTTGGCATTACTCAGCTTAGGAGCCACTTCCCCTTGGAAGCTAATTTTTGGTTTACTAATAGTATTTGATGTGTTAAATATTTAAATAATGGTGCCGTCATTAAATATAGAGTGGTTTCCCCTGTTTGTCTGCCTGTCTGTCCTTTCGTAAACAGTCTTGTTCATTCTGGAACTCCTTTATGACATTAAAACGGGCGTATTATTCGCCGCTTGCGAAGCCCTTGTCTTAGTTAGACCACAAGGAATAATTTGGTACACGTTTCATTTTGATCTGTTGGAATTTTTTGGTTAGCGTCTCTGGACTTGCAAACTTGAGTAGGTGGGGTACCTTGACATGCCTTGTGCAATGCACATGTAATTAGCCGTGGTACCCAACGTATAAGCATTTCATCAAAAGCCTTTTATCAAGAGTTTTCAAAAGCTATTGTAAATGACTTATTTCTTCAAAGGAACAATGATTAAACACATTTTTTGCAATTTTCCTTCATATTATTTAACCAACATAGGCATGTCACAAATCATGTTATTCTGAGAATTAACAAAAGAGAAACATATTATTTCTGTTTGTTCCCATACGCACAAATGATAAGCAATACAAACCATGTAATTTTAGAGAATTGGAATGAGGGCCATAAAAACGGCCCTTATCATACCAGGTCCTTTATCGTTTTTGTTGTTGTAATAAGTCTGTATAGTATTGTTTTGTAGTGTGTTGTTTTATATAGTTCAAAACTGTTGCGTTAATATGTTTATCAACGTTGTTGAATTGCATACATATAAGCTGGTCTTAGGTACACATAAATTTTCAGCAAAAAAAAAGTGTTCAAGAATGTGCAATTTTATACAAATTTTCACAGTACTCGAAACTTACAAAAGCACACAACAAAATTTCGTGGAATACAAACCCCAGTAGAGTGCTTTTACACATATTTGTAAAACTCACTCAGTGCCGAAAGTGTGGTTTAACTCTATTTGAACCCATTAGTGCGTAGCCTCCCATATAGGCAAACATTTCAGAAGCAGATCAGCCGCCGTAAAAGGCGGTGTTTGATTATTTTCTACACTGTGCCCGTGAGACAAATGGGTTTCAATACAAGTCATGAAAAATAATAAACTTAGCCAGAAACCCCTTCATTGACAAATAGACTCATCAATTTGATAAGGATAGTATAACCCATAATATTAAGCAAAGAATTTAATTACAGTAAACAGCTTGTGCGGATTGTTTTTAATTGTTTGGTGTTTCATATACAGGCAATTTAATGGCGGAAAGTGTCGTTAAGCTGATAAAGTCTGTTTCAGCCGTGAGCTTTCTTCCAAATTCTTTTCACACAAATTGCACTCTGAGTAGAAGTTATAAAGAAATTTCTTCACGATTTAGAATCTGCGAAGCGGAGCGTAGCAGATTCTAAATGTGAAGAAATTTCTTAATGACTCCTATCCGCCTTAGACTGCTGTCAGTTTCCTTTAAAAATAAATGCCATCTTTTTAATCCGAGCGCGTCAATTTATATAATGAGGGCTGGTGTCACATCTGACGTGCTACGATGTCAGCGTGGGGCCCCACTTCGCGACATACGAGGGGCATTTCAGAAATAATGTAAATTATCTTGGGGTAGCCTTTTGGCTGATATTAAGCAGTAGTGTTATATATCACTGGAAAGGTAAATTCAAGTGCTTCAGAATGATATGCATTAAAAGAATTTCTAAGTCACTCATGCGTGACAGCACGCGCTTATACGTCATAAGGGTGTGGATACTGGAAACTGTACTTTTTCACTGAAAGTCTCTTGTGTTCTATTGCTGTTTGCTCAATGAGAAATTGATATATTCTAATGAAGAAGCACGTTATATTGTCCTTTAAATGTAAAATAAGAAATCTATACAGAAATTGTTTCCAGATTCTACACAAGTAACATAATAAACGAGATTTTTTCTCCGCTATGTGGTTATAAATGCAAATTTATTATAAATGCATTCTAACAATAAATTGTGATTTTTTACTTATTCACATCCAATTTCAACAAATGGCAGACATTTTATTACTGAAATGATAAGGTCACTATATTTTGTCACGACCGTTATCAAATCACTGATGAAACTGGATGATACGTTTCAAAACCCACGCCGGAAGTTGCAAGGTCGCAACAATTCATGTAAAATACAAAACAATAAAATGAAATTATTTTCTAATAAAAAGACACAGGCTAAATATATTTAACTTTGTTTAATTTAAAAAATTAGAGGGACATATTGAAAGTAAAATTCATACATAAAGACTTGAAAGACTTGTTATTTTATATGACATACTGACATTGAAATATGTGGTTGGGTGGGGAAATTTATTGTAAAAAATCAGGTAGGCCACTGAAAAAAGAGCATTAGGTGCCGTAAATGATTGTTTATAACAGAAAACATGCATGACGAATTAAAGTTTATTTATTTTTCGTTTCATATTTGTCATCAAACATTCACTTTCACTTAAAATGACCTCAAAACCGAAGTTTAAACAACTTACTATAAATTTTAGTTTAGCACAGGAAGTGACGTCATCAGAAATGCGCATTGTTCCATGATTAGCCTATCTTGCAAAATAAATCTTATGTTTTAGCAAATCTGATACAATACTTTTCATACTGGAATATTTTCAACATAACAGATAATATAGGTATCAATCCAGAGCTGCTTGTATCCAGAGCCAAGAAAATGTGAATTTGTCTTCACATAAATATTTCGTCCGTTTCTACCCAGTGTTCTTACCTTAACAGCAATCGTCAAGGCATATTTTGAAGAAAATACCAGTGATCCAAATTATTTTAGTGAAGACCATTGGGTGATAGGTTAACCTAAATTTTAAGACATAAACTTTAAAAATCGGTCAACATTCCTAGGAATGGCAGACTCATTACACTATTTCTGAAATGCCCCTCGTATAGTTCATTTGAATGGGCTAAAGATTACAAAAAAAGATAATGGTATGTTTCCATTGTACCTTGTTCAAGAGCTACATAGTGACCCAGTATGTGTTTGCAAAATACTCGTGTTGCTTTGTTTATATGTTTAGTTATATGCAGTGATTTAAAAGGTGAGAAAATGGTATGAATACAGTCATTTGATTTGAAACAAGCCAGGTACTAGCAAATTTATTGAGTTTTGCTAATAAACAGACGTCTGTCACTAGCAAATTGAACGAAAACTGGCTAGTGACAGACGCCTGTCACTAGCAAATTCTTCGAATATTGGCTACTGACAGTCGTCTGTCACTAGCCACTCCGTTTTATTAATGTGTTATGGTAGCAGCATTATATTAGCCACGTCCACATTAAATACAAAGTCATCGAAAAGCCATTGAAACTTGGTGTATTTTTTTTATTTTTTTTTATTTATTTTTTTTATTTACTGATCTTTTTGCTTCTAAACAAGTACAAATGAAGGACTAATAATCACAAGTTCACAATATATACAATGTGTAAGGATAGTGTGTGTGTGCAAGCGTGCGTGCGATTGGTTTCAACGATGTTTTTACCAGTATATGTTGAAAAATCATTGCGGTGTATATGAAGCAAGACACGACAAAACCAACTAAGTGGTTAATAAAGCGCCCAGCCTAGACTCCGACCAGCATGGATAACCGCCCAGTCTGGTCAGAGTATTCGCTATCGCGGGTATGGAAGTAGATAAGATCAGAGTCTTCGCTGTCGGCATAGAGGCAGATAAGACCCTTAGCTACCCTTTAAGTGCACAGCGAAGATTCTGATCAGACTGGGTGGCTGCCCAGGCTGATCAGTCTACGCGTAGCGCAGATGCTATTTTTATAGTTTTGGGGTGTCGTGGCTCTAGGTTTTGTGCAGAAAAATTGTTAAAGGTGAACGGATACCTTTTCAAGGGAAGCAACTCTGACATTTTATGTTTTTTATTCCCGTCCACAGGAAACTCTTACTGAAAAGAATTTGTTCCCTAGGAGCAAAGTCTTTCATTTCAGTTTTCAGTAAATCCAATTTGGAATTTGGAAGGGCTACGTTTTCTAGAGAAGCAAACAGGAAGTCACAAAAATTGTTTTTCTTTGTGAAAATGGAAAAATGGCAGACAACACACGAAAATGTATCCGTACTCCTTTTCTGGTTAAGGCCAAGTTCTCATATAACAGCAAATTTCAACATGAACAAAATGTACTTTTACATAGGATTGTGGATATTATTTCATTTGTGTGATACTGCATCTGTGATTATTTTTTTATTCTTACATATCTGATATAGGATGTGTTTTGATATTTGTTTGTTAGTTTGCTTGTTTGTGATAAGCTGTTCTTGTTTTTATTTATTTTTTTTTATTATTATTTTTTCGTGTTTCTTCCTTGCTCGATACACAAAACTTGCAGTTTTTTTGTTTCCTCCGTGAAAAATTTAATTTTATTTTTGGTTTAAGCATATTGATTCAGCTTATTCAGTTAACATTCATATATACATACATGAACAAGTAAGATATTAGTATAAGCTTTGGGGTTAGAACGGAAGCTGTATGCTTATCGAGTTCTTCTTATTTTTCACGCACTGAGTGCAAAATCTTTCTTTCAACTAAACATTTATATTATTTGAATAGTACAAGAATTTTACTTTATGTTATCTTACAGGGCGAATCTAACTTTGATTTACGAGGGTCTTCATTATGCAGTTGGCCTCCATGACTAAGGCTTATCCGGTTTTATATTGGCAGACCCTAGTATTTCAAGTTTTATTATGGCCCTGTAACCCTAGGCTCGTCATGGTCATTGAGTGTTCGGGTTGTCAGTCCGTGCATACGTATTTGTACGTACGTAGGTCTATCAATCCGTCCCGGTAGATCAAGGTTAAGACTTTGTCAGAGGCATAACCCAACGAGCAATTTTTTACAATGGGACCAGCAAGGCTATACACGAGTCATGTCATCATAAGCTGCATTTCTCTGTTTTCTGTTTTTGAACTTTGGAGGATGTATCTACTTAATTCTTTTCAAAACTTTTCAAAGCACTGACTTCTTATTTTTATGGACCAGGCCATTGACTTGTCGTATAAGTGCAGCAGCTGCAAAGCATCCTAGCAGATTCATCAGTTCTTGACCTATGTTTTCGTCTATTGACTTTGATATATATCTTTAAAGATGTTTAATTCATTTGCATGATGACTGAGACAGCAGGTCACCATGACCTATATTGCGTTGTTCAATGACTTTGTCTCAAGTCTTGCCGCTGTACTTTTAAGAGCAAGGACTTAGAAACTTTAGGAGGCGGAAGCATCCGTATGCTTTGGACGCCTGCTCATTTTACTTCTTTTTTTCCAAAACCCGTGCCTTACAAACACAATTTTTTATTTTGTTATATATTTATATGTTTTTTCTTATATATATTTTTGTAAAATTAATGTTAAATATTTCTAGAAATATCATTAAAGGTACACGAAGGAAATTTCTACTAAATACAAAATATTCATGCTTTTAAACAAAAAAGACAATAAAAAAGAAGCAAATAATTGTCAATAATTTTCTAATTTTGTTATATTTATATTTTTATATTGTATATTTTTGTAGAATTAATGGTAAATATTTCTAGAGATATTCATGTTTATAAACCAAACAAAAAAGACAATAAAAAAGAGACAAATAATTGTTAAACTAATGCCTTTTACAGAAGTTCTGAATGCGAAGTTTGGGGTGATGATCATGTTTATATTTCAAAACTGAACGTGTCTTTGGTTACCTGTTTGATTATTTATTAAAATCTAAGAGTTTCTCTGGGAATGCATTTTTAAAGAACATATTCAAATGTTATCAGTTGTTTCCTAATTCGGCATTTAAGTGTATGGATGCACTTCTTTGTTGTTAGCTCTATTTTAACAAATAATCAAATTTGAACCGCGACACAACAAAACCAACCATGTGGCATGTGCACCCAGCGAAGATTCAGATCAGCCTGGGCATCCGCCAAGTCTGATCAGAATCTTCGCCGTCAGTACGGAGGTAGCTTAGACCCTTTGCTACCCGCTAAGCTGCTAGGTCTTGCTGACCACTAGCAGGCTTGACAGAAACTGGTAGCAAATAGTGTAGATACTGATCAGATTATTTCCTAGGAGCAGTCTAATCTGGGTCTACATTTTGTGCGCCCTCGAGTTGTCTGAACATTTAGGATAATGTGGTTATTGACAGAATAGATTATCCAGGGAAGCAAACAAGAAGTTATATCTCTTTGTAAAAATGGTGGGTAAACAAAAAGATGTACATTTACATTAATAAAAAATAATAATGAGCCGCGACACGACAAAACCAACAAATTGACATGTGCGGCAGCGAATGCTCAGATCAGAGATTTGTCATCCGCCCAGTCTGACCAGAGTCTTTGCTGTTGGCATGGAGGTAACTTAGACCCTTAGCTACCCTTTGAGTGCACAGAGAAGAGTCTGATCAGACTGGGCAGATGCCCAGGCTGATCTGAATCTTCGCTGAGCGCAGATGCCACTTCGTTGGTTTTGTAGTGTCGCAGCTCAATTACATAAAAGGAATCGTTGCATTGGAAACGCCGAAAAATTTCATATGCAAACAGTCAATGCCAAAGCTAGTCTGCGGATGGGCTCCATCTAATCATGGTTGTCACAGTTTAATGTTTTTCTCAGATGTCCCAAACAGTATATAGGCAAGCAACGAAATTACTGGTCTGACTGTGAAATGTGCACGTTTTATTGTGGTCGTTGGCTGTTCACATAGTCCATCATGTGGATTTCTTCTGTATACAAAAAAAAAAAAAAAAAGAAATACCAGTCAACAATGAAAAAAAAAATTACTTTATGGCTTTACCACATCGTTTTGATTTTCATTTTCACTTTTATACATAACCATAGATGTTAATGTGACCGGAGCGGCGGCAGTATAGTGGATAACACGTTGGACTACCAATCCAGGGGCTGCAAGACCGTTCCCCGCTTCTCCGGTCTTTCGGATGAGACTTTAAACCGAGATCCCATTTCCGTCTGACCTAGTTGTTTGTGGGACAATAACCCGAGATCACTCATTCGATGTAATGTGACAGCTAATGTATATCTTAAAGGTTTACGTAACTCCTCAGAAGTAATCATAATTAACTTATTTTAGTCGCACCGCATCATTGGATAGAATTTTAATTTGATCACAAATGAATGGCAGCACGAGAGAATGGTTCAGATTAACCACTTTAGAGTAAGCCAAGGATGCATTCTGTCACCTGCCCACTTTATTTGTTTTTCTTGAAGGACCATGTCTAATGCTTTTAATAAGAAAAAAACAAAAATGATGTACTAAGATGCTAGAAAACATCAGGAGATTCGCATTATCAAAGCAAAAGAAAATGTCTACGACAGGCGGCAGTCACGTGACTGTACAGCTGACTTCCATAGAGACGGGGGCAAAAATGAAAATGTCAGAGTTGTCTCCCCGGAACGTAGCTACCACTCACCTTAAAATTTGAGCCAGACTTATAGAGAATATCTTTAAAATTGAACCGCGACAAGACAAAACCAACGAAGTGGAATGTAAGCCGAGCGCTGACTCAGATCAGCCTGGGCTCCGCCCAGTTTGATCAGAGTATTCGCTGTGTGCTTAAAGATAAGCTACCTCTATGCCGACAGCGAAGACTCTGATCAGACTGGGCGGATTCTCGGGTTGATCTGAGTCTTCGCTGGGCGCACATGCCACTTTGTTGGTTCTGTCATGTAGCAGCCCTTTAATTTTGTTTACAAGAATATGCACACTGCACATGTCTGTGCGTATTCAAAGTCTAGACAAAAAATAAATTAATGCCTTGGGACATCTAGTCTGTCTCAAAGGTATACATTATGTACAGTCAGAAGTCCGAAAGTAATAGTATTATTTAAAAGTACATTGAGCGATACGTCGGTTTTTTAATGCAGCCCGTTTCTAACCCATTAAGATGGTCAAGGCCGTTTACTACTAAATATTTACATTTTTTTTTTTTTGGGTTTGGAGAAAAAAAAGGTTCAAATGCGAAACTTTAGCTGGCCGTTGATATGGTTCCACTCCCTTTATAAAGATCTAAGATATCGAGGTTATGATTTATGGTGAACACAAAAATCTGCATGGCATGCATAAAAATACAACAGATCTCCCCCAAAACGTGGCTGTTGTTCTCCATAGTTATTAATTTTAAATCTTTGATTTGTCAATGAAAAGGTTCTGTATAAAAATCATGATATGGGGTAATTTATGGCCTAAGCAAATTCAACAAAAATAACCTCCATTTTCAAATATGCAATTTGGTCTGAAGATACTTAGTAATGTAGTTTACACCCAACACCCATTATTCAATAAAAGAATCCGTTAATAAACAATTACATAGGGACAATATACATGGTAGACCACATCTCAACCTGAAGATATATGAAAGAGTTAGAAACAAATGACAGGGCATTACTCTCCATACAATGAGGTATATCGGACCTAAATCCATTTTCAATAATGATGTTTATTATACACCATGTCAACGGGTATATAGTTTTCGACTTTCCATCTGTTCGTCCGTCCGATAACATTTGCGCTAAAGTATTTATAAATTTTATATTATTTACTTATATTTCCAGTAATCTTTGATTGAAACTTTTGCTATATAACTGGATTTACTTCTATGTTCAAATGCTGCAGCTTATCAAGGTCAAGGTCACAGATTTATACATTTGAAATAAAGTTTTGTGTTAAGGTTTTTACTCTTTGCTGATATCGTAGTGTACTTTGATGATTTTTTATATATATGACCACGTTTATGTCCATGTTCATAGCATGTATCAATATTGGATTCATTAGACAGTGATTCAATTAGGTGGAGGTACTGGTCGAAGGTTTACACGAGCCCCTGGTAACTTACTTTAATTTGTTGTCGATTTTCGTGCCACAATTTACCATTTGATCTTTCCTTATATGAACGAAACTCTATGACATTTGCCTTTGGAAACATAGAACACATACAAGTATATTTTAATATAAACAATATTTTATTCAACATACTGATATATAATCATGAATTTACAAAGACAATTTACATACACAAATATATATACCAGATATTTGAAAGGGATACAGAAGTAAGTCAGTGACTTTTTTAAATCTGTTTCCCGTGAAGATGTCATAAAACACATTTAACTATCAGAAACTTTCGAAGTTGAACATAAGTACTTACATGTATATAAATATATTCAAACAGTATGTTACCCACTGGTCACACAACGCTGAACCAGCCCTTATTCAACGTCATCACATTGTATCAAGGTTGATTCAGAGCCGTCTCAACCCTGTGTGGCTGCTGGGTCAACTATTGAGCTAAGGATTAATGGAAATGATTTTTAAACAGAATACATATTATTGATACAAGTACAGACAATAAGGAGGAGATATTGTTAAATAGAAAAGAGAAAAAGAGAAAGGAGAAGAAGAGTAGAAGTATATTTTGTTTCATGAACATATCATTTATCCTTTTTACATATATGCTCTATCTAATACGTTTGTAACGTATGATAATTTTCTGAACTGATCAGAAAAATGAGACTTACAATTTGTTTGAATTTATAGACAAAGTCACCATAAAATTCTGGTTCCAATATGTCCTGTTGCATAAGACTATATAATCCGACTTGGATTTAGAAACCACTAAGAAAAAAAAAAGTTTTCGAAGTCAAGATACCGATAGTCCTGTGGGAGAAGCTAAGTAGTTAAAATTTCATTATGGGTATTGAAGTCAGTCACATGATTGTATAGACACTCTAGCAAACCGAATAATTTGAGCAGGTGTACGGTTATCCAGCATCCAAATATGCAATAGGTTGGCATAATTGATTGACAATAATTTATAAGAAATTTAATGTTTTACGAGGCTGTGATTTTACAAATCTCGGATGGTTGGTTGATTGTTTTGAGTTTGATGGCTCTTTGAGACATACTATTTCAATCTGTATCGAGCCGTCTTTCCTTAAGAGGGAGAAAGAAAAGTTTTATGATAGGCGAGAGAAAAATGTCCAAACGACTAAAATCCACACCTACTGCACGCACAGTAGGCCCTTTCCCAACTATTTTCAAATTTTAACTGTGGAGGACAAGAAGAAGATGAGGTTTGATAAGCTTCAGGCAGATGTGTTGTATTTTCTGAGTTTTATTCAGAAATTTTGTACTCACCACAAATCACCACATTAAATGGTCATCATAAATGTGTCACTGTTACTCTAGTTTTATCATATGACGTCGCATCTGAGCGTGTAATAAAGCCATGCATTAAAAAACAATAATCGACTAGTGGATTAAATATGCAAATTACGTCGTAACGTTATGCGTTGACGTCCATAAAACGTCGCGTTTCTTATAGAGAAATCGTGACGTTTTAATGTAAAATTTGCTAATAAAATGCGATTTTATTGCCATATGATAAATAGAATCTTGCATTCGTGCTAATGTATTATTGAATTTATTAACCTCGTTGGTGAAAACAATAAGATGCTCGACAGAGCCTCGCATCTTATCTTTTTCCCCAACTCGTTTAATAAATTCAATAATACATGAGCACTCATGTAGGATCCTCTATGTATTAAGGTCATGGTGAAATAAAATCTTGTCTAGAAGTCTTGTCATATCAAGGATAAATAAGATGCGTCTCATAAAAACCTACAAATAGTTTTACCGAGCAACCAGTGATGACTGGGCCGGGCCCGCAGCGCATCAGCACAGTGCAATTTGATCAATATTCGTTGTAAACCAGTATTCATATTTGTCCAGCTCAACAAACGAGCATAAAGGCGACTAAAGGCTTTGATCATAATCTCTGCACAACCTTGTAGGTTTCCGTCGGTGTCCGTTTACCAGCCGGGACTGAAACAAACTAAATTGATAATAATAATAATAAACAAAACAAGAAAAATTAAGTTCGTCAGACTAATATTCTATATTTTCAAGCTCACATGTGAACTCTACAAATTTTATCAGTGTAGGACCGCAGCAATCACAAAACATCTAAAGATGGTAAGTTATGTTTTAAACTTTTCTGTCATTTTTTGTCATTTGCTGAAATATTGAAGTAATCTGGTTCGACATTGTGGTCATTTCATACCAAGTAGGCACACATATTAATGAATGAATGATTGCGATTTACATCCTTTTAACAATATATGTCATATCAGGATAATCAGAGTTTGATAATATAAGGCTGTGTGCAAATGGAACCTCATTTACTGTTGGAAATATGTCCGCCTCCAGCATGTGCCCAATGGGTAATTATTGCTGATACGACACTTACCAAATAAAATCTACGAGTAGTTGAAACAAAAATCACGTAAAGAACAAAACTCTGAGTCTCTTTTTATTTGGGCACTTATAATAGCAATGGCTTCAATTGTTTTCCCAAAAAGGAATTAAAAATAAAATCTACACTGCGATGATGATCTAGGATACTTTAGACTAGAGATTATCCATGGCGAGCTGACATTGTCAGATGTTTTACAAACACAGAAACAATTAGTCGATATATAAATTCAACCAAGATACATGTACTCATAATTGGACGGACACACGGCGCCAAGTGTGTGCAACTATGGTTACGTATCGTTGAGCCACTTGGGTAACGTCGATAAGAGAATCGAACTGAACTGAACTGAAATGCACTCATAAGTTTTGATTTTTTTTATCTAATCCCGTTGCGAGCTTTTTTACTGATTTGTTTGAATACACTTTTTAAACTCAGTTCATGCGAGCTTTGTTGATACAGGGTTTAAATTTGGCAAATAAGAGTTGATGTTTTGAATTCAATTTTCAACTATGTAGAGTTAGGGTGCGTGGTGATAAGGCCAAATCACCATGACCTGCGAGTTTAGAACTTATCTATGTAAAAGGCTGTTACTGCGCAACCATTTTTCACTATTAAAGCTCCTCAGATATATATGCACTTTTCTATATATCTTGAGTTGTTTCTATAGCTCCTGGAGTCCACAACGTCTAAATATATAATAATATTTGAAAGACTGAACTACCTTAAACTTTTGTTGTACTATAAATTTAAATATTATCGACACTCTTTTAAACTTTTTTTTTTCTTTCCTTTGGTTTAAACAATATTTTATTTGTCAAATACAACTTAAGTACAACAATATAGAAGAGGAATGTTTATTCAAGTGCTATAGGCTATGTAGCCCTTGAGCATATACATGTACATACATGCATTACAAATATAAACAATGTGACAGGTAGTACAATAAGTGCATACTATCACCTTGATAAATACAGAATAATATATGAGTCAATAACCATTAATACTTAAAACTATTAATTTCTTTCCTATGAGCTATATCCAAACCTACCCCACCTAGACCTTATCTTTGCTTGGAGAGAACTGTGTGACGCTTCTTGTAATATCCCTTCGGGCACTATGCCTAGCCAGCATTGAACCAACGTCGATTCGATATGACGTCGAATCGACTTTGGTTCAAAGCTGATCAAACCCCATGTGCCCGACGGGATATTTGTAAGGTGACTTAATTCGTTGCAAGCCCTAAACTACATATAACGCACATCTCTCATGCAAATTGGAGAGAACTGTGTGACTCTTCTTGTAATATCCCTTCGGGCACTATGCTTAGCCAGCATTGAACCAACGTCGGTTCGGTATCATGACGTCGAATCGACTTCGGTTCAAAGCTGATCAAACCCCATGTGCCCGACGGGATATTTGTAAGGTAACTTAATTCGTTGCGAGCCCTAAACTACATATAGCGCACATCTGTCATGCAAAACACCCAACAGGGTATGTGACAAAACAAACACCAGTTTGAGTACCTAAACAAACAAAACAGTTTTGTGTCTACACTGAAAACACATATTTGAAGGAAAAAAGAGAAAATAAACCTTACATAAATATTTATATTCTATCACCATTGAGACTGTAGTTAATAATGAAGCTTAACATTTGTATATGATATTACAGGTTCTAGTTAGTATACCAAAGAAAATTTCTTTTTTCAAAAGCTCTGAATACATATGAAGCTAATTTATTTATATTTTTATTGCTTGAACTGGTAAATAACTCAATACATTTAAACATATTTGGCCTTACACTGAAATATCTAGGAATATATGTGTCTCTAATATTTTCATAAGCACTACATTCAAAAATGAAATGAAATTCATCCTCTAATGTGTTGCAGATTCTACATTTTCTTTCTACATAATCAATTCGTTGAAGTCTATTCCATCTACCCGTTTCAACTTCAAGCCTATGTGAGCTTACCCTAAGTCTTGATAATGCATTTCTAAACTTCTTAACTTTGACAGCATCCAAATAATCTTGAAATTTGAAAACAGCGATATTTCGATAAAATCTTGATCTTGTTGACTGATTTATTTCCGCATTCCAAATTTGAATAAAATTGTCAAGTAACCTCTGTTTTACTATTTTTAAGAATATTTTTTCATCACCAACGCCTTGTTGTAACCAAACTTCATTAAAACCTAATGATCCTAACAAATTTTTCACCATACGTGCCCAATTGTTTTTTCTAATATTGCTATCGATATCATCTAACATGAGTTTATAGATATAGTTTATATACTTATTGTTTTCGGAAGTAATTACTTTTAACCAATATTTTATTATTTTGTAATGTCGTTTTGTTTGATAATTTGTCCTACCTAGCTCACCATAAATAAAGTTATTCTGCGTTGATTGTTTTACCCCTAGCAGACTTTTACAAAACTGTAAATGAACCCGTTCTATTTGTTTCGCCTGACAAAATCCCCATACTTCAGAGCTATAATCAAGAATAGGCGAGACTAGTTTATCGAAAAGTTCCAGAGTATGTTTTGGTGTTAACTCTAAGTCATTATTCAAATATCCTTTAAGCTTAAAAATTGCCTTCTGGGCCTGACCTGCTAAAGTTGTTTGTGCATTTGAAAAGGAACCACCTGGTGTAAAAACAACTCCCAAATAGGAAAATTTGCTCACAATTTCAATTTCAGTACCCTTATAATAGAATTTCATATCTTTTGGCAATGACCCCCTTTTCTAAAAGCCATAATTTTTGTTTTTGCCAAATTGACTTTCAGTTTCCATCTATCACAATATGAGCTCAAAGCATCGAACCCTTCTTGCAGTCCCTCTGGCGTATCAGAAAATAAAGTTATATCATCTGCGTATAGCAACAGAAAAAGTTTCACCAGACCTATATCAACGCCGCTAACACCTTTATTTATTAACTCTGCTTCTATGTCGTTGATGTATATGGCAAACAGGAAAGGGGATAAGCACTCACCCTGACGTACCCCTAAATAGCAGTCAAAACTTTCACTTAGCTTATTATCATATTTTACTTTTGACTTCACATTTTCATAAATTGACTGTATAATATTTAACATTTTGCCCCGAACCCCCAGCTTGATTAGTTTATACCAAATTATATCTCTATTCACAAAGTCAAAAGCTTTACTGAAATCAACAAATCCACAGTACAATTTTTGCTTTCGTTAAGAAGATGTGTTATTAAACCATGAAGTACAAAAATATTGTCGACGGTGCTCATATGACTACGAAATCCCGCTAGTGCCTCAATATATATGTAATACTCTTCAGCCCATTGAGTTAATCTATTGTTTAAAATTCTGGTGAACAACTTTCCTATAACACTAAGAAGTGTAATGCCTCTGTAATTTTCGACGTTATCTAAATTTCCCTTTTTATGAATGGGTACTATATAACCCTCAGACCAACAAGTTGGAAAATAGCCTATATCAAATAATAAATTAAACAGCCCCTGTAAATGTGGCACCAGTGTATCTGTGCCATAAATTAAAAATTCATTTATCATCTTATCTGGGCCCCCACTTTTACCTGTTTGCAACTGTTTAATACCCTTCCTAATTTCTGCATCCGTAATTTTTCGATCTAACTCGGCGAACATTATTTCATTTTCTGAACTCACAAATTTTTCATTAAATTCTAAAATATCTTCGTCGGCCTGATAAAATTGAATCATCTGGATTATTTACTGCTTTAAAATAGTCCAAAAAGTGCTTAGTAGTCAAAGATTTTGACGACGTTACGTTTTGTGATTCTTTCAAAAGTTTCCAGTATTGTTTTGCATCTTTATGCTTTTGCTCTAGTAAATTTTGAGTTTTATTTTTCAAACATGTATACTTAAAGTTTCTTACGGACTTTTTATATATAGATCGAGCCTGAACTAGCTCTAGTCGATTATTTTCAGTTTTATTTTTTCTAAAATTATTAAGTTTGTCTAAAAATATAAGTCTGTTTAATTCACATGTTTCATCATACGTGGTTTTAGAAATATTTTGCTCAACGGGTGATATTTTCTTTTCAAATAATGGTTTACAAACACCACCTATAACAGCTACAAAATCATGTATACAACTGGCAATCTGAGTTATATTGCTTCCCCTCTCAGCACTGTTAAGAATGCCGTTTAAAGCATTTACAGTTTCAGAGGATGAAAGTTTAGTGACATATTCGTTAAGCAAAGTTTTGTCCCATTTGTACTTTGTGTCAATAGTAACACTGTCAAAATCTTCATCGTTTATCCGTGACTCTTCCAAAGGTGTGTAACATAATAAGGAGAACCTTACAACACAATGATCCGAAAAAATATTTGGATCACATACGTTGAAAGAGGTAAACATATCTAAAACATTTTGACTGACTAAAACATAGTCAATGAGACTTGAACCATTTCTCCCCACATATGTGCACTCTCCGACCTGTGCGTCGTACCCGACACGACCGTTTGCAATACGTAAACCTGTTATCCTGCATAAATCTATCAAAAGGCTTCCATTTGCATTTGTACCAGTATCTTTAGTTTTTCTCGGCATCTCCTTGTCAGAAACATAATCGTCGGGGAGTGCATATACATGGCGAGCATCATCGTCTGTTACATAATCTTTTAAATCTGCCATACGTGCGTTTAGGTCACCACAAATTATAATTCTACAATTTTCACCAGACGTAGCCTTCAAGTGAACTATTTGCTCCGTCAATCTGTCAAACATATTTTCTTCCATCATTGTTTCCCTGCTAGAACCTGATGGTACATTGTAGCATAGGCACAGATGTAAATCACATTTTACATAAAATGGTCATGAGAGAGTGAAAGCCACATCATATCATCACCAAACCTTCTCACACTATTACTTATATCCAAATTGTGTTTAATAAGTGAATTTTTTTATATAAATAATGACCCCCCCCCCCCCCCCCACCAGATGCCCGTTTACTTTTGGGTTTAATTTCGGTCCTGTTTAACTCAAAGTGTGTAAAGTCACTAACTGTAAATATTGTGTGGTCGTTACCGCACGTTTCGGTAAAAAGTACTATATCGTTGTTTACGAATATGTCCTTAATTTCAACCAGTTCAAGTTTATTACTAAACTTTCCGGATAGACCTTGAATGTTTACCATAGCAAACCTCAAGTCTGCACACAGGCTCTCCGCGTTGTCCTACACAGTATTTAAAATCGACTGTTCATCACGATGTGATTCTGACCCTGGGTTTTGTTCTGCACGTTCTGAATTTTCATTTTTACTGTTTGCATTTGGGGTTGTCAATGTTTTGTCACTTTGTTGTTTCGCTGATCTAACATTGTTAGTAGTTTTACTTGTCGACGGCGTATTAACTGTAACTTTGCTTGGCAAAGGTGGAAACTGAGACATAGGGGCGTGATTGATTTGGTCTGTCACAGACACATTTGATTCTTTTGCGTGATCTGCCTCATTTAGAGGCTGTTGGTCTTTATTCATCCGCTCAACATACTGAGAGTAGAATAAACTATCATTCTCGTCACTCTCATCAACTTCTGCTTCCATGCTTATTACAGTGTCAGTACTAAGCTTCCTATTCTGAATTTGTGTATACGCACTGCTAGTGCTTTGGTTTGGCTGAGATTTCTTACAACTATCTACTTTTGGCCCGGCATTTTGGTCCTTTTCACTTTGTCGATCAACTTGCTTATTAGTTGTTTCCCTCTGATCTGTTTGTTCTGGCACCCTTACTTTGTAAGTATCGGACTGATCTTTGCTATGAGACGAATTTGCTTGCTTGCTATTTTGAATAAGAGTTTGCTCTTTCTGTTTCTCTTTTTGTGAATTTCGATTGCCATTACCCTGCAAGTCCCTGTTGCGTTCCGAACGACTTCTCCTAATCGGTACTCTTTCTGTAGGCGGGTTTTTAACGTGTGTTTGTTCGTTTAAGATGTGTGCGTTTCCTGTCGATCTTCATTCCACAACCGGTGGCCCTGCCAGGATATCTCATCGTCCGAACTTTGTATAGGCTGCCGTTTGCCTGTTAGTCCCTGACTTTGTTGTTCAGTTCCTGGCGGTAGTCTCGCATAGCTCACTCCCGGTCTACGGCTTCCTAAACCAATATTTTGTTCCGTTTGTTGAGCCCCTAGCAGGTTTCTTTGGCTCCTATCTCTGTTCTTTCTCTGGTGTTTTGCAGCTATGTTACAAATATTTACAGAATTTGATTCAGTAGGCTCAATACGTGCTCCTTGTTAGGCCTCTTGCCAGCCAGGAAAAGCATCTTCAATCACTCTCCGACCCACGACCAGTTTTGCTGGGTATACCATTTTAACTTTTGAACCTTCTTGTTGTAATATATAGAGATTATTACACGGTTGTTTTGATCCCAGCCCTGATCTCAGCCCGAGTTGACGGTATCGGCCCGAGCCCGAAGGGCGAGGGCTGATACCGTCCGAGGGCTGAGATCAGGGATGGGATCAAAACAACCGTGTTATGATCTTTTTATCATATACTTTTTTTATAGAAATTGAAGTTGTGTAAGAAATAGTGCATTTTTGTTCCAATAAGATATGTCTGTTTTTCTCTTTTTTTTTTTCATTGGATGAAATAACATAAAGATGGTCGAGTCGGAGGATCATGGATGGTGAGCGCCATTTTTCTTTCAGCTGGAATTCAGCTGAGTATAAAATCAAGAAAACACAACAAAATTGTTAGTATTTTAATCGTAAATTGCTCACATTACAAAATAAAACTTACCGAGAATGATTTTCTGGTGTTAAAACAGACTACACAGTCTCTACATGTCCACTTACAACCAGTCGACGTGCGGAAATAAAAAATGGCGTCAAACGTCTTCTAGGCCGCTGAATTGTTTTGATGACGTCAGCGACAATACTTTACGAATTTTATTTATTTCCATATAGGGCCCTATCCGGGCATATTAACAATAATATATTACATACAAGTATTACAAGTACAAAAATACAACAAGCAATATTCATTTATGCAAATGAAATCTGCTAAAAGAAAGCGACTATATCTAATATTTTAGCAGCTACCAGAATATAAAATTATTCCTAGATTATTCTTTTCTAATATCAAAACATTTATGAACATGACTTGCAAGTCTTTTAATAACATTTTCATCTTCAGAAGTCATCAACCAAAAAAATTTACTATCTGGTGGTAAATGGATAAAATTTTCACAAGTTTTTTTATCACAAAATAGCTTCTCTCGCTCATCTGCATATTTGTGGCATTTCATCAAAAAATGAATTTCATCTTCACTTTCATTACGTTACTTTACGTTAGCGCCAAATTTGAGGGCTGATACCAGGGCCGAGATTTTTCTGTCCCGCCCTACACGTGAGGTGGTCTCGGCCCTACACATGACTTTTGGACAACAGGGCTGGACAGCGCTTTTTGACGGGGCTATAATGGCTGGGCCAAATATCTAGTATCAAGGGCAGTACTAGTAAAAGTATATGATAAACAGTTTTATACATTCCAGGATCTGGCTGTAAGCTTGAGCTTATAAATGCCATTTCCTGTCATATCATCAACAAACTACAGCATTTGTGAATGAATGCCAACATTTATCTGTGACTTGTAGTGTATGTACATCTCTATAAAGAACTGTAAAAACAAAGAGGATAATAAAAAAAATAAATAAATGGAGTAGAATGTTAAACAAAATGATTGGAAAGCGAGAAAAAAAAGAAAAGAGAGAGAGAGAGAGAGAGTGAGGGGCAGAGAGAGAGAGAGTCATATACAACATAACAATTTTTTACTACATATAATACATTAGGCAAAACGAGTCATATATGCCTAATTAATATACAAAACAGGATTGAATCTATTTCGTACCTAGATGAGTAGTCACACAAATTACAGTACAATACAGTAAAGATTGCGTACAACGTTTTAAAGTAAGAATTAAAGAAGAAAAGAACTGCTGCGAACTCTGCTCTGATTCTACCACATTTCTGCACCTCAAATGTTACAACCAGCCGAATACGTACATGGTTTACTATATGTGTTCCTTTGGAGTTAGCTAAATCTTTTAGAGTTTATAATATAATTCTGAACTTTGATAAACAAGGTTTCATTTTCTATATCTGAAGCATTTTCTACACCGAAAAAGAAGGTCGTGAGCATTTTCTTTCCTTTCACTGTGCCCTGTAGAATTGTCTTTGCTAAACTAGAAGACCTTGAGACATGGCCAAACCACCTAAGTTTCCCTTCCATGACCAGGGTCGGGAATTCGTCTTTTCTCCAATGGCTGCTTGGATCTTTCTGTGAACCTCCTCATTGATTATATGGTCCTTGTACGAAATGTTCTGTAACCTTCTAAAGCATTTCATCTCGAAAGCCTGAGTTCTTTTCTCTAATTCTGGATGATTCACGGGCATACAGAAAAATGGAAATGACAAGGGAGCGCATAAGTTTCATCTTTGATCACAATTATACAATACAAATATAGTAATTTAGAATATTAATGAAAAATATGGAATATAAACTTAAGTAAATGAATAGTAATGGAACAATCTAGCATACAAACCATTAATAATTAAATAGAAACAACCGAATATAGAATAAAAATATTTATACGATAGAAATGAACAGATATTGAAAACAAATGATCGATTACAGAATTGAAACAAAAATATACAATAGAAATGAACAGAGATAGGATGCAAATATGAAAATATACAAAACATATGAAAGAAAATCAAATACAAAATTAAAAATATCGAATAATGCAACGTTTGACATGTCATAAGTATGCACGTTCTTCTTGTTATTATTTTGAAATTATTATTATTTTATTATTATTTTGTTTTGTTCGCTTGAATGTTTATAAATCAAAATCGTTGCACTATCAAAGGTGTAATTAAAAAGAATTAGATGAGAATGTAGACACTTTTCTTTTATTGTTAATATGTATTTTTATTTATTTATTATTATAACGGTTTCACGATCAAAGAATTATTTTAGAAAAATGAGATGAGGATGTAGATTTTAAACTTATTAGTATTTATGTATTTTTATTCGTTTATTTATTTATTATGGTTACACGATCAAAGATATAATTAAAAAGAATTTAATGAGAATGTAGACGTTTTATTATATTATTATTTATGTATTTTATTCGTATATTTATTTATTTCTTTATCTATCTATTATTATCACTATTATTGTTCATCTTTTTATTCATTTATTTATCCATTCATTTTTTTTTTCATTACTTTAATATTTAGTACTCTCGATATTTCACCGGTAGTAACATCTTATCATCCTGCAAGTTCAAGATTAAGGTCGAGTTCAACACACTGTTAAGATGTTGTCATTAGACTTATAAGTGTTTACGTCTTGGTGCAAGTTTAGAGATAACAATGGATCGGCTTTCATTAGTATGTACACAAAGGGATAAAACTCGTTTAAGATATGCAGCAGGCCGAGTCTGTGGGGATTGACTGAATAAGTGAATGAGTACGACAGTTGCTGCTAATACTCTAATAAAGCTGTGCACAGGGTGCCTTAAACGCTGCAAAATAAGGTATCCCTTAAGACATGTTCAAAAAGGGAAGACTCAGATCAGCCTGTGCATCCGCGCAGTCTGATTAGAGTCCTCCCTTTTCGCCTATACAATCAATGAATCCTGACAAGAGCTTTGCTCAGCCTCTCAGCCAACTTCGCAAGCCAATGATACTAAGTCCACTTGTACGTAAGGAACAATGTGGACTTTGTATCATTGGCTTGCGACGAGGGCTCTCAGCTGATGCGCAGACTTACGAAAGGCATATTGCGTCAGGTCTCTTT
This sequence comes from Ctena decussata, assembly GCA_963989385.1. NCBI lineage: Eukaryota > Metazoa > Mollusca > Bivalvia > Lucinida > Lucinidae > Ctena > Ctena decussata. The sequence continues at coordinate 5,921 of CAXDIV010000175.1, read as the reverse complement.
TCACGCGATGCCAATAATTTAATTAGTTATATCAAAGTGTTGGCTGACTGCTAGTGGAAACACACCATACAGAAATCTGATCTGGGTCTGTACTGTTTGCCTGGGCCTGTCTTTCACAATTCACAGTATATCGACTTTCATCATTATGTCGGACCAGATGAAACCATGCCCTTTGGTACAGGCTTCTTGGTATCATTCGCATTGTGACACATCCCAATTGCAACTCCGCTGTTGGTTTAAACATATTTATTTCTCTTTTTTCATAACATATATATATTACAACATACAAAATATACTAGGATTGGAACGAAAGCAACTTGCTTATTTAGTTCTTCTCCGCTGTTCGCATATTATGCTATAGTTCCACCGGAATAAGAGTCTTTATCTTGCAGCGCCGCTCAGTGCTGGTTAGCGATAAAACGGACGAGCCCATTGAGTGAAACATTAAGAAACTGTCAACAAAAATACCTACGTGATGACGGATTATTTAAATGTCTCGTTTATGCGGCATACTGTAAAATATGGTATGGTATGATGGTATGGTATGTGGTATGGTACTAAAATCCCATACCATACCACATACCATACCAAACGACCATACCAAAAGTATTATTATCCTGTAGTTTCATCTAGATCTTTACACTGAGCCACTTTAGTTCCGCACCACTTATAAAATGTAAGATTTTTCGGAAAAGAAATATGATAATAATTTTAATTTGGAACTTTCAGCGAAACGCGCATTTATGTCTGCACAATCCACAGAAAAAGTGTTGTGATCGAGCTAGAAACAAACAAGAAAACGGATCCGAATGGGCAGTACCCGCAAAACACAAAATCACATTGCATTATTTTGCATTGCATTCAGACGGCACTGCACTATTATCAGTGTCGAATTTTTGCTATGTCATTGTTCAGAGCCGATTCATTTTCGGCGATATAGAAGACTGGAACGTGTTTGTTAACTTAACCATGTTTTGCAGCAGCCGACTATTTTTGATTGCCAAATGCCAAAGGTTTGAAAAAGTTCTTTTTATTCACACTTTTTTAAAAACTATAGAAATTTTGAATGTTTCTGAGCAAACCAATTCTTAAAACACTTCTTTTTATAATTTCATAGTCAACAACGATGTATCCGCCGTTAACTTGCATACAAACCTTTTTTGGATATATTTACGCCATCCCGTTGACGTAAGCGATGACGTCACTACTCCTAAGGCCTTTGGATGTGAAATGATAGAATAGTTAGTGTTTTGACATTTCTGTGCACACAAGTGACTTGTAACAAAACGATTTGCTAAGAAAATCTAGTTTAGTTATTGTAACTGACGTTAACATGACGTCAAACAGAGCATTGTTTCAAAACGTCACGTTGTATCTCAATCTAATCGCAGTTAAAGAGGGTTTGACTTCAAAAAAGTATTCGTTTTTGGTGTTTTTCTATCACAATGATCAATGGGCATAATACCTATTGCATAATGGATTTCAAAAGCGTAAACGCTTAGGTTGCACGTGCAGTTTTGTCAAAATGTGCTTGTGATGAACTGGAAGGTTTCGCATGAGTGATTCTAAATTGTTTTTGCTGTTATCAGATAGATAAAATGCCAGTGAATGACATTCTATAAAAAAAATCTTTGATTATAGCAATTTTGGTGTAAATTGCGGGCTCCGGTAAAGTGGTGCGTAATTAAAGTGGCTCAGTGTATAGTCTCTGAAAGTCTAGCAGTCAGACCTTGATATAAGCATTATAATTTCTATATCCATCATTATCAAATGCATTACAAGAAGTAAACAAGATCACCTCTTGAGAAGTACATGTTGTTTCAGTGATTTATTTTATCACCAGATGTGATAGAATGGCAGTGTAGGCAGTATGTCTGTCAATAAAGCCTGATCATCCACACGGATATTTAAGGGCCAATTAAGTAGACATAAACTGTAGGGGTTAAAACAGGGAATGATTTGTGGGTGTTACTACAGAGTCACTATTTTGGGTTGCAGGCCATCACTGATTGTTTTTGACAGTTAATCAAAATAATATGGCCTATATGAGTTTGAGACCTTACTCAGATATGAGAAAAATCAAATCAGCTAGGGTGTTATTATATTTATTTATTTTGAAAATTAAGCCGTTTTCACTGCTCTTATTACCATAGTTTAAAACCTGACTGGAATGGTGGAATGGAATGCAAACGATGAGTTAATCTACACTCCACTTGGGAAAGCTTCGCTGTTTTGATAAATAATTTGTGGGGCTTGGGCTATCTATAAAGCATAGGTGCAGTCGCTGGAAATCCAAAAGTATACTTTGTCTTGTGAAATAGCCCAATTATGGGCTATCTTAATATTGTATATGGGCCATGTTCCATAACAAAGTCCGTTTGGGCATTTCTGAACAGTCTGATCAGAGCTTTTGCCTTCCCTGTTTCTGCACATCTACTTTTTTTTTTTTTGGGGGGGGGGGGGGGGGGGATCCTGCAGTTCAACTGTACTGCACTGCGTGAATACGTGTTATTTCAAAATGTTTCTCTTGTTTGTAAATTTACAATGGAAAGATGCAGGTATTTAAACCTTCTTTTTTCAGTGTAGATCTACTTTCGATTTCCACTTTCAGTCTAATACACACAGCCAAACATTGCATCATGTTGTTTACTTGTTTTGGAATCAGGTCAATCTCAAGACTGATCGCGGTCCATTTTGGAATTCCAAATTGGACAGCTCAGTCTTGAGATAGGTCATTGTGGCTACCCAGTGTCAAAATCACAGTTGCAGGTGCCTACCCCCATAGCTCACTTTAGTCATATTCATGAAAGTTATTGTCAATTCTTCACCTAGCATGCCTAGTACACTTCCATTTAATTTAATCTGTGCCGATTATATTTTTTCAAAGATTTTTCTTGTGTAATCACTAATCAGTAAGCTGGTAGGTGCTGAAGTGTACTTGCGTTCGGATGCACAGTTTTACATACCCCGAGCATACCAGAATTTACACATATGTAAATGTACACGCTGGTATTTTTGGCATTTTAGTCTTTTTTTTTGTCTTTTTTGTAATACTTCAACTACTTCATACTCCCAATAAAATTCCAAGAAAACTTGAAGCTATCTCTATTTATCAAACATACTTAATTAATTGGCAATTAGCATGGGTTAGTGGTCTGCAAGCAGTTTGAACTGTCTGCACTCAATACATCAAATGTATATTGGAGTCCTGTTGCAAGAAAACCTGTCTTCGGGGTTTCCCGGACAAGGTACATAAACCAAACTGCTCAGCTACAAAGACCAGCCAATGATTTGAAATTTTGTATAGAAACTTAGAGAGATTATACTTTCTAAACAAAGAACGACAAAAATACTGACCGACTACGTCTGCATGATCCGGCTTACATGCATTTTTTGCTGGCATATGCAAAAACAGATTTTCTCACCACGCGGCTCATTTGTTCAACTGTTGAGCCATATCATTTAAAAACCAGAGCACCTGAACTCTGCGCTCAGTCGAGGTCTATGATCACCCTGGTCTTCCGTCCAACTTCTGTTTGTTTTGGTTGAGGTGCTAGGTCTTTCATGCTCACATTTGGAGTCTGTTCTGACTGCGTGGAGCGCATGCCAATCTAAGTCCTCAATAGGCATTCAATTTATTTAACTGATTTTGTCATGCAGTTGTTTAAATGCAACTTACACAACCATCGAGACCAAAATAATACAGTGTATCAAAGCAACAGCTGAAAGAGTCAGTTCTATAGTTCTTCCTTTTAAGTACGGGTTAATAATTAATTTGGTATGGCCGTTTGGTATGGTATGTGGTATGGTATGGGATTTTCATACCATACCACATACCAAGCCATCATACCATACCATATTTTACAGTATGCCCGTTTATGCATCTTGAGAAAGTAAAATCGTTTGTTTATCAAGATAAGGTCAAAGTGTGCGTGTGTGTATGCATTTCGTTGAGTTTAACATGAAGATTTGTGGTTGACTGAAAATTCTTTTGAATAACAATTTACGATACATTTATGTGTTGGACACAGCTGCTGCAATTCATGCGATACAGGTGATATGGAAAAAATCTACAGCTAGAATCTTGAGAAATAAAGGTATGCGTTTTAAACTTTTAAAATTCATCAAAATTGTTTCAAAATCATAACTGTTTTTCCTTCTTCTTTTTTTCTTACACCAAAATAAATACTTTATTCACGTTTCTGTAATGCTGTTTTGTTTTAACTACACTACAAACCAAAGAATTTCTTTGTCTTTAAAGTGTATGGTCGCAATGTTTATTCTGACCGCAATTTAAAAACAAAATTTGAAGAGGTTGCTTGACTGTGGCCATTTTGTTCTTTTAAAGATTGTCTCCCTCGTTTATTTCATGTTTTCAGAAAAAAATATCTTAACAAAATTTCGTTAGACAATATGTAATAGTCTCATAATTAACCGTAAAAGTTTTGAGAAAAATGCATATTCATTCGATAAATGTGGAATGAAAAATAATCTTCAAATTAAAATGCAAATTACCTATTTCCTCACGGCCTGTAAGAATATCGATTTTGACCACGTGTGTCATGTGATTATGTAGAGGTATTTTTCTTATTCGTGCACGTGATTGTGACGTATGAATAAATTATTTTTGTCCAATAATGCGATTTCAGCCGCGGTCCGCGATTGTATAAAAATTTGTCTTATTTTTTGTTTAAAGTCACTTTTATCAAATATTATTATCTAAACTCTAATTCAAATGTATAGTTAGACCATGTCGGAGGTATTGCATGAAATATTACATCAAATCATTTTTGTTACTATTATAAATGGAGTAAATCTTTAAACATTTTCTGTCATTACTCAACCAGAAATTCGCGAAATGTATGAATGTCATGAAATGTGTATTTTGAAGTTTGCTAATCTATTCCATTCACAACGGTGTAAATGTGAACTTTCAACAAGGTATATAAATTGTAACTTTTGCGTTGCTTTTGCTGTTGAGTATAAATGGGTCATACAATGTGTCTATATTTCTGCTGTCTGCCTCCTGTATGTACAGACACGAAGTGGTTGCGGTCCGTCATTAATTATTGATTCTAATGTTCCCATACCCTTGTTCATTATCAGAGCCCTAGATAAAGCCTCGTTTACACGATATGTTTTCCACATTAGTTTTCTGTGCACATATGGAAAACATACCGTCTAAACAGAGTTATGCACTGCTTATTCTTCCCACATGTGGAAAGCACAAGGAATAGAACATGTTCTATCCTTATGCTTTTTTCCATAAGCTTTTGACCAATCAGAAGAGAGTTCACTGAGGTTAATTGCTTTTGCACTGAGGTTAATTGCTTTTGCAATCTCAGTAGGTATTCAAAATACCAAAATATTGATATCAGGGGTATTAGAATGTATTTTTTTTTGAATATTACATGTATTTTACAAAGGGGAACAACTTTTATGACTTCCTGTCTGCTTCCCCGAATGTTGAAGTCCTTTCATTTTAGGGCCTGTACATTTTATATGTTGCTTTTGCTCATAAGCATAGGTAATGAATCACACACAAATTGGGATTATCAGCATGTCCTCAGTCTACATTTTTGTAACATAAAACATGACAAAATTATGCAGACATTTCCAGGTAAATGGCGGGAAAGCTTGAGAACATATGTGCTCTCTGCATATCGTATAAACACAAAACCATATGTGCTATTTTCCATATATTCTTTTTGCCACATGTGCAAAACATATCGTGTAAACGAGGCTTAAGAGGGAGTATTTAGTGATGATTAAGGATAATTTTTGTTAATTCTGGATAAAAACATATGTTGTGACCCCTCATCTGAACCGTCTCGTCGAGACGGTTCAGATGAGGGGTCACAACATATGGTTTCAATGAGAAATAAAGCAAATTATCCCTCAATTATCATCAAATACCCCTC
>CAXDIV010000174.1:0-123000 GCA_963989385.1 Ctena decussata | reverse complement strand
GCTCTAATTTCAAGCTAAAATGTTGATCAAGAAGATGAAATAAGAGAAACACCACCTTACCCAGCACTTTCTACCTCTACAGGATGTTGATAGCCAGCAACTACCTATCCCGCAGAAAAGCGCAGAAGATTTGCTAAAAATCACCTGTCATTAATTTTGGCTCCACAGACCAAATCAAAAATACTTATTTCTTTACAATATCCATAATATCAAACAAAACTGATTTCTACATGTCACTAAAACATCACTTTCAACCTCATGAGCATTATTAACCAATCAAAGAGCACCATGTGACAATAATAGTCCCGAGCTTCCCTGCACCTTTTTGAATTACGCGGTTTCCTATAGGAATTGGTTCCCGGTGCCCTATAGTGCCACCCCTAACTTTTGGAAATCAATTGATTCTGCTTGAATTTAAACTTCAAACTATTTTAAGACAGTTCTCAAGTTTCGCATGTAATTATAATGACCGTATTTCCATGAGCAGTGTGCTAAAGTTGTCGTGTCCTGTTTCTCCAAAGGCAGCCGAGCAACAAGATTCTGAGAAAAAAGCAAACACTTTACCTACTGCTGATGGAAATACACTCATGACCTCAAGGCTTTCTCCATTCATGTGAAACTTCAAACTGTTGAGCATCTAAAATAAATTAAAACATGAAAAAAATAGCCATTTCTGACATTTCACACCCAATCTTGTAAGTGTACCCCCAAATTTAGGAGAAAAATACACATTTTTCAGCAATTTGGACACCACAGTGTCCCAAAATTGCTAATGCATGCAGTTTTCTACATTCTGATAGAGGCATCTAATGCTAGTCTAGCAAATTAAGGAGCAAAAAAGATTCTGAAGACCCTTTTTACAGTCAGAATTGGTGATAGCAGTTGAGAATACCATGCCGCGCGATAAAATCTCTTTAACGACACAACGAGGTCCCAGGATTTTTTCACTGTGAGGCTTTCCTCCAAGTTTCGAAAGCATCCGGCTTAGCCGTTTGAACAATTCTATCCCTAAAACTTCAATTGCATTCCAATAAACCATGTAAACTGATGCAGTGGAAGCTTTTGAAATACCCCACCCCCTCCAGTAAACCTGTGTTTTAACAGAGTCAGCCAAACAGAGAAAATATTCAGGCTCATCTCACTATTCTGAACATTTCCAATGTGAATAAGCTACTGAAAATCAGCATTTCAATAAAGTAAGTCCTATTTTACAAAGGAGACTTTGAAAATCTACAGAAAACATTGAAATACAGCACAGCAAGAAAGAACTCTACTTTCAGTATAGGGCAGCGTGAACTAATTGTTTCTCCCATAGACTTCTATAGTGACCCCTACTGCCTGTGACAGTGTGCCTCCCTTTATACACTGTCACTTCACTATCCAGATTTGCTCTAATTTCAAGCTAAAATGTTGATCAAGAAGATGAAATAAGAGAAACACCACCTTACCCAGCACTTTCTACCTCTACAGGATGTTGATAGCCAGCAACTACCTATCCCGCAGAAAAGCGCAGAAGATTTGCTAAAAATCACCTGTCATTAATTTTGGCTCCACAGACCAAATCAAAAATACTTATTTCTTTACAATATCCATAATATCAAACAAAACTGATTTCTACATGTCACTAAAACATCACTTTCAACCTCATGAGCATTATTAACCAATCAAAGAGCACCATGTGACAATAATAGTCCCGAGCTTCCCTGCACCTTTTTGAATTACGCGGTTTCCTATAGGAATTGGTTCCCGGTGCCCTATAGTGCCACCCCTAACTTTTGGAAATCAATTGATTCTGCTTGAATTTAAACTTCAAACTATTTTAAGACAGTTCTCAAGTTTCGCATGTAATTATAATGACCGTATTTCCATGAGCAGTGTGCTAAAGTTGTCGTGTCCTGTTTCTCCAAAGGCAGCCGAGCAACAAAGATTCTGAGAAAAAAGCAAACACTTTACCTACTGCTGATGGAAATACACTCATGACCTCAAGGCTTTCTCCATTCATGTGAAACTTCAAACTGTTGAGCATCTAAAATAAATTAAAACATGAAAAAAATAGCCATTTCTGACATTTCACACCCAATCTTGTAAGTGTACCCCCAAATTTAGGAGAAAAATACACATTTTTCAGCAATTTGGACACCACAGTGTCCCAAAATTGCTAATGCATGCAGTTTTCTACATTCTGATAGAGGCATCTAATGCTAGTCTAGCAAATTAAGGAGCAAAAAAGATTCTGAAGACCCTTTTTACAGTCAGAATTGGTGATAGCAGTTGAGAATACCATGCCGCGCGATAAAATCTCTTTAACGACACAACGAGGTCCCAGGATTTTTTCACTGTGAGGCTTTCCTCCAAGTTTCGAAAGCATCCGGCTTAGCCGTTTGAACAATTCTATCCCTAAAACTTCAATTGCATTCCAATAAACCATGTAAACTGATGCAGTGGAAGCTTTTGAAATACCCCACCCCCTCCAGTAAACCTGTGTTTTAACAGAGTCAGCCAAACAGAGAAAATATTCAGGCTCATCTCACTATTCTGAACATTTCCAATGTGAATAAGCTACTGAAAATCAGCATTTCAATAAAGTAAGTCCTATTTTACAAAGGAGACTTTGAAAATCTACAGAAAACATTGAAATACAGCACAGCAAGAAAGAACTCTACTTTCAGTATAGGGCAGCGTGAACTAATTGTTTCTCCCATAGACTTCTATAGTGACCCCTACTGCCTGTGACAGTGTGCCTCCCTTTATACACTGTCACTTCACTATCCAGATTTGCTCTAATTTCAAGCTAAAATGTTGATCAAGAAGATGAAATAAGAGAAACACCACCTTACCCAGCACTTTCTACCTCTACAGGATGTTGATAGCCAGCAACTACCTATCCCGCAGAAAAGCGCAGAAGATTTGCTAAAAATCACCTGTCATTAATTTTGGCTCCACAGACCAAATCAAAAATACTTATTTCTTTACAATATCCATAATATCAAACAAAACTGATTTCTACATGTCACTAAAACATCACTTTCAACCTCATGAGCATTATTAACCAATCAAAGAGCACCATGTGACAATAATAGTCCCGAGCTTCCCTGCACCTTTTTGAATTACGCGGTTTCCTATAGGAATTGGTTCCCGGTGCCCTATAGTGCCACCCCTAACTTTTGGAAATCAATTGATTCTGCTTGAATTTAAACTTCAAACTATTTTAAGACAGTTCTCAAGTTTCGCATGTAATTATAATGACCGTATTTCCATGAGCAGTGTGCTAAAGTTGTCGTGTCCTGTTTCTCCAAAGGCAGCCGAGCAACAAAGATTCTGAGAAAAAAGCAAACACTTTACCTACTGCTGATGGAAATACACTCATGACCTCAAGGCTTTCTCCATTCATGTGAAACTTCAAACTGTTGAGCATCTAAAATAAATTAAAACATGAAAAAAATAGCCATTTCTGACATTTCACACCCAATCTTGTAAGTGTACCCCCAAATTTAGGAGAAAAATACACATTTTTCAGCAATTTGGACACCACAGTGTCCCAAAATTGCTAATGCATGCAGTTTTCTACATTCTGATAGAGGCATCTAATGCTAGTCTAGCAAATTAAGGAGCAAAAAAGATTCTGAAGACCCTTTTTACAGTCAGAATTGGTGATAGCAGTTGAGAATACCATGCCGCGCGATAAAATCTCTTTAACGACACAACGAGGTCCCAGGATTTTTTCACTGTGAGGCTTTCTCCAAGTTTCGAAAGCATCCGGCTTAGCCGTTTGAACAATTCTATCCCTAAAACTTCAATTGCATTCCAATAAACCATGTAAACTGATGCAGTGGAAGCTTTTGAAATACCCCACCCCCTCCAGTAAACCTGTGTTTTAACAGAGTCAGCCAAACAGAGAAAATATTCAGGCTCATCTCACTATTCTGAACATTTCCAATGTGAATAAGCTACTGAAAATCAGCATTTCAATAAAGTAAGTCCTATTTTACAAAGGAGACTTTGAAAATCTACAGAAAACATTGAAATACAGCACAGCAAGAAAGAACTCTACTTTCAGTATAGGGCAGCGTGAACTAATTGTTTCTCCCATAGACTTCTATAGTGACCCCTACTGCCTGTGACAGTGTGCCTCCCTTTATACACTGTCACTTCACTATCCAGATTTGCTCTAATTTCAAGCTAAAATGTTGATCAAGAAGATGAAATAAGAGAAACACCACCTTACCCAGCACTTTCTACCTCTACAGGATGTTGATAGCCAGCAACTACCTATCCCGCAGAAAAGCGCAGAAGATTTGCTAAAAATCACCTGTCATTAATTTTGGCTCCACAGACCAAATCAAAAATACTTATTTCTTTACAATATCCATAATATCAAACAAAACTGATTTCTACATGTCACTAAAACATCACTTTCAACCTCATGAGCATTATTAACCAATCAAAGAGCACCATGTGACAATAATAGTCCCGAGCTTCCCTGCACCTTTTTGAATTACGCGGTTTCCTATAGGAATTGGTTCCCGGTGCCCTATAGTGCCACCCCTAACTTTTGGAAATCAATTGATTCTGCTTGAATTTAAACTTCAAACTATTTTAAGACAGTTCTCAAGTTTCGCATGTAATTATAATGACCGTATTTCCATGAGCAGTGTGCTAAAGTTGTCGTGTCCTGTTTCTCCAAAGGCAGCCGAGCAACAAAGATTCTGAGAAAAAAGCAAACACTTTACCTACTGCTGATGGAAATACACTCATGACCTCAAGGCTTTCTCCATTCATGTGAAACTTCAAACTGTTGAGCATCTAAAATAAATTAAAACATGAAAAAAATAGCCATTTCTGACATTTCACACCCAATCTTGTAAGTGTACCCCCAAATTTAGGAGAAAAATACACATTTTTCAGCAATTTGGACACCACAGTGTCCCAAAATTGCTAATGCATGCAGTTTTCTACATTCTGATAGAGGCATCTAATGCTAGTCTAGCAAATTAAGGAGCAAAAAAGATTCTGAAGACCCTTTTTACAGTCAGAATTGGTGATAGCAGTTGAGAATACCATGCCGCGCGATAAAATCTCTTTAACGACACAACGAGGTCCCAGGATTTTTTCACTGTGAGGCTTTCCTCCAAGTTTCGAAAGCATCCGGCTTAGCCGTTTGAACAATTCTATCCCTAAAACTTCAATTGCATTCCAATAAACCATGTAAACTGATGCAGTGGAAGCTTTTGAATACCCCACCCCCTCCAGTAAACCTGTGTTTTAACAGAGTCAGCCAAACAGAGAAAATATTCAGGCTCATCTCACTATTCTGAACATTTCCAATGTGAATAAGCTACTGAAAATCAGCATTTCAATAAAGTAAGTCCTATTTTACAAAGGAGACTTTGAAAATCTACAGAAAACATTGAAATACAGCACAGCAAGAAAGAACTCTACTTTCAGTATAGGGCAGCGTGAACTAATTGTTTCTCCCATAGACTTCTATAGTGACCCCTACTGCCTGTGACAGTGTGCCTCCCTTTATACACTGTCACTTCACTATCCAGATTTGCTCTAATTTCAAGCTAAAATGTTGATCAAGAAGATGAAATAAGAGAAACACCACCTTACCCAGCACTTTCTACCTCTACAGGATGTTGATAGCCAGCAACTACCTATCCCGCAGAAAAGCGCAGAAGATTTGCTAAAAATCACCTGTCATTAATTTTGGCTCCACAGACCAAATCAAAAATACTTATTTCTTTACAATATCCATAATATCAAACAAAACTGATTTCTACATGTCACTAAAACATCACTTTCAACCTCATGAGCATTATTAACCAATCAAAGAGCACCATGTGACAATAATAGTCCCGAGCTTCCCTGCACCTTTTTGAATTACGCGGTTTCCTATAGGAATTGGTTCCCGGTGCCCTATAGTGCCACCCCTAACTTTTGGAAATCAATTGATTCTGCTTGAATTTAAACTTCAAACTATTTTAAGACAGTTCTCAAGTTTCGCATGTAATTATAATGACCGTATTTCCATGAGCAGTGTGCTAAAGTTGTCGTGTCCTGTTTCTCCAAAGGCAGCCGAGCAACAAAGATTCTGAGAAAAAAGCAAACACTTTACCTACTGCTGATGGAAATACACTCATGACCTCAAGGCTTTCTCCATTCATGTGAAACTTCAAACTGTTGAGCATCTAAAATAAATTAAAACATGAAAAAAATAGCCATTTCTGACATTTCACACCCAATCTTGTAAGTGTACCCCCAAATTTAGGAGAAAAATACACATTTTTCAGCAATTTGGACACCACAGTGTCCCAAAATTGCTAATGCATGCAGTTTTCTACATTCTGATAGAGGCATCTAATGCTAGTCTAGCAAATTAAGGAGCAAAAAAGATTCTGAAGACCCTTTTTACAGTCAGAATTGGTGATAGCAGTTGAGAATACCATGCCGCGCGATAAAATCTCTTTAACGACACAACGAGGTCCCAGGATTTTTTCACTGTGAGGCTTTCCTCCAAGTTTCGAAAGCATCCGGCTTAGCCGTTTGAACAATTCTATCCCTAAAACTTCAATTGCATTCCAATAAACCATGTAAACTGATGCAGTGGAAGCTTTTGAAATACCCCACCCCCTCCAGTAAACCTGTGTTTTAACAGAGTCAGCCAAACAGAGAAAATATTCAGGCTCATCTCACTATTCTGAACATTTCCAATGTGAATAAGCTACTGAAAATCAGCATTTCAATAAAGTAAGTCCTATTTTACAAAGGAGACTTTGAAAATCTACAGAAAACATTGAAATACAGCACAGCAAGAAAGAACTCTACTTTCAGTATAGGGCAGCGTGAACTAATTGTTTCTCCCATAGACTTCTATAGTGACCCCTACTGCCTGTGACAGTGTGCCTCCCTTTATACACTGTCACTTCACTATCCAGATTTGCTCTAATTTCAAGCTAAAATGTTGATCAAGAAGATGAAATAAGAGAAACACCACCTTACCCAGCACTTTCTACCTCTACAGGATGTTGATAGCCAGCAACTACCTATCCCGCAGAAAAGCGCAGAAGATTTGCTAAAAATCACCTGTCATTAATTTTGGCTCCACAGACCAAATCAAAAATACTTATTTCTTTACAATATCCATAATATCAAACAAAACTGATTTCTACATGTCACTAAAACATCACTTTCAACCTCATGAGCATTATTAACCAATCAAAGAGCACCATGTGACAATAATAGTCCCGAGCTTCCCTGCACCTTTTTGAATTACGCGGTTTCCTATAGGAATTGGTTCCCGGTGCCCTATAGTGCCACCCCTAACTTTTGGAAATCAATTGATTCTGCTTGAATTTAAACTTCAAACTATTTTAAGACAGTTCTCAAGTTTCGCATGTAATTATAATGACCGTATTTCCATGAGCAGTGTGCTAAAGTTGTCGTGTCCTGTTTCTCCAAAGGCAGCCGAGCAACAACGATTCTGAGAAAAAAGCAAACACTTTACCTACTGCTGATGGAAATACACTCATGACCTCAAGGCTTTCTCCATTCATGTGAAACTTCAAACTGTTGAGCATCTAAAATAAATTAAAACATGAAAAAAAAATAGCCATTTCTGACATTTCACAACCCAATCTTGTAAGTGTACCCCCAAATTTAGGAGAAAATACACATTTTTCAGCAATTTGGACACACAGTGTCCCAAATTGCTAATGCATGCAGTTTTCTACATTCTGATAGAGGCATCTAATGCTAGTCTAGCAAATTAAGGAGCAAAAAAGATTCTGAAGACCCTTTTTACAGTCAGAATTGGTGATAGCAGTTGAGAATACCATGCCGCGCGATAAAATCTCTTTAACGATACAACGAGGTCCCAGGATTTTTTCACTGTGAGGCTTTCCTCCAAGGTTTCGAAAGCATCCGGCTTAGCCGTTTGAACAATTCTATCCCTAAAACTTCAATTGCATTCCAATAAACCATGTAAACTGATGCAGTGGAAGCTTTTGAAATACCCCACACCCCCTCCAGTAAACCTGTGTTTTAACAGAGTCAGCCAAACAGAGAAAATATTCAGGCTCATCTCACTATTCTGAACATTTCCAATGTGAATAAGCTACTGAAAATCAGCATTTCAATAAAGTGAGTCCTATTTTACAAAGGAGACTTTGAAAATCTACAGAAAACATTGAAATACAGCACAGCAAGAAAGAACTCTACTTTCAGTATAGGGCAGCGTGAACTAATTGTTTCTCCCATAGACTTCTATAGTGACCCCTACTGCCTGTGACAGTGTGCCTCCCTTTATACACTGTCACTTCAGTATCCAGATTTGCTCTAATTTCAAGCTAAAATGTTGATCAAGAAGATGAAATAAGAGAAACACCACCTTACCCAGCACTTTCTACCTCTACAGGATGTTGATAGCCAGCAACTACCTATCCTGCAGAAAAGCGCAGAAGATTTGCTAAAAATCGCCTGTCATTAATTTTGGCTCCACAGACCAAATCAAAAATACTTATTTCTTTACAATATCCATAATATCAAACAAAACTGATTTCTACATGTCACTAAAACATCACTTTCAACCTCATGAGCATTATTAACCAATCAAAGAGCACCATGTGACAATAATAGTCCCGAGCTTCCTGCACCTTTTTGAATTACGCGGTTTCCTATAGGAATTGGTTCCCGGTGCCCTATAGTGCCACCCCTAACTTTTGGAAATCAATTGATTCTGCTTGAATTTAAACTTCAAACTATTTTAAGACAGTTCTCAAGTTTCGCATGTAATTATAATGACCGTATTTCCATGAGCAGTGTGCTAAAGTTGTCGTGTCCTGTTTCTCCAAAGGCAGCCGAGCAACAACGATTCTGAGAAAAAAGCAAACACTTTACCTACTGCTGATGGAAATACACTCATGACCTCAAGGCTTTCTCCATTCATGTGAAACTTCAAACTGTTGAGCATCTAAAATAAATTAAAACATGAAAAAAATAGCCATTTCTGACATTTCACACCCAATCTTGTAAGTGTACCCCCAAAATTTAGGAGAAAATACACATTTTTCAGCAATTTGGACACCACAGTGTCCCAAAATTGCTAATGCATGCAGTTTTCTACATTCTGATAGAGCATCTAATGCTAGTCTAGCAAATTAAGGAGCAAAAAAGATTCTGAAGACCCTTTTTACAGTCAGAATTGGTGATAGCAGTTGAGAATACCATGCCGCGCGATAAAATCTCTTTAACGATACAACGAGGTCCCAGGATTTTTTCACTGTGAGGCTTTCCTCCAAGTTTCGAAAGCATCCGGCTTAGCCGTTTGAACAATTCTATCCCTAAAACTTCAATTGCATTCCAATAAACCATGTAAACTGATGCAGTGGAAGCTTTTGAAATACCCCACCCCTCAGTAAACCTGTGTTTTAACAGAGTCAGCCAAACAGAGAAAATATTCAGGCTCATCTCACTATTCTGAACATTTCCAATGTGAATAAGCTACTGAAAATCAGCATTTCAATAAAGTGAGTCCTATTTTACAAAGGAGACCTTTGAAAATCTACAGAAAACATGAAATACAGCACAGCAAGAAAGAACTCTACTTTCAGTATAGGGCAGCGTGAACTAATTGTTTCTCCCATAGACTTCTATAGTGACCCCTACTGCCTGTGACAGTGTGCCTCCCTTTATACACTGTCACTTCAGTACCAGATTTGCTCTAATTTCAAGCTAAAATGTTGATCAAGAAGATGAAATAAGAGAAACACCACCTTACCCAGCACTTTCTACCTCTACAGGATGTTGATAGCCAGCAACTACCTATCCTGCAGAAAAGCGCAGAAGATTTGCTAAAAATCGCCTGTCATTAATTTTGGCTCCACAGACCAAATCAAAAATACTTATTTCTTTACAATATCCATAATATCAAACAAAACTGATTTCTACATGTCACTAAAACATCACTTTCAACCTCATGAGCATAATTAACCAATCAAAGAGCACCATGTGACAATAATAGTCCCGAGCTTCCCTGCACCTTTTGAATTACGCGGTTTCCTATAGGAATTGTTTCCCGGTGCCCTATAGTGCCACCCCTAACTTTTGGAAATCAATTGATTCTGCTTGAATTTAAACTTCAAACTATTTTAAGACAGTTCTCAAGTTTCGCATGTAATTATAATGACCGTATTTCCATGAGCAGTGTGCTAAAGTTGTCGTGTCCTGTTTCTCCAAAGGCAGCCGAGCAACAACGATTCTGAGAAAAAAGCAAACACTTTACCTACTGCTGATGGAAATACACTCATGACCTCAAGGCTTTCTCCATTCATGTGAAACTTCAAACTGTTGAGCATCTAAAATAAATTAAAACATGAAAAAAATAGCCATTTCTGACATTTCACACCCAATCTTGTAAGTGTACCCCCAAATTTAGGAGAAAATACACATTTTTCAGCAATTTGGACACCACAGTGTCCCAAAATTGCTAATGCATGCAGTTTTCTACATTCTGATAGAGGCATCTAATGCTAGTCTAGCAAATTAAGGAGCAAAAAAGATTCTGAAGACCCTTTTTACAGTCAGAATTGGTGATAGCAGTTGAGAATACCATGCCGCGCGATAAAATCTCTTTAACGATACAACGAGGTCCCAGGATTTTTTCACTGTGAGGCTTTCCTCCAAGTTTCGAAAGCATCCGGCTTAGCCGTTTGAACAATTCTATCCCTAAAACTTCAATTGCATTCCAATAAACCATGTAAACTGATGCAGTGGAAGCTTTTGAAATACCCCACCCCCTCCAGTAAACCTGTGTTTTAACAGAGTCAGCCAAACAGAGAAAATATTCAGGCTCATCTCACTATTCTGAACATTTCCAATGTGAATAAGCTACTGAAAATCAGCATTTCAATAAAGTGAGTCCTATTTTACAAAGGAGACTTTGAAAATCTACAGAAAACATTGAAATACAGCACAGCAAGAAAGAACTCTACTTTCAGTATAGGGCAGCGTGAACTAATTGTTTCTCCCATAGACTTCTATAGTGACCCCTACTGCCTGTGACAGTGTGCCTCCCTTTATACACTGTCACTTCAGTATCCAGATTTGCTCTAATTTCAAGCTAAAATGTTGATCAAGAAGATGAAATAAGAGAAACACCACCTTACCCAGCACTTTCTACCTCTACAGGATGTTGATAGCCAGCAACTACCTATCCTGCAGAAAAGCGCAGAAGATTTGCTAAAAATCGCCTGTCATTAATTTTGGCTCCACAGACCAAATCAAAAATACTTATTTCTTTACAATATCCATAATATCAAACAAAACTGATTTCTACATGTCACTAAAACATCACTTTCAACCTCATGAGCATTATTAACCAATCAAAGAGCACCATGTGACAATAATAGTCCCGAGCTTCCCTGCACCTTTTTGAATTACGCGGTTTCCTATAGGAATTGGTTCCCGGTGCCCTATAGTGCCACCCCTAACTTTTGGAAATCAATTGATTCTGCTTGAATTTAAACTTCAAACTATTTTAAGACAGTTCTCAAGTTTCGCATGTAATTATAATGACCGTATTTCCATGAGCAGTGTGCTAAAGTTGTCGTGTCCTGTTTCTCCAAAGGCAGCCGAGCAACAACGATTCTGAGAAAAAAGCAAACACTTTACCTACTGCTGATGGAAATACACTCATGACCTCAAGGCTTTCTCCATTCATGTGAAACTTCAAACTGTTGAGCATCTAAAATAAATTAAAACATGAAAAAAATAGCCATTTCTGACATTTCACACCCAATCTTGTAAGTGTACCCCCAAATTTAGGAGAAAATACACATTTTTCAGCAATTTGGACACCACAGTGTCCCAAAATTGCTAATGCATGCAGTTTTCTACATTCTGATAGAGGCATCTAATGCTAGTCTAGCAAATTAAGGAGCAAAAAAGATTCTGAAGACCCTTTTTACAGTCAGAATTGGTGATAGCAGTTGAGAATACCATGCCGCGCGATAAAATCTCTTTAACGATACAACGAGGTCCCAGGATTTTTTCACTGTGAGGCTTTCCTCCAAGTTTCGAAAGCATCCGGCTTAGCCGTTTGAACAATTCTATCCCTAAAACTTCAATTGCATTCCAATAAACCATGTAAACTGATGCAGTGGAAGCTTTTGAAATACCCCACCCCCTCCAGTAAACCTGTGTTTTAACAGAGTCAGCCAAACAGAGAAAATATTCAGGCTCATCTCACTATTCTGAACATTTCCAATGTGAATAAGCTACTGAAAATCAGCATTTCAATAAAGTGAGTCCTATTTTACAAAGGAGACTTTGAAAATCTACAGAAAACATTGAAATACAGCACAGCAAGAAAGAACTCTACTTTCAGTATAGGGCAGCGTGAACTAATTGTTTCTCCCATAGACTTCTATAGTGACCCCTACTGCCTGTGACAGTGTGCCTCCCTTTATACACTGTCACTTCAGTATCCAGATTTGCTCTAATTTCAAGCTAAAATGTTGATCAAGAAGATGAAATAAGAGAAACACCACCTTACCCAGCACTTTCTACCTCTACAGGATGTTGATAGCCAGCAACTACCTATCCTGCAGAAAAGCGCAGAAGATTTGCTAAAAATCGCCTGTCATTAATTTTGGCTCCACAGACCAAATCAAAAATACTTATTTCTTTACAATATCCATAATATCAAACAAAACTGATTTCTACATGTCACTAAAACATCACTTTCAACCTCATGAGCATTATTAACCAATCAAAGAGCACCATGTGACAATAATAGTCCCGAGCTTCCCTGCACCTTTTTGAATTACGCGGTTTCCTATAGGAATTGGTTCCCGGTGCCCTATAGTGCCACCCCTAACTTTTGGAAATCAATTGATTCTGCTTGAATTTAAACTTCAAACTATTTTAAGACAGTTCTCAAGTTTCGCATGTAATTATAATGACCGTATTTCCATGAGCAGTGTGCTAAAGTTGTCGTGTCCTGTTTCTCCAAAGGCAGCCGAGCAACAACGATTCTGAGAAAAAAGCAAACACTTTACCTACTGCTGATGGAAATACACTCATGACCTCAAGGCTTTCTCCATTCATGTGAAACTTCAAACTGTTGAGCATCTAAAATAAATTAAAACATGAAAAAAATAGCCATTTCTGACATTTCACACCCAATCTTGTAAGTGTACCCCCAAATTTAGGAGAAAATACACATTTTTCAGCAATTTGGACACCACAGTGTCCCAAAATTGCTAATGCATGCAGTTTTCTACATTCTGATAGAGGCATCTAATGCTAGTCTAGCAAATTAAGGAGCAAAAAAGATTCTGAAGACCCTTTTTACAGTCAGAATTGGTGATAGCAGTTGAGAATACCATGCCGCGCGATAAAATCTCTTTAACGATACAACGAGGTCCCAGGATTTTTTCACTGTGAGGCTTTCCTCCAAGTTTCGAAAGCATCCGGCTTAGCCGTTTGAACAATTCTATCCCTAAAACTTCAATTGCATTCCAATAAACCATGTAAACTGATGCAGTGGAAGCTTTTGAAATACCCCACCCCCTCCAGTAAACCTGTGTTTTAACAGAGTCAGCCAAACAGAGAAAATATTCAGGCTCATCTCACTATTCTGAACATTTCCAATGTGAATAAGCTACTGAAAATCAGCATTTCAATAAAGTGAGTCCTATTTTACAAAGGAGACTTTGAAAATCTACAGAAAACATTGAAATACAGCACAGCAAGAAAGAACTCTACTTTCAGTATAGGGCAGCGTGAACTAATTGTTTCTCCCATAGACTTCTATAGTGACCCCTACTGCCTGTGACAGTGTGCCTCCCTTTATACACTGTCACTTCAGTATCCAGATTTGCTCTAATTTCAAGCTAAAATGTTGATCAAGAAGATGAAATAAGAGAAACACCACCTTACCCAGCACTTTCTACCTCTACAGGATGTTGATAGCCAGCAACTACCTATCCTGCAGAAAAGCGCAGAAGATTTGCTAAAAATCGCCTGTCATTAATTTTGGCTCCACAGACCAAATCAAAAATACTTATTTCTTTACAATATCCATAATATCAAACAAAACTGATTTCTACATGTCACTAAAACATCACTTTCAACCTCATGAGCATTATTAACCAATCAAAGAGCACCATGTGACAATAATAGTCCCGAGCTTCCCTGCACCTTTTTGAATTACGCGGTTTCCTATAGGAATTGGTTCCCGGTGCCCTATAGTGCCACCCCTAACTTTTGGAAATCAATTGATTCTGCTTGAATTTAAACTTCAAACTATTTTAAGACAGTTCTCAAGTTTCGCATGTAATTATAATGACCGTATTTCCATGAGCAGTGTGCTAAAGTTGTCGTGTCCTGTTTCTCCAAAGGCAGCCGAGCAACAACGATTCTGAGAAAAAAGCAAACACTTTACCTACTGCTGATGGAAATACACTCATGACCTCAAGGCTTTCTCCATTCATGTGAAACTTCAAACTGTTGAGCATCTAAAATAAATTAAAACATGAAAAAAATAGCCATTTCTGACATTTCACACCCAATCTTGTAAGTGTACCCCCAAATTTAGGAGAAAATACACATTTTTCAGCAATTTGGACACCACAGTGTCCCAAAATTGCTAATGCATGCAGTTTTCTACATTCTGATAGAGGCATCTAATGCTAGTCTAGCAAATTAAGGAGCAAAAAAGATTCTGAAGACCCTTTTTACAGTCAGAATTGGTGATAGCAGTTGAGAATACCATGCCGCGCGATAAAATCTCTTTAACGATACAACGAGGTCCCAGGATTTTTTCACTGTGAGGCTTTCCTCCAAGTTTCGAAAGCATCCGGCTTAGCCGTTTGAACAATTCTATCCCTAAAACTTCAATTGCATTCCAATAAACCATGTAAACTGATGCAGTGGAAGCTTTTGAAATACCCCACCCCCTCCAGTAAACCTGTGTTTTAACAGAGTCAGCCAAACAGAGAAAATATTCAGGCTCATCTCACTATTCTGAACATTTCCAATGTGAATAAGCTACTGAAAATCAGCATTTCAATAAAGTGAGTCCTATTTTACAAAGGAGACTTTGAAAATCTACAGAAAACATTGAAATACAGCACAGCAAGAAAGAACTCTACTTTCAGTATAGGGCAGCGTGAACTAATTGTTTCTCCCATAGACTTCTATAGTGACCCCTACTGCCTGTGACAGTGTGCCTCCCTTTATACACTGTCACTTCAGTATCCAGATTTGCTCTAATTTCAAGCTAAAATGTTGATCAAGAAGATGAAATAAGAGAAACACCACCTTACCCAGCACTTTCTACCTCTACAGGATGTTGATAGCCAGCAACTACCTATCCTGCAGAAAAGCGCAGAAGATTTGCTAAAAATCGCCTGTCATTAATTTTGGCTCCACAGACCAAATCAAAAATACTTATTTCTTTACAATATCCATAATATCAAACAAAACTGATTTCTACATGTCACTAAAACATCACTTTCAACCTCATGAGCATTATTAACCAATCAAAGAGCACCATGTGACAATAATAGTCCCGAGCTTCCCTGCACCTTTTTGAATTACGCGGTTTCCTATAGGAATTGGTTCCCGGTGCCCTATAGTGCCACCCCTAACTTTTGGAAATCAATTGATTCTGCTTGAATTTAAACTTCAAACTATTTTAAGACAGTTCTCAAGTTTCGCATGTAATTATAATGACCGTATTTCCATGAGCAGTGTGCTAAAGTTGTCGTGTCCTGTTTCTCCAAAGGCAGCCGAGCAACAACGATTCTGAGAAAAAAGCAAACACTTTACCTACTGCTGATGGAAATACACTCATGACCTCAAGGCTTTCTCCATTCATGTGAAACTTCAAACTGTTGAGCATCTAAAATAAATTAAAACATGAAAAAAATAGCCATTTCTGACATTTCACACCCAATCTTGTAAGTGTACCCCCAAATTTAGGAGAAAATACACATTTTTCAGCAATTTGGACACCACAGTGTCCCAAAATTGCTAATGCATGCAGTTTTCTACATTCTGATAGAGGCATCTAATGCTAGTCTAGCAAATTAAGGAGCAAAAAAGATTCTGAAGACCCTTTTTACAGTCAGAATTGGTGATAGCAGTTGAGAATACCATGCCGCGCGATAAAATCTCTTTAACGATACAACGAGGTCCCAGGATTTTTTCACTGTGAGGCTTTCCTCCAAGTTTCGAAAGCATCCGGCTTAGCCGTTTGAACAATTCTATCCCTAAAACTTCAATTGCATTCCAATAAACCATGTAAACTGATGCAGTGGAAGCTTTTGAAATACCCCACCCCCTCCAGTAAACCTGTGTTTTAACAGAGTCAGCCAAACAGAGAAAATATTCAGGCTCATCTCACTATTCTGAACATTTCCAATGTGAATAAGCTACTGAAAATCAGCATTTCAATAAAGTGAGTCCTATTTTACAAAGGAGACTTTGAAAATCTACAGAAAACATTGAAATACAGCACAGCAAGAAAGAACTCTACTTTCAGTATAGGGCAGCGTGAACTAATTGTTTCTCCCATAGACTTCTATAGTGACCCCTACTGCCTGTGACAGTGTGCCTCCCTTTATACACTGTCACTTCAGTATCCAGATTTGCTCTAATTTCAAGCTAAAATGTTGATCAAGAAGATGAAATAAGAGAAACACCACCTTACCCAGCACTTTCTACCTCTACAGGATGTTGATAGCCAGCAACTACCTATCCTGCAGAAAAGCGCAGAAGATTTGCTAAAAATCGCCTGTCATTAATTTTGGCTCCACAGACCAAATCAAAAATACTTATTTCTTTACAATATCCATAATATCAAACAAAACTGATTTCTACATGTCACTAAAACATCACTTTCAACCTCATGAGCATTATTAACCAATCAAAGAGCACCATGTGACAATAATAGTCCCGAGCTTCCCTGCACCTTTTTGAATTACGCGGTTTCCTATAGGAATTGGTTCCCGGTGCCCTATAGTGCCACCCCTAACTTTTGGAAATCAATTGATTCTGCTTGAATTTAAACTTCAAACTATTTTAAGACAGTTCTCAAGTTTCGCATGTAATTATAATGACCGTATTTCCATGAGCAGTGTGCTAAAGTTGTCGTGTCCTGTTTCTCCAAAGGCAGCCGAGCAACAACGATTCTGAGAAAAAAGCAAACACTTTACCTACTGCTGATGGAAATACACTCATGACCTCAAGGCTTTCTCCATTCATGTGAAACTTCAAACTGTTGAGCATCTAAAATAAATTAAAACATGAAAAAAATAGCCATTTCTGACATTTCACACCCAATCTTGTAAGTGTACCCCCAAATTTAGGAGAAAATACACATTTTTCAGCAATTTGGACACCACAGTGTCCCAAAATTGCTAATGCATGCAGTTTTCTACATTCTGATAGAGGCATCTAATGCTAGTCTAGCAAATTAAGGAGCAAAAAAGATTCTGAAGACCCTTTTTACAGTCAGAATTGGTGATAGCAGTTGAGAATACCATGCCGCGCGATAAAATCTCTTTAACGATACAACGAGGTCCCAGGATTTTTTCACTGTGAGGCTTTCCTCCAAGTTTCGAAAGCATCCGGCTTAGCCGTTTGAACAATTCTATCCCTAAAACTTCAATTGCATTCCAATAAACCATGTAAACTGATGCAGTGGAAGCTTTTGAAATACCCCACCCCCTCCAGTAAACCTGTGTTTTAACAGAGTCAGCCAAACAGAGAAAATATTCAGGCTCATCTCACTATTCTGAACATTTCCAATGTGAATAAGCTACTGAAAATCAGCATTTCAATAAAGTGAGTCCTATTTTACAAAGGAGACTTTGAAAATCTACAGAAAACATTGAAATACAGCACAGCAAGAAAGAACTCTACTTTCAGTATAGGGCAGCGTGAACTAATTGTTTCTCCCATAGACTTCTATAGTGACCCCTACTGCCTGTGACAGTGTGCCTCCCTTTATACACTGTCACTTCAGTATCCAGATTTGCTCTAATTTCAAGCTAAAATGTTGATCAAGAAGATGAAATAAGAGAAACACCACCTTACCCAGCACTTTCTACCTCTACAGGATGTTGATAGCCAGCAACTACCTATCCTGCAGAAAAGCGCAGAAGATTTGCTAAAAATCGCCTGTCATTAATTTTGGCTCCACAGACCAAATCAAAAATACTTATTTCTTTACAATATCCATAATATCAAACAAAACTGATTTCTACATGTCACTAAAACATCACTTTCAACCTCATGAGCATTATTAACCAATCAAAGAGCACCATGTGACAATAATAGTCCCGAGCTTCCCTGCACCTTTTTGAATTACGCGGTTTCCTATAGGAATTGGTTCCCGGTGCCCTATAGTGCCACCCCTAACTTTTGGAAATCAATTGATTCTGCTTGAATTTAAACTTCAAACTATTTTAAGACAGTTCTCAAGTTTCGCATGTAATTATAATGACCGTATTTCCATGAGCAGTGTGCTAAAGTTGTCGTGTCCTGTTTCTCCAAAGGCAGCCGAGCAACAACGATTCTGAGAAAAAAGCAAACACTTTACCTACTGCTGATGGAAATACACTCATGACCTCAAGGCTTTCTCCATTCATGTGAAACTTCAAACTGTTGAGCATCTAAAATAAATTAAAACATGAAAAAAATAGCCATTTCTGACATTTCACACCCAATCTTGTAAGTGTACCCCCAAATTTAGGAGAAAATACACATTTTTCAGCAATTTGGACACCACAGTGTCCCAAAATTGCTAATGCATGCAGTTTTCTACATTCTGATAGAGGCATCTAATGCTAGTCTAGCAAATTAAGGAGCAAAAAAGATTCTGAAGACCCTTTTTACAGTCAGAATTGGTGATAGCAGTTGAGAATACCATGCCGCGCGATAAAATCTCTTTAACGATACAACGAGGTCCCAGGATTTTTTCACTGTGAGGCTTTCCTCCAAGTTTCGAAAGCATCCGGCTTAGCCGTTTGAACAATTCTATCCCTAAAACTTCAATTGCATTCCAATAAACCATGTAAACTGATGCAGTGGAAGCTTTTGAAATACCCCACCCCCTCCAGTAAACCTGTGTTTTAACAGAGTCAGCCAAACAGAGAAAATATTCAGGCTCATCTCACTATTCTGAACATTTCCAATGTGAATAAGCTACTGAAAATCAGCATTTCAATAAAGTGAGTCCTATTTTACAAAGGAGACTTTGAAAATCTACAGAAAACATTGAAATACAGCACAGCAAGAAAGAACTCTACTTTCAGTATAGGGCAGCGTGAACTAATTGTTTCTCCCATAGACTTCTATAGTGACCCCTACTGCCTGTGACAGTGTGCCTCCCTTTATACACTGTCACTTCAGTATCCAGATTTGCTCTAATTTCAAGCTAAAATGTTGATCAAGAAGATGAAATAAGAGAAACACCACCTTACCCAGCACTTTCTACCTCTACAGGATGTTGATAGCCAGCAACTACCTATCCTGCAGAAAAGCGCAGAAGATTTGCTAAAAATCGCCTGTCATTAATTTTGGCTCCACAGACCAAATCAAAAATACTTATTTCTTTACAATATCCATAATATCAAACAAAACTGATTTCTACATGTCACTAAAACATCACTTTCAACCTCATGAGCATTATTAACCAATCAAAGAGCACCATGTGACAATAATAGTCCCGAGCTTCCCTGCACCTTTTTGAATTACGCGGTTTCCTATAGGAATTGGTTCCCGGTGCCCTATAGTGCCACCCCTAACTTTTGGAAATCAATTGATTCTGCTTGAATTTAAACTTCAAACTATTTTAAGACAGTTCTCAAGTTTCGCATGTAATTATAATGACCGTATTTCCATGAGCAGTGTGCTAAAGTTGTCGTGTCCTGTTTCTCCAAAGGCAGCCGAGCAACAACGATTCTGAGAAAAAAGCAAACACTTTACCTACTGCTGATGGAAATACACTCATGACCTCAAGGCTTTCTCCATTCATGTGAAACTTCAAACTGTTGAGCATCTAAAATAAATTAAAACATGAAAAAAATAGCCATTTCTGACATTTCACACCCAATCTTGTAAGTGTACCCCCAAATTTAGGAGAAAATACACATTTTTCAGCAATTTGGACACCACAGTGTCCCAAAATTGCTAATGCATGCAGTTTTCTACATTCTGATAGAGGCATCTAATGCTAGTCTAGCAAATTAAGGAGCAAAAAAGATTCTGAAGACCCTTTTTACAGTCAGAATTGGTGATAGCAGTTGAGAATACCATGCCGCGCGATAAAATCTCTTTAACGATACAACGAGGTCCCAGGATTTTTTCACTGTGAGGCTTTCCTCCAAGTTTCGAAAGCATCCGGCTTAGCCGTTTGAACAATTCTATCCCTAAAACTTCAATTGCATTCCAATAAACCATGTAAACTGATGCAGTGGAAGCTTTTGAAATACCCCACCCCCTCCAGTAAACCTGTGTTTTAACAGAGTCAGCCAAACAGAGAAAATATTCAGGCTCATCTCACTATTCTGAACATTTCCAATGTGAATAAGCTACTGAAAATCAGCATTTCAATAAAGTGAGTCCTATTTTACAAAGGAGACTTTGAAAATCTACAGAAAACATTGAAATACAGCACAGCAAGAAAGAACTCTACTTTCAGTATAGGGCAGCGTGAACTAATTGTTTCTCCCATAGACTTCTATAGTGACCCCTACTGCCTGTGACAGTGTGCCTCCCTTTATACACTGTCACTTCAGTATCCAGATTTGCTCTAATTTCAAGCTAAAATGTTGATCAAGAAGATGAAATAAGAGAAACACCACCTTACCCAGCACTTTCTACCTCTACAGGATGTTGATAGCCAGCAACTACCTATCCTGCAGAAAAGCGCAGAAGATTTGCTAAAAATCGCCTGTCATTAATTTTGGCTCCACAGACCAAATCAAAAATACTTATTTCTTTACAATATCCATAATATCAAACAAAACTGATTTCTACATGTCACTAAAACATCACTTTCAACCTCATGAGCATTATTAACCAATCAAAGAGCACCATGTGACAATAATAGTCCCGAGCTTCCCTGCACCTTTTTGAATTACGCGGTTTCCTATAGGAATTGGTTCCCGGTGCCCTATAGTGCCACCCCTAACTTTTGGAAATCAATTGATTCTGCTTGAATTTAAACTTCAAACTATTTTAAGACAGTTCTCAAGTTTCGCATGTAATTATAATGACCGTATTTCCATGAGCAGTGTGCTAAAGTTGTCGTGTCCTGTTTCTCCAAAGGCAGCCGAGCAACAACGATTCTGAGAAAAAAGCAAACACTTTACCTACTGCTGATGGAAATACACTCATGACCTCAAGGCTTTCTCCATTCATGTGAAACTTCAAACTGTTGAGCATCTAAAATAAATTAAAACATGAAAAAAATAGCCATTTCTGACATTTCACACCCAATCTTGTAAGTGTACCCCCAAATTTAGGAGAAAATACACATTTTTCAGCAATTTGGACACCACAGTGTCCCAAAATTGCTAATGCATGCAGTTTTCTACATTCTGATAGAGGCATCTAATGCTAGTCTAGCAAATTAAGGAGCAAAAAAGATTCTGAAGACCCTTTTTACAGTCAGAATTGGTGATAGCAGTTGAGAATACCATGCCGCGCGATAAAATCTCTTTAACGATACAACGAGGTCCCAGGATTTTTTCACTGTGAGGCTTTCCTCCAAGTTTCGAAAGCATCCGGCTTAGCCGTTTGAACAATTCTATCCCTAAAACTTCAATTGCATTCCAATAAACCATGTAAACTGATGCAGTGGAAGCTTTTGAAATACCCCACCCCCTCCAGTAAACCTGTGTTTTAACAGAGTCAGCCAAACAGAGAAAATATTCAGGCTCATCTCACTATTCTGAACATTTCCAATGTGAATAAGCTACTGAAAATCAGCATTTCAATAAAGTGAGTCCTATTTTACAAAGGAGACTTTGAAAATCTACAGAAAACATTGAAATACAGCACAGCAAGAAAGAACTCTACTTTCAGTATAGGGCAGCGTGAACTAATTGTTTCTCCCATAGACTTCTATAGTGACCCCTACTGCCTGTGACAGTGTGCCTCCCTTTATACACTGTCACTTCAGTATCCAGATTTGCTCTAATTTCAAGCTAAAATGTTGATCAAGAAGATGAAATAAGAGAAACACCACCTTACCCAGCACTTTCTACCTCTACAGGATGTTGATAGCCAGCAACTACCTATCCTGCAGAAAAGCGCAGAAGATTTGCTAAAAATCGCCTGTCATTAATTTTGGCTCCACAGACCAAATCAAAAATACTTATTTCTTTACAATATCCATAATATCAAACAAAACTGATTTCTACATGTCACTAAAACATCACTTTCAACCTCATGAGCATTATTAACCAATCAAAGAGCACCATGTGACAATAATAGTCCCGAGCTTCCCTGCACCTTTTTGAATTACGCGGTTTCCTATAGGAATTGGTTCCCGGTGCCCTATAGTGCCACCCCTAACTTTTGGAAATCAATTGATTCTGCTTGAATTTAAACTTCAAACTATTTTAAGACAGTTCTCAAGTTTCGCATGTAATTATAATGACCGTATTTCCATGAGCAGTGTGCTAAAGTTGTCGTGTCCTGTTTCTCCAAAGGCAGCCGAGCAACAACGATTCTGAGAAAAAAGCAAACACTTTACCTACTGCTGATGGAAATACACTCATGACCTCAAGGCTTTCTCCATTCATGTGAAACTTCAAACTGTTGAGCATCTAAAATAAATTAAAACATGAAAAAAATAGCCATTTCTGACATTTCACACCCAATCTTGTAAGTGTACCCCCAAATTTAGGAGAAAATACACATTTTTCAGCAATTTGGACACCACAGTGTCCCAAAATTGCTAATGCATGCAGTTTTCTACATTCTGATAGAGGCATCTAATGCTAGTCTAGCAAATTAAGGAGCAAAAAAGATTCTGAAGACCCTTTTTACAGTCAGAATTGGTGATAGCAGTTGAGAATACCATGCCGCGCGATAAAATCTCTTTAACGATACAACGAGGTCCCAGGATTTTTTCACTGTGAGGCTTTCCTCCAAGTTTCGAAAGCATCCGGCTTAGCCGTTTGAACAATTCTATCCCTAAAACTTCAATTGCATTCCAATAAACCATGTAAACTGATGCAGTGGAAGCTTTTGAAATACCCCACCCCCTCCAGTAAACCTGTGTTTTAACAGAGTCAGCCAAACAGAGAAAATATTCAGGCTCATCTCACTATTCTG
Source organism: Ctena decussata (assembly GCA_963989385.1). Classification (NCBI taxonomy): domain Eukaryota; kingdom Metazoa; phylum Mollusca; class Bivalvia; order Lucinida; family Lucinidae; genus Ctena; species Ctena decussata. The sequence continues at coordinate 99,642 of CAXDIV010000174.1, read as the reverse complement.
AACATTTCCAATGTGAATAAGCTACTGAAAATCAGCATTTCAATAAAGTGAGTCCTATTTTACAAAGGAGACTTTGAAAATCTACAGAAAACATTGAAATACAGCACAGCAAGAAAGAACTCTACTTTCAGTATAGTGCCACCCCTAACTTTTGGAAATCAATTGATTCTGCTTGAATTTAAACTTCAAACAATTTAAGACAGTTCTCAAGTTTCGCATGTAATTATAATGACCGTATTTCCATGAGCAGTGTGCTAAAGTTGTCGTGTCCTGTTTCTCCAAAGGCAGCCGAGCAACAACGATTCTGAGAAAAAAGCAAACACTTTACCTACTGCTGATGGAAATACACTCATGACCTCAAGGCTTTCTCCATTCATGTGAAACTTCAAACTGTTGAGCATCTAAAATAAATTAAAACATGAAAAAAATAGCCATTTCTGACATTTCACACCCAATCTTGTAAGTGTACCCCCAAATTTAGGAGAAAATACACATTTTTCAGCAATTTGGACACCACAGTGTCCCAAAATTGCTAATGCATGCAGTTTTCTACATTCTGATAGAGGCATCTAATGCTAGTCTAGCAAATTAAGGAGCAAAAAAGATTCTGAAGACCCTTTTTACAGTCAGAATTGGTGATAGCAGTTGAGAATACCATGCCGCGCGATAAAATCTCTTTAACGATACAACGAGGTCCCAGGATTTTTTCACTGTGAGGCTTTCCTCCAAGTTTCGAAAGCATCCGGCTTAGCCGTTTGAACAATTCTATCCCTAAAACTTCAATTGCATTCCAATAAACCATGTAAACTGATGCAGTGGAAGCTTTTGAAATACCCCACCCCCTCCAGTAAACCTGTGTTTTAACAGAGTCAGCCAAACAGAGAAAATATTCAGGCTCATCTCACTATTCTGAACATTTCCAATGTGAATAAGCTACTGAAAATCAGCATTTCAATAAAGTGAGTCCTATTTTACAAAGGAGACTTTGAAAATCTACAGAAAACATTGAAATACAGCACAGCAAGAAAGAACTCTACTTTCAGTATAGGGCAGCGTGAACTAATTGTTTCTCCCATAGACTTCTATAGTGACCCCTACTGCCTGTGACAGTGTGCCTCCCTTTATACACTGTCACTTCAGTATCCAGATTTGCTCTAATTTCAAGCTAAAATGTTGATCAAGAAGATGAAATAAGAGAAACACCACCTTACCCAGCACTTTCTACCTCTACAGGATGTTGATAGCCAGCAACTACCTATCCTGCAGAAAAGCGCAGAAGATTTGCTAAAAATCGCCTGTCATTAATTTTGGCTCCACAGACCAAATCAAAAATACTTATTTCTTTACAATATCCATAATATCAAACAAAACTGATTTCTACATGTCACTAAAACATCACTTTCAACCTCATGAGCATTATTAACCAATCAAAGAGCACCATGTGACAATAATAGTCCCGAGCTTCCCTGCACCTTTTTGAATTACGCGGTTTCCTATAGGAATTGGTTCCCGGTGCCCTATAGTGCCACCCCTAACTTTTGGAAATCAATTGATTCTGCTTGAATTTAAACTTCAAACTATTTTAAGACAGTTCTCAAGTTTCGCATGTAATTATAATGACCGTATTTCCATGAGCAGTGTGCTAAAGTTGTCGTGTCCTGTTTCTCCAAAGGCAGCCGAGCAACAACGATTCTGAGAAAAAAGCAAACACTTTACCTACTGCTGATGGAAATACACTCATGACCTCAAGGCTTTCTCCATTCATGTGAAACTTCAAACTGTTGAGCATCTAAAATAAATTAAAACATGAAAAAAATAGCCATTTCTGACATTTCACACCCAATCTTGTAAGTGTACCCCCAAATTTAGGAGAAAATACACATTTTTCAGCAATTTGGACACCACAGTGTCCCAAAATTGCTAATGCATGCAGTTTTCTACATTCTGATAGAGGCATCTAATGCTAGTCTAGCAAATTAAGGAGCAAAAAAGATTCTGAAGACCCTTTTTACAGTCAGAATTGGTGATAGCAGTTGAGAATACCATGCCGCGCGATAAAATCTCTTTAACGATACAACGAGGTCCCAGGATTTTTTCACTGTGAGGCTTTCCTCCAAGTTTCGAAAGCATCCGGCTTAGCCGTTTGAACAATTCTATCCCTAAAACTTCAATTGCATTCCAATAAACCATGTAAACTGATGCAGTGGAAGCTTTTGAAATACCCCACCCCCTCCAGTAAACCTGTGTTTTAACAGAGTCAGCCAAACAGAGAAAATATTCAGGCTCATCTCACTATTCTGAACATTTCCAATGTGAATAAGCTACTGAAAATCAGCATTTCAATAAAGTGAGTCCTATTTTACAAAGGAGACTTTGAAAATCTACAGAAAACATTGAAATACAGCACAGCAAGAAAGAACTCTACTTTCAGTATAGGGCAGCGTGAACTAATTGTTTCTCCCATAGACTTCTATAGTGACCCCTACTGCCTGTGACAGTGTGCCTCCCTTTATACACTGTCACTTCAGTATCCAGATTTGCTCTAATTTCAAGCTAAAATGTTGATCAAGAAGATGAAATAAGAGAAACACCACCTTACCCAGCACTTTCTACCTCTACAGGATGTTGATAGCCAGCAACTACCTATCCTGCAGAAAAGCGCAGAAGATTTGCTAAAAATCGCCTGTCATTAATTTTGGCTCCACAGACCAAATCAAAAATACTTATTTCTTTACAATATCCATAATATCAAACAAAACTGATTTCTACATGTCACTAAAACATCACTTTCAAGCTCATGAGCATTATTAACCAATCAAAGAGCACCATGTGACAATAATAGTCCCGAGCTTCCCTGCACCTTTTTGAATTACGCGGTTTCCTATAGGAATTGGTTCCCGGTGCCCTATAGTGCCACCCCTAACTTTTGGAAATCAATTGATTCTGCTTGAATTTAAACTTCAAACTATTTTAAGACAGTTCTCAAGTTTCGCATGTAATTATAATGACCGTATTTCCATGAGCAGTGTGCTAAAGTTGTCGTGTCCTGTTTCTCCAAAGGCAGCCGAGCAACAACGATTCTGAGAAAAAAGCAAACACTTTACCTACTGCTGATGGAAATACACTCATGACCTCAAGGCTTTCTCCATTCATGTGAAACTTCAAACTGTTGAGCATCTAAAATAAATTAAAACATGAAAAAAATAGCCATTTCTGACATTTCACACCCAATCTTGTAAGTGTACCCCCAAATTTAGGAGAAAATACACATTTTTCAGCAATTTGGACACCACAGTGTCCCAAAATTGCTAATGCATGCAGTTTTCTACATTCTGATAGAGGCATCTAATGCTAGTCTAGCAAATTAAGGAGCAAAAAAGATTCTGAAGACCCTTTTTACAGTCAGAATTGGTGATAGCAGTTGAGAATACCATGCCGCGCGATAAAATCTCTTTAACGATACAACGAGGTCCCAGGATTTTTTCACTGTGAGGCTTTCCTCCAAGTTTCGAAAGCATCCGGCTTAGCCGTTTGAACAATTCTATCCCTAAAACTTCAATTGCATTCCAATAAACCATGTAAACTGATGCAGTGGAAGCTTTTGAAATACCCCACCCCCTCCAGTAAACCTGTGTTTTAACAGAGTCAGCCAAACAGAGAAAATATTCAGGCTCATCTCACTATTCTGAACATTTCCAATGTGAATAAGCTACTGAAAATCAGCATTTCAATAAAGTGAGTCCTATTTTACAAAGGAGACTTTGAAAATCTACAGAAAACATTGAAATACAGCACAGCAAGAAAGAACTCTACTTTCAGTATAGGGCAGCGTGAACTAATTGTTTCTCCCATAGACTTCTATAGTGACCCCTACTGCCTGTGACAGTGTGCCTCCCTTTATACACTGTCACTTCAGTATCCAGATTTGCTCTAATTTCAAGCTAAAATGTTGATCAAGAAGATGAAATAAGAGAAACACCACCTTACCCAGCACTTTCTACCTCTACAGGATGTTGATAGCCAGCAACTACCTATCCTGCAGAAAAGCGCAGAAGATTTGCTAAAAATCGCCTGTCATTAATTTTGGCTCCACAGACCAAATCAAAAATACTTATTTCTTTACAATATCCATAATATCAAACAAAACTGATTTCTACATGTCACTAAAACATCACTTTCAACCTCATGAGCATTATTAACCAATCAAAGAGCACCATGTGACAATAATAGTCCCGAGCTTCCCTGCACCTTTTTGAATTACGCGGTTTCCTATAGGAATTGGTTCCCGGTGCCCTATAGTGCCACCCCTAACTTTTGGAAATCAATTGATTCTGCTTGAATTTAAACTTCAAACTATTTTAAGACAGTTCTCAAGTTTCGCATGTAATTATAATGACCGTATTTCCATGAGCAGTGTGCTAAAGTTGTCGTGTCCTGTTTCTCCAAAGGCAGCCGAGCAACAACGATTCTGAGAAAAAAGCAAACACTTTACCTACTGCTGATGGAAATACACTCATGACCTCAAGGCTTTCTCCATTCATGTGAAACTTCAAACTGTTGAGCATCTAAAATAAATTAAAACATGAAAAAAATAGCCATTTCTGACATTTCACACCCAATCTTGTAAGTGTACCCCCAAATTTAGGAGAAAATACACATTTTTCAGCAATTTGGACACCACAGTGTCCCAAAATTGCTAATGCATGCAGTTTTCTACATTCTGATAGAGGCATCTAATGCTAGTCTAGCAAATTAAGGAGCAAAAAAGATTCTGAAGACCCTTTTTACAGTCAGAATTGGTGATAGCAGTTGAGAATACCATGCCGCGCGATAAAATCTCTTTAACGATACAACGAGGTCCCAGGATTTTTTCACTGTGAGGCTTTCCTCCAAGTTTCGAAAGCATCCGGCTTAGCCGTTTGAACAATTCTATCCCTAAAACTTCAATTGCATTCCAATAAACCATGTAAACTGATGCAGTGGAAGCTTTTGAAATACCCCACCCCCTCCAGTAAACCTGTGTTTTAACAGAGTCAGCCAAACAGAGAAAATATTCAGGCTCATCTCACTATTCTGAACATTTCCAATGTGAATAAGCTACTGAAAATCAGCATTTCAATAAAGTGAGTCCTATTTTACAAAGGAGACTTTGAAAATCTACAGAAAACATTGAAATACAGCACAGCAAGAAAGAACTCTACTTTCAGTATAGGGCAGCGTGAACTAATTGTTTCTCCCATAGACTTCTATAGTGACCCCTACTGCCTGTGACAGTGTGCCTCCCTTTATACACTGTCACTTCAGTATCCAGATTTGCTCTAATTTCAAGCTAAAATGTTGATCAAGAAGATGAAATAAGAGAAACACCACCTTACCCAGCACTTTCTACCTCTACAGGATGTTGATAGCCAGCAACTACCTATCCTGCAGAAAAGCGCAGAAGATTTGCTAAAAATCGCCTGTCATTAATTTTGGCTCCACAGACCAAATCAAAAATACTTATTTCTTTACAATATCCATAATATCAAACAAAACTGATTTCTACATGTCACTAAAACATCACTTTCAACCTCATGAGCATTATTAACCAATCAAAGAGCACCATGTGACAATAATAGTCCCGAGCTTCCCTGCACCTTTTTGAATTACGCGGTTTCCTATAGGAATTGGTTCCCGGTGCCCTATAGTGCCACCCCTAACTTTTGGAAATCAATTGATTCTGCTTGAATTTAAACTTCAAACTATTTTAAGACAGTTCTCAAGTTTCGCATGTAATTATAATGACCGTATTTCCATGAGCAGTGTGCTAAAGTTGTCGTGTCCTGTTTCTCCAAAGGCAGCCGAGCAACAACGATTCTGAGAAAAAAGCAAACACTTTACCTACTGCTGATGGAAATACACTCATGACCTCAAGGCTTTCTCCATTCATGTGAAACTTCAAACTGTTGAGCATCTAAAATAAATTAAAACATGAAAAAAATAGCCATTTCTGACATTTCACACCCAATCTTGTAAGTGTACCCCCAAATTTAGGAGAAAATACACATTTTTCAGCAATTTGGACACCACAGTGTCCCAAAATTGCTAATGCATGCAGTTTTCTACATTCTGATAGAGGCATCTAATGCTAGTCTAGCAAATTAAGGAGCAAAAAAGATTCTGAAGACCCTTTTTACAGTCAGAATTGGTGATAGCAGTTGAGAATACCATGCCGCGCGATAAAATCTCTTTAACGATACAACGAGGTCCCAGGATTTTTTCACTGTGAGGCTTTCCTCCAAGTTTCGAAAGCATCCGGCTTAGCCGTTTGAACAATTCTATCCCTAAAACTTCAATTGCATTCCAATAAACCATGTAAACTGATGCAGTGGAAGCTTTTGAAATACCCCACCCCCTCCAGTAAACCTGTGTTTTAACAGAGTCAGCCAAACAGAGAAAATATTCAGGCTCATCTCACTATTCTGAACATTTCCAATGTGAATAAGCTACTGAAAATCAGCATTTCAATAAAGTGAGTCCTATTTTACAAAGGAGACTTTGAAAATCTACAGAAAACATTGAAATACAGCACAGCAAGAAAGAACTCTACTTTCAGTATAGGGCAGCGTGAACTAATTGTTTCTCCCATAGACTTCTATAGTGACCCCTACTGCCTGTGACAGTGTGCCTCCCTTTATACACTGTCACTTCAGTATCCAGATTTGCTCTAATTTCAAGCTAAAATGTTGATCAAGAAGATGAAATAAGAGAAACACCACCTTACCCAGCACTTTCTACCTCTACAGGATGTTGATAGCCAGCAACTACCTATCCTGCAGAAAAGCGCAGAAGATTTGCTAAAAATCGCCTGTCATTAATTTTGGCTCCACAGACCAAATCAAAAATACTTATTTCTTTACAATATCCATAATATCAAACAAAACTGATTTCTACATGTCACTAAAACATCACTTTCAACCTCATGAGCATTATTAACCAATCAAAGAGCACCATGTGACAATAATAGTCCCGAGCTTCCCTGCACCTTTTTGAATTACGCGGTTTCCTATAGGAATTGGTTCCCGGTGCCCTATAGTGCCACCCCTAACTTTTGGAAATCAATTGATTCTGCTTGAATTTAAACTTCAAACTATTTTAAGACAGTTCTCAAGTTTCGCATGTAATTATAATGACCGTATTTCCATGAGCAGTGTGCTAAAGTTGTCGTGTCCTGTTTCTCCAAAGGCAGCCGAGCAACAACGATTCTGAGAAAAAAGCAAACACTTTACCTACTGCTGATGGAAATACACTCATGACCTCAAGGCTTTCTCCATTCATGTGAAACTTCAAACTGTTGAGCATCTAAAATAAATTAAAACATGAAAAAAATAGCCATTTCTGACATTTCACACCCAATCTTGTAAGTGTACCCCCAAATTTAGGAGAAAATACACATTTTTCAGCAATTTGGACACCACAGTGTCCCAAAATTGCTAATGCATGCAGTTTTCTACATTCTGATAGAGGCATCTAATGCTAGTCTAGCAAATTAAGGAGCAAAAAAGATTCTGAAGACCCTTTTTACAGTCAGAATTGGTGATAGCAGTTGAGAATACCATGCCGCGCGATAAAATCTCTTTAACGATACAACGAGGTCCCAGGATTTTTTCACTGTGAGGCTTTCCTCCAAGTTTCGAAAGCATCCGGCTTAGCCGTTTGAACAATTCTATCCCTAAAACTTCAATTGCATTCCAATAAACCATGTAAACTGATGCAGTGGAAGCTTTTGAAATACCCCACCCCCTCCAGTAAACCTGTGTTTTAACAGAGTCAGCCAAACAGAGAAAATATTCAGGCTCATCTCACTATTCTGAACATTTCCAATGTGAATAAGCTACTGAAAATCAGCATTTCAATAAAGTGAGTCCTATTTTACAAAGGAGACTTTGAAAATCTACAGAAAACATTGAAATACAGCACAGCAAGAAAGAACTCTACTTTCAGTATAGGGCAGCGTGAACTAATTGTTTCTCCCATAGACTTCTATAGTGACCCCTACTGCCTGTGACAGTGTGCCTCCCTTTATACACTGTCACTTCAGTATCCAGATTTGCTCTAATTTCAAGCTAAAATGTTGATCAAGAAGATGAAATAAGAGAAACACCACCTTACCCAGCACTTTCTACCTCTACAGGATGTTGATAGCCAGCAACTACCTATCCTGCAGAAAAGCGCAGAAGATTTGCTAAAAATCGCCTGTCATTAATTTTGGCTCCACAGACCAAATCAAAAATACTTATTTCTTTACAATATCCATAATATCAAACAAAACTGATTTCTACATGTCACTAAAACATCACTTTCAACCTCATGAGCATTATTAACCAATCAAAGAGCACCATGTGACAATAATAGTCCCGAGCTTCCCTGCACCTTTTTGAATTACGCGGTTTCCTATAGGAATTGGTTCCCGGTGCCCTATAGTGCCACCCCTAACTTTTGGAAATCAATTGATTCTGCTTGAATTTAAACTTCAAACTATTTTAAGACAGTTCTCAAGTTTCGCATGTAATTATAATGACCGTATTTCCATGAGCAGTGTGCTAAAGTTGTCGTGTCCTGTTTCTCCAAAGGCAGCCGAGCAACAACGATTCTGAGAAAAAAGCAAACACTTTACCTACTGCTGATGGAAATACACTCATGACCTCAAGGCTTTCTCCATTCATGTGAAACTTCAAACTGTTGAGCATCTAAAATAAATTAAAACATGAAAAAAATAGCCATTTCTGACATTTCACACCCAATCTTGTAAGTGTACCCCCAAATTTAGGAGAAAATACACATTTTTCAGCAATTTGGACACCACAGTGTCCCAAAATTGCTAATGCATGCAGTTTTCTACATTCTGATAGAGGCATCTAATGCTAGTCTAGCAAATTAAGGAGCAAAAAAGATTCTGAAGACCCTTTTTACAGTCAGAATTGGTGATAGCAGTTGAGAATACCATGCCGCGCGATAAAATCTCTTTAACGATACAACGAGGTCCCAGGATTTTTTCACTGTGAGGCTTTCCTCCAAGTTTCGAAAGCATCCGGCTTAGCCGTTTGAACAATTCTATCCCTAAAACTTCAATTGCATTCCAATAAACCATGTAAACTGATGCAGTGGAAGCTTTTGAAATACCCCACCCCCTCCAGTAAACCTGTGTTTTAACAGAGTCAGCCAAACAGAGAAAATATTCAGGCTCATCTCACTATTCTGAACATTTCCAATGTGAATAAGCTACTGAAAATCAGCATTTCAATAAAGTGAGTCCTATTTTACAAAGGAGACTTTGAAAATCTACAGAAAACATTGAAATACAGCACAGCAAGAAAGAACTCTACTTTCAGTATAGGGCAGCGTGAACTAATTGTTTCTCCCATAGACTTCTATAGTGACCCCTACTGCCTGTGACAGTGTGCCTCCCTTTATACACTGTCACTTCAGTATCCAGATTTGCTCTAATTTCAAGCTAAAATGTTGATCAAGAAGATGAAATAAGAGAAACACCACCTTACCCAGCACTTTCTACCTCTACAGGATGTTGATAGCCAGCAACTACCTATCCTGCAGAAAAGCGCAGAAGATTTGCTAAAAATCGCCTGTCATTAATTTTGGCTCCACAGACCAAATCAAAAATACTTATTTCTTTACAATATCCATAATATCAAACAAAACTGATTTCTACATGTCACTAAAACATCACTTTCAACCTCATGAGCATTATTAACCAATCAAAGAGCACCATGTGACAATAATAGTCCCGAGCTTCCCTGCACCTTTTTGAATTACGCGGTTTCCTATAGGAATTGGTTCCCGGTGCCCTATAGTGCCACCCCTAACTTTTGGAAATCAATTGATTCTGCTTGAATTTAAACTTCAAACTATTTTAAGACAGTTCTCAAGTTTCGCATGTAATTATAATGACCGTATTTCCATGAGCAGTGTGCTAAAGTTGTCGTGTCCTGTTTCTCCAAAGGCAGCCGAGCAACAACGATTCTGAGAAAAAAGCAAACACTTTACCTACTGCTGATGGAAATACACTCATGACCTCAAGGCTTTCTCCATTCATGTGAAACTTCAAACTGTTGAGCATCTAAAATAAATTAAAACATGAAAAAAATAGCCATTTCTGACATTTCACACCCAATCTTGTAAGTGTACCCCCAAATTTAGGAGAAAATACACATTTTTCAGCAATTTGGACACCACAGTGTCCCAAAATTGCTAATGCATGCAGTTTTCTACATTCTGATAGAGGCATCTAATGCTAGTCTAGCAAATTAAGGAGCAAAAAAGATTCTGAAGACCCTTTTTACAGTCAGAATTGGTGATAGCAGTTGAGAATACCATGCCGCGCGATAAAATCTCTTTAACGATACAACGAGGTCCCAGGATTTTTTCACTGTGAGGCTTTCCTCCAAGTTTCGAAAGCATCCGGCTTAGCCGTTTGAACAATTCTATCCCTAAAACTTCAATTGCATTCCAATAAACCATGTAAACTGATGCAGTGGAAGCTTTTGAAATACCCCACCCCCTCCAGTAAACCTGTGTTTTAACAGAGTCAGCCAAACAGAGAAAATATTCAGGCTCATCTCACTATTCTGAACATTTCCAATGTGAATAAGCTACTGAAAATCAGCATTTCAATAAAGTGAGTCCTATTTTACAAAGGAGACTTTGAAAATCTACAGAAAACATTGAAATACAGCACAGCAAGAAAGAACTCTACTTTCAGTATAGGGCAGCGTGAACTAATTGTTTCTCCCATAGACTTCTATAGTGACCCCTACTGCCTGTGACAGTGTGCCTCCCTTTATACACTGTCACTTCAGTATCCAGATTTGCTCTAATTTCAAGCTAAAATGTTGATCAAGAAGATGAAATAAGAGAAACACCACCTTACCCAGCACTTTCTACCTCTACAGGATGTTGATAGCCAGCAACTACCTATCCTGCAGAAAAGCGCAGAAGATTTGCTAAAAATCGCCTGTCATTAATTTTGGCTCCACAGACCAAATCAAAAATACTTATTTCTTTACAATATCCATAATATCAAACAAAACTGATTTCTACATGTCACTAAAACATCACTTTCAACCTCATGAGCATTATTAACCAATCAAAGAGCACCATGTGACAATAATAGTCCCGAGCTTCCCTGCACCTTTTTGAATTACGCGGTTTCCTATAGGAATTGGTTCCCGGTGCCCTATAGTGCCACCCCTAACTTTTGGAAATCAATTGATTCTGCTTGAATTTAAACTTCAAACTATTTTAAGACAGTTCTCAAGTTTCGCATGTAATTATAATGACCGTATTTCCATGAGCAGTGTGCTAAAGTTGTCGTGTCCTGTTTCTCCAAAGGCAGCCGAGCAACAACGATTCTGAGAAAAAAGCAAACACTTTACCTACTGCTGATGGAAATACACTCATGACCTCAAGGCTTTCTCCATTCATGTGAAACTTCAAACTGTTGAGCATCTAAAATAAATTAAAACATGAAAAAAATAGCCATTTCTGACATTTCACACCCAATCTTGTAAGTGTACCCCCAAATTTAGGAGAAAATACACATTTTTCAGCAATTTGGACACCACAGTGTCCCAAAATTGCTAATGCATGCAGTTTTCTACATTCTGATAGAGGCATCTAATGCTAGTCTAGCAAATTAAGGAGCAAAAAAGATTCTGAAGACCCTTTTTACAGTCAGAATTGGTGATAGCAGTTGAGAATACCATGCCGCGCGATAAAATCTCTTTAACGATACAACGAGGTCCCAGGATTTTTTCACTGTGAGGCTTTCCTCCAAGTTTCGAAAGCATCCGGCTTAGCCGTTTGAACAATTCTATCCCTAAAACTTCAATTGCATTCCAATAAACCATGTAAACTGATGCAGTGGAAGCTTTTGAAATACCCCACCCCCTCCAGTAAACCTGTGTTTTAACAGAGTCAGCCAAACAGAGAAAATATTCAGGCTCATCTCACTATTCTGAACATTTCCAATGTGAATAAGCTACTGAAAATCAGCATTTCAATAAAGTGAGTCCTATTTTACAAAGGAGACTTTGAAAATCTACAGAAAACATTGAAATACAGCACAGCAAGAAAGAACTCTACTTTCAGTATAGGGCAGCGTGAACTAATTGTTTCTCCCATAGACTTCTATAGTGACCCCTACTGCCTGTGACAGTGTGCCTCCCTTTATACACTGTCACTTCAGTATCCAGATTTGCTCTAATTTCAAGCTAAAATGTTGATCAAGAAGATGAAATAAGAGAAACACCACCTTACCCAGCACTTTCTACCTCTACAGGATGTTGATAGCCAGCAACTACCTATCCTGCAGAAAAGCGCAGAAGATTTGCTAAAAATCGCCTGTCATTAATTTTGGCTCCACAGACCAAATCAAAAATACTTATTTCTTTACAATATCCATAATATCAAACAAAACTGATTTCTACATGTCACTAAAACATCACTTTCAACCTCATGAGCATTATTAACCAATCAAAGAGCACCATGTGACAATAATAGTCCCGAGCTTCCCTGCACCTTTTTGAATTACGCGGTTTCCTATAGGAATTGGTTCCCGGTGCCCTATAGTGCCACCCCTAACTTTTGGAAATCAATTGATTCTGCTTGAATTTAAACTTCAAACTATTTTAAGACAGTTCTCAAGTTTCGCATGTAATTATAATGACCGTATTTCCATGAGCAGTGTGCTAAAGTTGTCGTGTCCTGTTTCTCCAAAGGCAGCCGAGCAACAACGATTCTGAGAAAAAAGCAAACACTTTACCTACTGCTGATGGAAATACACTCATGACCTCAAGGCTTTCTCCATTCATGTGAAACTTCAAACTGTTGAGCATCTAAAATAAATTAAAACATGAAAAAAATAGCCATTTCTGACATTTCACACCCAATCTTGTAAGTGTACCCCCAAATTTAGGAGAAAATACACATTTTTCAGCAATTTGGACACCACAGTGTCCCAAAATTGCTAATGCATGCAGTTTTCTACATTCTGATAGAGGCATCTAATGCTAGTCTAGCAAATTAAGGAGCAAAAAAGATTCTGAAGACCCTTTTTACAGTCAGAATTGGTGATAGCAGTTGAGAATACCATGCCGCGCGATAAAATCTCTTTAACGATACAACGAGGTCCCAGGATTTTTTCACTGTGAGGCTTTCCTCCAAGTTTCGAAAGCATCCGGCTTAGCCGTTTGAACAATTCTATCCCTAAAACTTCAATTGCATTCCAATAAACCATGTAAACTGATGCAGTGGAAGCTTTTGAAATACCCCACCCCCTCCAGTAAACCTGTGTTTTAACAGAGTCAGCCAAACAGAGAAAATATTCAGGCTCATCTCACTATTCTGAACATTTCCAATGTGAATAAGCTACTGAAAATCAGCATTTCAATAAAGTGAGTCCTATTTTACAAAGGAGACTTTGAAAATCTACAGAAAACATTGAAATACAGCACAGCAAGAAAGAACTCTACTTTCAGTATAGGGCAGCGTGAACTAATTGTTTCTCCCATAGACTTCTATAGTGACCCCTACTGCCTGTGACAGTGTGCCTCCCTTTATACACTGTCACTTCAGTATCCAGATTTGCTCTAATTTCAAGCTAAAATGTTGATCAAGAAGATGAAATAAGAGAAACACCACCTTACCCAGCACTTTCTACCTCTACAGGATGTTGATAGCCAGCAACTACCTATCCTGCAGAAAAGCGCAGAAGATTTGCTAAAAATCGCCTGTCATTAATTTTGGCTCCACAGACCAAATCAAAAATACTTATTTCTTTACAATATCCATAATATCAAACAAAACTGATTTCTACATGTCACTAAAACATCACTTTCAACCTCATGAGCATTATTAACCAATCAAAGAGCACCATGTGACAATAATAGTCCCGAGCTTCCCTGCACCTTTTTGAATTACGCGGTTTCCTATAGGAATTGGTTCCCGGTGCCCTATAGTGCCACCCCTAACTTTTGGAAATCAATTGATTCTGCTTGAATTTAAACTTCAAACTATTTTAAGACAGTTCTCAAGTTTCGCATGTAATTATAATGACCGTATTTCCATGAGCAGTGTGCTAAAGTTGTCGTGTCCTGTTTCTCCAAAGGCAGCCGAGCAACAACGATTCTGAGAAAAAAGCAAACACTTTACCTACTGCTGATGGAAATACACTCATGACCTCAAGGCTTTCTCCATTCATGTGAAACTTCAAACTGTTGAGCATCTAAAATAAATTAAAACATGAAAAAAATAGCCATTTCTGACATTTCACACCCAATCTTGTAAGTGTACCCCCAAATTTAGGAGAAAATACACATTTTTCAGCAATTTGGACACCACAGTGTCCCAAAATTGCTAATGCATGCAGTTTTCTACATTCTGATAGAGGCATCTAATGCTAGTCTAGCAAATTAAGGAGCAAAAAAGATTCTGAAGACCCTTTTTACAGTCAGAATTGGTGATAGCAGTTGAGAATACCATGCCGCGCGATAAAATCTCTTTAACGATACAACGAGGTCCCAGGATTTTTTCACTGTGAGGCTTTCCTCCAAGTTTCGAAAGCATCCGGCTTAGCCGTTTGAACAATTCTATCCCTAAAACTTCAATTGCATTCCAATAAACCATGTAAACTGATGCAGTGGAAGCTTTTGAAATACCCCACCCCCTCCAGTAAACCTGTGTTTTAACAGAGTCAGCCAAACAGAGAAAATATTCAGGCTCATCTCACTATTCTGAACATTTCCAATGTGAATAAGCTACTGAAAATCAGCATTTCAATAAAGTGAGTCCTATTTTACAAAGGAGACTTTGAAAATCTACAGAAACATTGAAATACAGCACAGCAAGAAAGAACTCTATTTTCAGTATAGGGCAGCGTGAACTAATTGTTTCTCCCATAGACTTCTATAGTGACCCCTACTGCCTGTGACAGTGTGCCTCCCTTTATACACTGTCACTTCAGTATCCAGATTTGCTCTAATTTCAAGCTAAAATGTTGATCAAGAAGATGAAATAAGAGAAACACCACCTTACCCAGCACTTTCTACCTCTACAGGATGTTGATAGCCAGCAACTACCTATCCTGCAGAAAAGCGCAGAAGATTTGCTAAAAATCGCCTGTCATTAATTTTGGCTCCACAGACCAAATCAAAAATACTTATTTCTTTACAATATCCATAATATCAAACAAAACTGATTTCTACATGTCACTAAAACATCACTTTCAACCTCATGAGCATTATTAACCAATCAAAGAGCACCATGTGACAATAATAGTCCCGAGCTTCCCTGCACCTTTTTGAATTACGCGGTTTCCTATAGGAATTGGTTCCCGGTGCCCTATAGTGCCACCCCTAACTTTTGGAAATCAATTGATTCTGCTTGAATTTAAACTTCAAACTATTTTAAGACAGTTCTCAAGTTTCGCATGTAATTATAATGACCGTATTTCCATGAGCAGTGTGCTAAAGTTGTCGTGTCCTGTTTCTCCAAAGGCAGCCGAGCAACAACGATTCTGAGAAAAAAGCAAACACTTTACCTACTGCTGATGGAAATACACTCATGACCTCAAGGCTTTCTCCATTCATGTGAAACTTCAAACTGTTGAGCATCTAAAATAAATTAAAACATGAAAAAAATAGCCATTTCTGACATTTCACACCCAATCTTGTAAGTGTACCCCCAAATTTAGGAGAAAATACACATTTTTCAGCAATTTGGACACCACAGTGTCCCAAAATTGCTAATGCATGCAGTTTTCTACATTCTGATAGAGGCATCTAATGCTAGTCTAGCAAATTAAGGAGCAAAAAAGATTCTGAAGACCCTTTTTACAGTCAGAATTGGTGATAGCAGTTGAGAATACCATGCCGCGCGATAAAATCTCTTTAACGATACAACGAGGTCCCAGGATTTTTTCACTGTGAGGCTTTCCTCCAAGTTTCGAAAGCATCCGGCTTAGCCGTTTGAACAATTCTATCCCTAAAACTTCAATTGCATTCCAATAAACCATGTAAACTGATGCAGTGGAAGCTTTTGAAATACCCCACCCCCTCCAGTAAACCTGTGTTTTAACAGAGTCAGCCAAACAGAGAAAATATTCAGGCTCATCTCACTATTCTGAACATTTCCAATGTGAATAAGCTACTGAAAATCAGCATTTCAATAAAGTGAGTCCTATTTTACAAAGGAGACTTTGAAAATCTACAGAAAACATTGAAATACAGCACAGCAAGAAAGAACTCTACTTTCAGTATAGGGCAGCGTGAACTAATTGTTTCTCCCATAGACTTCTATAGTGACCCCTACTGCCTGTGACAGTGTGCCTCCCTTTATACACTGTCACTTCAGTATCCAGATTTGCTCTAATTTCAAGCTAAAATGTTGATCAAGAAGATGAAATAAGAGAAACACCACCTTACCCAGCACTTTCTACCTCTACAGGATGTTGATAGCCAGCAACTACCTATCCTGCAGAAAAGCGCAGAAGATTTGCTAAAAATCGCCTGTCATTAATTTTGGCTCCACAGACCAAATCAAAAATACTTATTTCTTTACAATATCCATAATATCAAACAAAACTGATTTCTACATGTCACTAAAACATCACTTTCAACCTCATGAGCATTATTAACCAATCAAAGAGCACCATGTGACAATAATAGTCCCGAGCTTCCCTGCACCTTTTTGAATTACGCGGTTTCCTATAGGAATTGGTTCCCGGTGCCCTATAGTGCCACCCCTAACTTTTGGAAATCAATTGATTCTGCTTGAATTTAAACTTCAAACTATTTTAAGACAGTTCTCAAGTTTCGCATGTAATTATAATGACCGTATTTCCATGAGCAGTGTGCTAAAGTTGTCGTGTCCTGTTTCTCCAAAGGCAGCCGAGCAACAACGATTCTGAGAAAAAAGCAAACACTTTACCTACTGCTGATGGAAATACACTCATGACCTCAAGGCTTTCTCCATTCATGTGAAACTTCAAACTGTTGAGCATCTAAAATAAATTAAAACATGAAAAAAATAGCCATTTCTGACATTTCACACCCAATCTTGTAAGTGTACCCCCAAATTTAGGAGAAAATACACATTTTTCAGCAATTTGGACACCACAGTGTCCCAAAATTGCTAATGCATGCAGTTTTCTACATTCTGATAGAGGCATCTAATGCTAGTCTAGCAAATTAAGGAGCAAAAAAGATTCTGAAGACCCTTTTTACAGTCAGAATTGGTGATAGCAGTTGAGAATACCATGCCGCGCGATAAAATCTCTTTAACGATACAACGAGGTCCCAGGATTTTTTCACTGTGAGGCTTTCCTCCAAGTTTCGAAAGCATCCGGCTTAGCCGTTTGAACAATTCTATCCCTAAAACTTCAATTGCATTCCAATAAACCATGTAAACTGATGCAGTGGAAGCTTTTGAAATACCCCACCCCCTCCAGTAAACCTGTGTTTTAACAGAGTCAGCCAAACAGAGAAAATATTCAGGCTCATCTCACTATTCTGAACATTTCCAATGTGAATAAGCTACTGAAAATCAGCATTTCAATAAAGTGAGTCCTATTTTACAAAGGAGACTTTGAAAATCTACAGAAAACATTGAAATACAGCACAGCAAGAAAGAACTCTACTTTCAGTATAGGGCAGCGTGAACTAATTGTTTCTCCCATAGACTTCTATAGTGACCCCTACTGCCTGTGACAGTGTGCCTCCCTTTATACACTGTCACTTCAGTATCCAGATTTGCTCTAATTTCAAGCTAAAATGTTGATCAAGAAGATGAAATAAGAGAAACACCACCTTACCCAGCACTTTCTACCTCTACAGGATGTTGATAGCCAGCAACTACCTATCCTGCAGAAAAGCGCAGAAGATTTGCTAAAAATCGCCTGTCATTAATTTTGGCTCCACAGACCAAATCAAAAATACTTATTTCTTTACAATATCCATAATATCAAACAAAACTGATTTCTACATGTCACTAAAACATCACTTTCAACCTCATGAGCATTATTAACCAATCAAAGAGCACCATGTGACAATAATAGTCCCGAGCTTCCCTGCACCTTTTTGAATTACGCGGTTTCCTATAGGAATTGGTTCCCGGTGCCCTATAGTGCCACCCCTAACTTTTGGAAATCAATTGATTCTGCTTGAATTTAAACTTCAAACTATTTTAAGACAGTTCTCAAGTTTCGCATGTAATTATAATGACCGTATTTCCATGAGCAGTGTGCTAAAGTTGTCGTGTCCTGTTTCTCCAAAGGCAGCCGAGCAACAACGATTCTGAGAAAAAAGCAAACACTTTACCTACTGCTGATGGAAATACACTCATGACCTCAAGGCTTTCTCCATTCATGTGAAACTTCAAACTGTTGAGCATCTAAAATAAATTAAAACATGAAAAAAATAGCCATTTCTGACATTTCACACCCAATCTTGTAAGTGTACCCCCAAATTTAGGAGAAAATACACATTTTTCAGCAATTTGGACACCACAGTGTCCCAAAATTGCTAATGCATGCAGTTTTCTACATTCTGATAGAGGCATCTAATGCTAGTCTAGCAAATTAAGGAGCAAAAAAGATTCTGAAGACCCTTTTTACAGTCAGAATTGGTGATAGCAGTTGAGAATACCATGCCGCGCGATAAAATCTCTTTAACGATACAACGAGGTCCCAGGATTTTTTCACTGTGAGGCTTTCCTCCAAGTTTCGAAAGCATCCGGCTTAGCCGTTTGAACAATTCTATCCCTAAAACTTCAATTGCATTCCAATAAACCATGTAAACTGATGCAGTGGAAGCTTTTGAAATACCCCACCCCCTCCAGTAAACCTGTGTTTTAACAGAGTCAGCCAAACAGAGAAAATATTCAGGCTCATCTCACTATTCTGAACATTTCCAATGTGAATAAGCTACTGAAAATCAGCATTTCAATAAAGTGAGTCCTATTTTACAAAGGAGACTTTGAAAATCTACAGAAAACATTGAAATACAGCACAGCAAGAAAGAACTCTACTTTCAGTATAGGGCAGCGTGAACTAATTGTTTCTCCCATAGACTTCTATAGTGACCCCTACTGCCTGTGACAGTGTGCCTCCCTTTATACACTGTCACTTCAGTATCCAGATTTGCTCTAATTTCAAGCTAAAATGTTGATCAAGAAGATGAAATAAGAGAAACACCACCTTACCCAGCACTTTCTACCTCTACAGGATGTTGATAGCCAGCAACTACCTATCCTGCAGAAAAGCGCAGAAGATTTGCTAAAAATCGCCTGTCATTAATTTTGGCTCCACAGACCAAATCAAAAATACTTATTTCTTTACAATATCCATAATATCAAACAAAACTGATTTCTACATGTCACTAAAACATCACTTTCAACCTCATGAGCATTATTAACCAATCAAAGAGCACCATGTGACAATAATAGTCCCGAGCTTCCCTGCACCTTTTTGAATTACGCGGTTTCCTATAGGAATTGGTTCCCGGTGCCCTATAGTGCCACCCCTAACTTTTGGAAATCAATTGATTCTGCTTGAATTTAAACTTCAAACTATTTTAAGACAGTTCTCAAGTTTCGCATGTAATTATAATGACCGTATTTCCATGAGCAGTGTGCTAAAGTTGTCGTGTCCTGTTTCTCCAAAGGCAGCCGAGCAACAACGATTCTGAGAAAAAAGCAAACACTTTACCTACTGCTGATGGAAATACACTCATGACCTCAAGGCTTTCTCCATTCATGTGAAACTTCAAACTGTTGAGCATCTAAAATAAATTAAAACATGAAAAAAATAGCCATTTCTGACATTTCACACCCAATCTTGTAAGTGTACCCCCAAATTTAGGAGAAAATACACATTTTTCAGCAATTTGGACACCACAGTGTCCCAAAATTGCTAATGCATGCAGTTTTCTACATTCTGATAGAGGCATCTAATGCTAGTCTAGCAAATTAAGGAGCAAAAAAGATTCTGAAGACCCTTTTTACAGTCAGAATTGGTGATAGCAGTTGAGAATACCATGCCGCGCGATAAAATCTCTTTAACGATACAACGAGGTCCCAGGATTTTTTCACTGTGAGGCTTTCCTCCAAGTTTCGAAAGCATCCGGCTTAGCCGTTTGAACAATTCTATCCCTAAAACTTCAATTGCATTCCAATAAACCATGTAAACTGATGCAGTGGAAGCTTTTGAAATACCCCACCCCCTCCAGTAAACCTGTGTTTTAACAGAGTCAGCCAAACAGAGAAAATATTCAGGCTCATCTCACTATTCTGAACATTTCCAATGTGAATAAGCTACTGAAAATCAGCATTTCAATAAAGTGAGTCCTATTTTACAAAGGAGACTTTGAAAATCTACAGAAAACATTGAAATACAGCACAGCAAGAAAGAACTCTACTTTCAGTATAGGGCAGCGTGAACTAATTGTTTCTCCCATAGACTTCTATAGTGACCCCTACTGCCTGTGACAGTGTGCCTCCCTTTATACACTGTCACTTCAGTATCCAGATTTGCTCTAATTTCAAGCTAAAATGTTGATCAAGAAGATGAAATAAGAGAAACACCACCTTACCCAGCACTTTCTACCTCTACAGGATGTTGATAGCCAGCAACTACCTATCCTGCAGAAAAGCGCAGAAGATTTGCTAAAAATCGCCTGTCATTAATTTTGGCTCCACAGACCAAATCAAAAATACTTATTTCTTTACAATATCCATAATATCAAACAAAACTGATTTCTACATGTCACTAAAACATCACTTTCAACCTCATGAGCATTATTAACCAATCAAAGAGCACCATGTGACAATAATAGTCCCGAGCTTCCCTGCACCTTTTTGAATTACGCGGTTTCCTATAGGAATTGGTTCCCGGTGCCCTATAGTGCCACCCCTAACTTTTGGAAATCAATTGATTCTGCTTGAATTTAAACTTCAAACTATTTTAAGACAGTTCTCAAGTTTCGCATGTAATTATAATGACCGTATTTCCATGAGCAGTGTGCTAAAGTTGTCGTGTCCTGTTTCTCCAAAGGCAGCCGAGCAACAACGATTCTGAGAAAAAAGCAAACACTTTACCTACTGCTGATGGAAATACACTCATGACCTCAAGGCTTTCTCCATTCATGTGAAACTTCAAACTGTTGAGCATCTAAAATAAATTAAAACATGAAAAAAATAGCCATTTCTGACATTTCACACCCAATCTTGTAAGTGTACCCCCAAATTTAGGAGAAAATACACATTTTTCAGCAATTTGGACACCACAGTGTCCCAAAATTGCTAATGCATGCAGTTTTCTACATTCTGATAGAGGCATCTAATGCTAGTCTAGCAAATTAAGGAGCAAAAAAGATTCTGAAGACCCTTTTTACAGTCAGAATTGGTGATAGCAGTTGAGAATACCATGCCGCGCGATAAAATCTCTTTAACGATACAACGAGGTCCCAGGATTTTTTCACTGTGAGGCTTTCCTCCAAGTTTCGAAAGCATCCGGCTTAGCCGTTTGAACAATTCTATCCCTAAAACTTCAATTGCATTCCAATAAACCATGTAAACTGATGCAGTGGAAGCTTTTGAAATACCCCACCCCCTCCAGTAAACCTGTGTTTTAACAGAGTCAGCCAAACAGAGAAAATATTCAGGCTCATCTCACTATTCTGAACATTTCCAATGTGAATAAGCTACTGAAAATCAGCATTTCAATAAAGTGAGTCCTATTTTACAAAGGAGACTTTGAAAATCTACAGAAAACATTGAAATACAGCACAGCAAGAAAGAACTCTACTTTCAGTATAGGGCAGCGTGAACTAATTGTTTCTCCCATAGACTTCTATAGTGACCCCTACTGCCTGTGACAGTGTGCCTCCCTTTATACACTGTCACTTCAGTATCCAGATTTGCTCTAATTTCAAGCTAAAATGTTGATCAAGAAGATGAAATAAGAGAAACACCACCTTACCCAGCACTTTCTACCTCTACAGGATGTTGATAGCCAGCAACTACCTATCCTGCAGAAAAGCGCAGAAGATTTGCTAAAAATCGCCTGTCATTAATTTTGGCTCCACAGACCAAATCAAAAATACTTATTTCTTTACAATATCCATAATATCAAACAAAACTGATTTCTACATGTCACTAAAACATCACTTTCAACCTCATGAGCATT
Organism: Ctena decussata; assembly: GCA_963989385.1. Classification (NCBI taxonomy): domain Eukaryota; kingdom Metazoa; phylum Mollusca; class Bivalvia; order Lucinida; family Lucinidae; genus Ctena; species Ctena decussata. The sequence continues at coordinate 77,405 of CAXDIV010000174.1, read as the reverse complement.
ATTAACCAATCAAAGAGCACCATGTGACAATAATAGTCCCGAGCTTCCCTGCACCTTTTTGAATTACGCGGTTTCCTATAGGAATTGGTTCCCGGTGCCCTATAGTGCCACCCCTAACTTTTGGAAATCAATTGATTCTGCTTGAATTTAAACTTCAAACTATTTTAAGACAGTTCTCAAGTTTCGCATGTAATTATAATGACCGTATTTCCATGAGCAGTGTGCTAAAGTTGTCGTGTCCTGTTTCTCCAAAGGCAGCCGAGCAACAACGATTCTGAGAAAAAAGCAAACACTTTACCTACTGCTGATGGAAATACACTCATGACCTCAAGGCTTTCTCCATTCATGTGAAACTTCAAACTGTTGAGCATCTAAAATAAATTAAAACATGAAAAAAATAGCCATTTCTGACATTTCACACCCAATCTTGTAAGTGTACCCCCAAATTTAGGAGAAAATACACATTTTTCAGCAATTTGGACACCACAGTGTCCCAAAATTGCTAATGCATGCAGTTTTCTACATTCTGATAGAGGCATCTAATGCTAGTCTAGCAAATTAAGGAGCAAAAAAGATTCTGAAGACCCTTTTTACAGTCAGAATTGGTGATAGCAGTTGAGAATACCATGCCGCGCGATAAAATCTCTTTAACGATACAACGAGGTCCCAGGATTTTTTCACTGTGAGGCTTTCCTCCAAGTTTCGAAAGCATCCGGCTTAGCCGTTTGAACAATTCTATCCCTAAAACTTCAATTGCATTCCAATAAACCATGTAAACTGATGCAGTGGAAGCTTTTGAAATACCCCACCCCCTCCAGTAAACCTGTGTTTTAACAGAGTCAGCCAAACAGAGAAAATATTCAGGCTCATCTCACTATTCTGAACATTTCCAATGTGAATAAGCTACTGAAAATCAGCATTTCAATAAAGTGAGTCCTATTTTACAAAGGAGACTTTGAAAATCTACAGAAAACATTGAAATACAGCACAGCAAGAAAGAACTCTACTTTCAGTATAGGGCAGCGTGAACTAATTGTTTCTCCCATAGACTTCTATAGTGACCCCTACTGCCTGTGACAGTGTGCCTCCCTTTATACACTGTCACTTCAGTATCCAGATTTGCTCTAATTTCAAGCTAAAATGTTGATCAAGAAGATGAAATAAGAGAAACACCACCTTACCCAGCACTTTCTACCTCTACAGGATGTTGATAGCCAGCAACTACCTATCCTGCAGAAAAGCGCAGAAGATTTGCTAAAAATCGCCTGTCATTAATTTTGGCTCCACAGACCAAATCAAAAATACTTATTTCTTTACAATATCCATAATATCAAACAAAACTGATTTCTACATGTCACTAAAACATCACTTTCAACCTCATGAGCATTATTAACCAATCAAAGAGCACCATGTGACAATAATAGTCCCGAGCTTCCCTGCACCTTTTTGAATTACGCGGTTTCCTATAGGAATTGGTTCCCGGTGCCCTATAGTGCCACCCCTAACTTTTGGAAATCAATTGATTCTGCTTGAATTTAAACTTCAAACTATTTTAAGACAGTTCTCAAGTTTCGCATGTAATTATAATGACCGTATTTCCATGAGCAGTGTGCTAAAGTTGTCGTGTCCTGTTTCTCCAAAGGCAGCCGAGCAACAACGATTCTGAGAAAAAAGCAAACACTTTACCTACTGCTGATGGAAATACACTCATGACCTCAAGGCTTTCTCCATTCATGTGAAACTTCAAACTGTTGAGCATCTAAAATAAATTAAAACATGAAAAAAATAGCCATTTCTGACATTTCACACCCAATCTTGTAAGTGTACCCCCAAATTTAGGAGAAAATACACATTTTTCAGCAATTTGGACACCACAGTGTCCCAAAATTGCTAATGCATGCAGTTTTCTACATTCTGATAGAGGCATCTAATGCTAGTCTAGCAAATTAAGGAGCAAAAAAGATTCTGAAGACCCTTTTTACAGTCAGAATTGGTGATAGCAGTTGAGAATACCATGCCGCGCGATAAAATCTCTTTAACGATACAACGAGGTCCCAGGATTTTTTCACTGTGAGGCTTTCCTCCAAGTTTCGAAAGCATCCGGCTTAGCCGTTTGAACAATTCTATCCCTAAAACTTCAATTGCATTCCAATAAACCATGTAAACTGATGCAGTGGAAGCTTTTGAAATACCCCACCCCCTCCAGTAAACCTGTGTTTTAACAGAGTCAGCCAAACAGAGAAAATATTCAGGCTCATCTCACTATTCTGAACATTTCCAATGTGAATAAGCTACTGAAAATCAGCATTTCAATAAAGTGAGTCCTATTTTACAAAGGAGACTTTGAAAATCTACAGAAAACATTGAAATACAGCACAGCAAGAAAGAACTCTACTTTCAGTATAGGGCAGCGTGAACTAATTGTTTCTCCCATAGACTTCTATAGTGACCCCTACTGCCTGTGACAGTGTGCCTCCCTTTATACACTGTCACTTCAGTATCCAGATTTGCTCTAATTTCAAGCTAAAATGTTGATCAAGAAGATGAAATAAGAGAAACACCACCTTACCCAGCACTTTCTACCTCTACAGGATGTTGATAGCCAGCAACTACATATCCTGCAGAAAAGCGCAGAAGATTTGCTAAAAATCGCCTGTCATTAATTTTGGCTCCACAGACCAAATCAAAAATACTTATTTCTTTACAATATCCATAATATCAAACAAAACTGATTTCTACATGTCACTAAAACATCACTTTCAACCTCATGAGCATTATTAACCAATCAAAGAGCACCATGTGACAATAATAGTCCCGAGCTTCCCTGCACCTTTTTGAATTACGCGGTTTCCTATAGGAATTGGTTCCCGGTGCCCTATAGTGCCACCCCTAACTTTTGGAAATCAATTGATTCTGCTTGAATTTAAACTTCAAACTATTTTAAGACAGTTCTCAAGTTTCGCATGTAATTATAATGACCGTATTTCCATGAGCAGTGTGCTAAAGTTGTCGTGTCCTGTTTCTCCAAAGGCAGCCGAGCAACAACGATTCTGAGAAAAAAGCAAACACTTTACCTACTGCTGATGGAAATACACTCATGACCTCAAGGCTTTCTCCATTCATGTGAAACTTCAAACTGTTGAGCATCTAAAATAAATTAAAACATGAAAAAAATAGCCATTTCTGACATTTCACACCCAATCTTGTAAGTGTACCCCCAAATTTAGGAGAAAATACACATTTTTCAGCAATTTGGACACCACAGTGTCCCAAAATTGCTAATGCATGCAGTTTTCTACATTCTGATAGAGGCATCTAATGCTAGTCTAGCAAATTAAGGAGCAAAAAAGATTCTGAAGACCCTTTTTACAGTCAGAATTGGTGATAGCAGTTGAGAATACCATGCCGCGCGATAAAATCTCTTTAACGATACAACGAGGTCCCAGGATTTTTTCACTGTGAGGCTTTCCTCCAAGTTTCGAAAGCATCCGGCTTAGCCGTTTGAACAATTCTATCCCTAAAACTTCAATTGCATTCCAATAAACCATGTAAACTGATGCAGTGGAAGCTTTTGAAATACCCCACCCCCTCCAGTAAACCTGTGTTTTAACAGAGTCAGCCAAACAGAGAAAATATTCAGGCTCATCTCACTATTCTGAACATTTCCAATGTGAATAAGCTACTGAAAATCAGCATTTCAATAAAGTGAGTCCTATTTTACAAAGGAGACTTTGAAAATCTACAGAAAACATTGAAATACAGCACAGCAAGAAAGAACTCTACTTTCAGTATAGTGCCACCCCTAACTTTTGGAAATCAATTGATTCTGCTTGAATTTAAACTTCAAACTATTTTAAGACAGTTCTCAAGTTTCGCATGTAATTATAATGACCGTATTTCCATGAGCAGTGTGCTAAAGTTGTCGTGTCCTGTTTCTCCAAAGGCAGCCGAGCAACAACGATTCTGAGAAAAAAGCAAACACTTTACCTACTGCTGATGGAAATACACTCATGACCTCAAGGCTTTCTCCATTCATGTGAAACTTCAAACTGTTGAGCATCTAAAATAAATTAAAACATGAAAAAAATAGCCATTTCTGACATTTCACACCCAATCTTGTAAGTGTACCCCCAAATTTAGGAGAAAATACACATTTTTCAGCAATTTGGACACCACAGTGTCCCAAAATTGCTAATGCATGCAGTTTTCTACATTCTGATAGAGGCATCTAATGCTAGTCTAGCAAATTAAGGAGCAAAAAAGATTCTGAAGACCCTTTTTACAGTCAGAATTGGTGATAGCAGTTGAGAATACCATGCCGCGCGATAAAATCTCTTTAACGATACAACGAGGTCCCAGGATTTTTTCACTGTGAGGCTTTCCTCCAAGTTTCGAAAGCATCCGGCTTAGCCGTTTGAACAATTCTATCCCTAAAACTTCAATTGCATTCCAATAAACCATGTAAACTGATGCAGTGGAAGCTTTTGAAATACCCCACCCCCTCCAGTAAACCTGTGTTTTAACAGAGTCAGCCAAACAGAGAAAATATTCAGGCTCATCTCACTATTCTGAACATTTCCAATGTGAATAAGCTACTGAAAATCAGCATTTCAATAAAGTGAGTCCTATTTTACAAAGGAGACTTTGAAAATCTACAGAAAACATTGAAATACAGCACAGCAAGAAAGAACTCTACTTTCAGTATAGGGCAGCGTGAACTAATTGTTTCTCCCATAGACTTCTATAGTGACCCCTACTGCCTGTGACAGTGTGCCTCCCTTTATACACTGTCACTTCAGTATCCAGATTTGCTCTAATTTCAAGCTAAAATGTTGATCAAGAAGATGAAATAAGAGAAACACCACCTTACCCAGCACTTTCTACCTCTACAGGATGTTGATAGCCAGCAACTACCTATCCTGCAGAAAAGCGCAGAAGATTTGCTAAAAATCGCCTGTCATTAATTTTGGCTCCACAGACCAAATCAAAAATACTTATTTCTTTACAATATCCATAATATCAAACAAAACTGATTTCTACATGTCACTAAAACATCACTTTCAACCTCATGAGCATTATTAACCAATCAAAGAGCACCATGTGACAATAATAGTCCCGAGCTTCCCTGCACCTTTTTGAATTACGCGGTTTCCTATAGGAATTGGTTCCCGGTGCCCTATAGTGCCACCCCTAACTTTTGGAAATCAATTGATTCTGCTTGAATTTAAACTTCAAACTATTTTAAGACAGTTCTCAAGTTTCGCATGTAATTATAATGACCGTATTTCCATGAGCAGTGTGCTAAAGTTGTCGTGTCCTGTTTCTCCAAAGGCAGCCGAGCAACAACGATTCTGAGAAAAAAGCAAACACTTTACCTACTGCTGATGGAAATACACTCATGACCTCAAGGCTTTCTCCATTCATGTGAAACTTCAAACTGTTGAGCATCTAAAATAAATTAAAACATGAAAAAAATAGCCATTTCTGACATTTCACACCCAATCTTGTAAGTGTACCCCCAAATTTAGGAGAAAATACACATTTTTCAGCAATTTGGACACCACAGTGTCCCAAAATTGCTAATGCATGCAGTTTTCTACATTCTGATAGAGGCATCTAATGCTAGTCTAGCAAATTAAGGAGCAAAAAAGATTCTGAAGACCCTTTTTACAGTCAGAATTGGTGATAGCAGTTGAGAATACCATGCCGCGCGATAAAATCTCTTTAACGATACAACGAGGTCCCAGGATTTTTTCACTGTGAGGCTTTCCTCCAAGTTTCGAAAGCATCCGGCTTAGCCGTTTGAACAATTCTATCCCTAAAACTTCAATTGCATTCCAATAAACCATGTAAACTGATGCAGTGGAAGCTTTTGAAATACCCCACCCCCTCCAGTAAACCTGTGTTTTAACAGAGTCAGCCAAACAGAGAAAATATTCAGGCTCATCTCACTATTCTGAACATTTCCAATGTGAATAAGCTACTGAAAATCAGCATTTCAATAAAGTGAGTCCTATTTTACAAAGGAGACTTTGAAAATCTACAGAAAACATTGAAATACAGCACAGCAAGAAAGAACTCTACTTTCAGTATAGGGCAGCGTGAACTAATTGTTTCTCCCATAGACTTCTATAGTGACCCCTACTGCCTGTGACAGTGTGCCTCCCTTTATACACTGTCACTTCAGTATCCAGATTTGCTCTAATTTCAAGCTAAAATGTTGATCAAGAAGATGAAATAAGAGAAACACCACCTTACCCAGCACTTTCTACCTCTACAGGATGTTGATAGCCAGCAACTACCTATCCTGCAGAAAAGCGCAGAAGATTTGCTAAAAATCGCCTGTCATTAATTTTGGCTCCACAGACCAAATCAAAAATACTTATTTCTTTACAATATCCATAATATCAAACAAAACTGATTTCTACATGTCACTAAAACATCACTTTCAACCTCATGAGCATTATTAACCAATCAAAGAGCACCATGTGACAATAATAGTCCCGAGCTTCCCTGCACCTTTTTGAATTACGCGGTTTCCTATAGGAATTGGTTCCCGGTGCCCTATAGTGCCACCCCTAACTTTTGGAAATCAATTGATTCTGCTTGAATTTAAACTTCAAACTATTTTAAGACAGTTCTCAAGTTTCGCATGTAATTATAATGACCGTATTTCCATGAGCAGTGTGCTAAAGTTGTCGTGTCCTGTTTCTCCAAAGGCAGCCGAGCAACAACGATTCTGAGAAAAAAGCAAACACTTTACCTACTGCTGATGGAAATACACTCATGACCTCAAGGCTTTCTCCATTCATGTGAAACTTCAAACTGTTGAGCATCTAAAATAAATTAAAACATGAAAAAAATAGCCATTTCTGACATTTCACACCCAATCTTGTAAGTGTACCCCCAAATTTAGGAGAAAATACACATTTTTCAGCAATTTGGACACCACAGTGTCCCAAAATTGCTAATGCATGCAGTTTTCTACATTCTGATAGAGGCATCTAATGCTAGTCTAGCAAATTAAGGAGCAAAAAAGATTCTGAAGACCCTTTTTACAGTCAGAATTGGTGATAGCAGTTGAGAATACCATGCCGCGCGATAAAATCTCTTTAACGATACAACGAGGTCCCAGGATTTTTTCACTGTGAGGCTTTCCTCCAAGTTTCGAAAGCATCCGGCTTAGCCGTTTGAACAATTCTATCCCTAAAACTTCAATTGCATTCCAATAAACCATGTAAACTGATGCAGTGGAAGCTTTTGAAATACCCCACCCCCTCCAGTAAACCTGTGTTTTAACAGAGTCAGCCAAACAGAGAAAATATTCAGGCTCATCTCACTATTCTGAACATTTCCAATGTGAATAAGCTACTGAAAATCAGCATTTCAATAAAGTGAGTCCTATTTTACAAAGGAGACTTTGAAAATCTACAGAAAACATTGAAATACAGCACAGCAAGAAAGAACTCTACTTTCAGTATAGTGCCACCCCTAACTTTTGGAAATCAATTGATTCTGCTTGAATTTAAACTTCAAACTATTTTAAGACAGTTCTCAAGTTTCGCATGTAATTATAATGACCGTATTTCCATGAGCAGTGTGCTAAAGTTGTCGTGTCCTGTTTCTCCAAAGGCAGCCGAGCAACAACGATTCTGAGAAAAAAGCAAACACTTTACCTACTGCTGATGGAAATACACTCATGACCTCAAGGCTTTCTCCATTCATGTGAAACTTCAAACTGTTGAGCATCTAAAATAAATTAAAACATGAAAAAAATAGCCATTTCTGACATTTCACACCCAATCTTGTAAGTGTACCCCCAAATTTAGGAGAAAATACACATTTTTCAGCAATTTGGACACCACAGTGTCCCAAAATTGCTAATGCATGCAGTTTTCTACATTCTGATAGAGGCATCTAATGCTAGTCTAGCAAATTAAGGAGCAAAAAAGATTCTGAAGACCCTTTTTACAGTCAGAATTGGTGATAGCAGTTGAGAATACCATGCCGCGCGATAAAATCTCTTTAACGATACAACGAGGTCCCAGGATTTTTTCACTGTGAGGCTTTCCTCCAAGTTTCGAAAGCATCCGGCTTAGCCGTTTGAACAATTCTATCCCTAAAACTTCAATTGCATTCCAATAAACCATGTAAACTGATGCAGTGGAAGCTTTTGAAATACCCCACCCCCTCCAGTAAACCTGTGTTTTAACAGAGTCAGCCAAACAGAGAAAATATTCAGGCTCATCTCACTATTCTGAACATTTCCAATGTGAATAAGCTACTGAAAATCAGCATTTCAATAAAGTGAGTCCTATTTTACAAAGGAGACTTTGAAAATCTACAGAAAACATTGAAATACAGCACAGCAAGAAAGAACTCTACTTTCAGTATAGGGCAGCGTGAACTAATTGTTTCTCCCATAGACTTCTATAGTGACCCCTACTGCCTGTGACAGTGTGCCTCCCTTTATACACTGTCACTTCAGTATCCAGATTTGCTCTAATTTCAAGCTAAAATGTTGATCAAGAAGATGAAATAAGAGAAACACCACCTTACCCAGCACTTTCTACCTCTACAGGATGTTGATAGCCAGCAACTACCTATCCTGCAGAAAAGCGCAGAAGATTTGCTAAAAATCGCCTGTCATTAATTTTGGCTCCACAGACCAAATCAAAAATACTTATTTCTTTACAATATCCATAATATCAAACAAAACTGATTTCTACATGTCACTAAAACATCACTTTCAACCTCATGAGCATTATTAACCAATCAAAGAGCACCATGTGACAATAATAGTCCCGAGCTTCCCTGCACCTTTTTGAATTACGCGGTTTCCTATAGGAATTGGTTCCCGGTGCCCTATAGTGCCACCCCTAACTTTTGGAAATCAATTGATTCTGCTTGAATTTAAACTTCAAACTATTTTAAGACAGTTCTCAAGTTTCGCATGTAATTATAATGACCGTATTTCCATGAGCAGTGTGCTAAAGTTGTCGTGTCCTGTTTCTCCAAAGGCAGCCGAGCAACAACGATTCTGAGAAAAAAGCAAACACTTTACCTACTGCTGATGGAAATACACTCATGACCTCAAGGCTTTCTCCATTCATGTGAAACTTCAAACTGTTGAGCATCTAAAATAAATTAAAACATGAAAAAAATAGCCATTTCTGACATTTCACACCCAATCTTGTAAGTGTACCCCCAAATTTAGGAGAAAATACACATTTTTCAGCAATTTGGACACCACAGTGTCCCAAAATTGCTAATGCATGCAGTTTTCTACATTCTGATAGAGGCATCTAATGCTAGTCTAGCAAATTAAGGAGCAAAAAAGATTCTGAAGACCCTTTTTACAGTCAGAATTGGTGATAGCAGTTGAGAATACCATGCCGCGCGATAAAATCTCTTTAACGATACAACGAGGTCCCAGGATTTTTTCACTGTGAGGCTTTCCTCCAAGTTTCGAAAGCATCCGGCTTAGCCGTTTGAACAATTCTATCCCTAAAACTTCAATTGCATTCCAATAAACCATGTAAACTGATGCAGTGGAAGCTTTTGAAATACCCCACCCCCTCCAGTAAACCTGTGTTTTAACAGAGTCAGCCAAACAGAGAAAATATTCAGGCTCATCTCACTATTCTGAACATTTCCAATGTGAATAAGCTACTGAAAATCAGCATTTCAATAAAGTGAGTCCTATTTTACAAAGGAGACTTTGAAAATCTACAGAAAACATTGAAATACAGCACAGCAAGAAAGAACTCTACTTTCAGTATAGGGCAGCGTGAACTAATTGTTTCTCCCATAGACTTCTATAGTGACCCCTACTGCCTGTGACAGTGTGCCTCCCTTTATACACTGTCACTTCAGTATCCAGATTTGCTCTAATTTCAAGCTAAAATGTTGATCAAGAAGATGAAATAAGAGAAACACCACCTTACCCAGCACTTTCTACCTCTACAGGATGTTGATAGCCAGCAACTACCTATCCTGCAGAAAAGCGCAGAAGATTTGCTAAAAATCGCCTGTCATTAATTTTGGCTCCACAGACCAAATCAAAAATACTTATTTCTTTACAATATCCATAATATCAAACAAAACTGATTTCTACATGTCACTAAAACATCACTTTCAACCTCATGAGCATTATTAACCAATCAAAGAGCACCATGTGACAATAATAGTCCCGAGCTTCCCTGCACCTTTTTGAATTACGCGGTTTCCTATAGGAATTGGTTCCCGGTGCCCTATAGTGCCACCCCTAACTTTTGGAAATCAATTGATTCTGCTTGAATTTAAACTTCAAACTATTTTAAGACAGTTCTCAAGTTTCGCATGTAATTATAATGACCGTATTTCCATGAGCAGTGTGCTAAAGTTGTCGTGTCCTGTTTCTCCAAAGGCAGCCGAGCAACAACGATTCTGAGAAAAAAGCAAACACTTTACCTACTGCTGATGGAAATACACTCATGACCTCAAGGCTTTCTCCATTCATGTGAAACTTCAAACTGTTGAGCATCTAAAATAAATTAAAACATGAAAAAAATAGCCATTTCTGACATTTCACACCCAATCTTGTAAGTGTACCCCCAAATTTAGGAGAAAATACACATTTTTCAGCAATTTGGACACCACAGTGTCCCAAAATTGCTAATGCATGCAGTTTTCTACATTCTGATAGAGGCATCTAATGCTAGTCTAGCAAATTAAGGAGCAAAAAAGATTCTGAAGACCCTTTTTACAGTCAGAATTGGTGATAGCAGTTGAGAATACCATGCCGCGCGATAAAATCTCTTTAACGATACAACGAGGTCCCAGGATTTTTTCACTGTGAGGCTTTCCTCCAAGTTTCGAAAGCATCCGGCTTAGCCGTTTGAACAATTCTATCCCTAAAACTTCAATTGCATTCCAATAAACCATGTAAACTGATGCAGTGGAAGCTTTTGAAATACCCCACCCCCTCCAGTAAACCTGTGTTTTAACAGAGTCAGCCAAACAGAGAAAATATTCAGGCTCATCTCACTATTCTGAACATTTCCAATGTGAATAAGCTACTGAAAATCAGCATTTCAATAAAGTGAGTCCTATTTTACAAAGGAGACTTTGAAAATCTACAGAAAACATTGAAATACAGCACAGCAAGAAAGAACTCTACTTTCAGTATAGGGCAGCGTGAACTAATTGTTTCTCCCATAGACTTCTATAGTGACCCCTACTGCCTGTGACAGTGTGCCTCCCTTTATACACTGTCACTTCAGTATCCAGATTTGCTCTAATTTCAAGCTAAAATGTTGATCAAGAAGATGAAATAAGAGAAACACCACCTTACCCAGCACTTTCTACCTCTACAGGATGTTGATAGCCAGCAACTACCTATCCTGCAGAAAAGCGCAGAAGATTTGCTAAAAATCGCCTGTCATTAATTTTGGCTCCACAGACCAAATCAAAAATACTTATTTCTTTACAATATCCATAATATCAAACAAAACTGATTTCTACATGTCACTAAAACATCACTTTCAACCTCATGAGCATTATTAACCAATCAAAGAGCACCATGTGACAATAATAGTCCCGAGCTTCCCTGCACCTTTTTGAATTACGCGGTTTCCTATAGGAATTGGTTCCCGGTGCCCTATAGTGCCACCCCTAACTTTTGGAAATCAATTGATTCTGCTTGAATTTAAACTTCAAACTATTTTAAGACAGTTCTCAAGTTTTGCATGTAATTATAATGACCGTATTTCCATGAGCAGTGTGCTAAAGTTGTCGTGTCCTGTTTCTCCAAAGGCAGCCGAGCAACAACGATTCTGAGAAAAAAGCAAACACTTTACCTACTGCTGATGGAAATACACTCATGACCTCAAGGCTTTCTCCATTCATGTGAAACTTCAAACTGTTGAGCATCTAAAATAAATTAAAACATGAAAAAAATAGCCATTTCTGACATTTCACACCCAATCTTGTAAGTGTACCCCCAAATTTAGGAGAAAATACACATTTTTCAGCAATTTGGACACCACAGTGTCCCAAAATTGCTAATGCATGCAGTTTTCTACATTCTGATAGAGGCATCTAATGCTAGTCTAGCAAATTAAGGAGCAAAAAAGATTCTGAAGACCCTTTTTACAGTCAGAATTGGTGATAGCAGTTGAGAATACCATGCCGCGCGATAAAATCTCTTTAACGATACAACGAGGTCCCAGGATTTTTTCACTGTGAGGCTTTCCTCCAAGTTTCGAAAGCATCCGGCTTAGCCGTTTGAACAATTCTATCCCTAAAACTTCAATTGCATTCCAATAAACCATGTAAACTGATGCAGTGGAAGCTTTTGAAATACCCCACCCCCTCCAGTAAACCTGTGTTTTAACAGAGTCAGCCAAACAGAGAAAATATTCAGGCTCATCTCACTATTCTGAACATTTCCAATGTGAATAAGCTACTGAAAATCAGCATTTCAATAAAGTGAGTCCTATTTTACAAAGGAGACTTTGAAAATCTACAGAAAACATTGAAATACAGCACAGCAAGAAAGAACTCTACTTTCAGTATAGTGCCACCCCTAACTTTTGGAAATCAATTGATTCTGCTTGAATTTAAACTTCAAACAATTTAAGACAGTTCTCAAGTTTCGCATGTAATTATAATGACCGTATTTCCATGAGCAGTGTGCTAAAGTTGTCGTGTCCTGTTTCTCCAAAGGCAGCCGAGCAACAACGATTCTGAGAAAAAAGCAAACACTTTACCTACTGCTGATGGAAATACACTCATGACCTCAAGGCTTTCTCCATTCATGTGAAACTTCAAACTGTTGAGCATCTAAAATAAATTAAAACATGAAAAAAATAGCCATTTCTGACATTTCACACCCAATCTTGTAAGTGTACCCCCAAATTTAGGAGAAAATACACATTTTTCAGCAATTTGGACACCACAGTGTCCCAAAATTGCTAATGCATGCAGTTTTCTACATTCTGATAGAGGCATCTAATGCTAGTCTAGCAAATTAAGGAGCAAAAAAGATTCTGAAGACCCTTTTTACAGTCAGAATTGGTGATAGCAGTTGAGAATACCATGCCGCGCGATAAAATCTCTTTAACGATACAACGAGGTCCCAGGATTTTTTCACTGTGAGGCTTTCCTCCAAGTTTCGAAAGCATCCGGCTTAGCCGTTTGAACAATTCTATCCCTAAAACTTCAATTGCATTCCAATAAACCATGTAAACTGATGCAGTGGAAGCTTTTGAAATACCCCACCCCCTCCAGTAAACCTGTGTTTTAACAGAGTCAGCCAAACAGAGAAAATATTCAGGCTCATCTCACTATTCTGAACATTTCCAATGTGAATAAGCTACTGAAAATCAGCATTTCAATAAAGTGAGTCCTATTTTACAAAGGAGACTTTGAAAATCTACAGAAAACATTGAAATACAGCACAGCAAGAAAGAACTCTACTTTCAGTATAGGGCAGCGTGAACTAATTGTTTCTCCCATAGACTTCTATAGTGACCCCTACTGCCTGTGACAGTGTGCCTCCCTTTATACACTGTCACTTCAGTATCCAGATTTGCTCTAATTTCAAGCTAAAATGTTGATCAAGAAGATGAAATAAGAGAAACACCACCTTACCCAGCACTTTCTACCTCTACAGGATGTTGATAGCCAGCAACTACCTATCCTGCAGAAAAGCGCAGAAGATTTGCTAAAAATCGCCTGTCATTAATTTTGGCTCCACAGACCAAATCAAAAATACTTATTTCTTTACAATATCCATAATATCAAACAAAACTGATTTCTACATGTCACTAAAACATCACTTTCAACCTCATGAGCATTATTAACCAATCAAAGAGCACCATGTGACAATAATAGTCCCGAGCTTCCCTGCACCTTTTTGAATTACGCGGTTTCCTATAGGAATTGGTTCCCGGTGCCCTATAGTGCCACCCCTAACTTTTGGAAATCAATTGATTCTGCTTGAATTTAAACTTCAAACTATTTTAAGACAGTTCTCAAGTTTCGCATGTAATTATAATGACCGTATTTCCATGAGCAGTGTGCTAAAGTTGTCGTGTCCTGTTTCTCCAAAGGCAGCCGAGCAACAACGATTCTGAGAAAAAAGCAAACACTTTACCTACTGCTGATGGAAATACACTCATGACCTCAAGGCTTTCTCCATTCATGTGAAACTTCAAACTGTTGAGCATCTAAAATAAATTAAAACATGAAAAAAATAGCCATTTCTGACATTTCACACCCAATCTTGTAAGTGTACCCCCAAATTTAGGAGAAAATACACATTTTTCAGCAATTTGGACACCACAGTGTCCCAAAATTGCTAATGCATGCAGTTTTCTACATTCTGATAGAGGCATCTAATGCTAGTCTAGCAAATTAAGGAGCAAAAAAGATTCTGAAGACCCTTTTTACAGTCAGAATTGGTGATAGCAGTTGAGAATACCATGCCGCGCGATAAAATCTCTTTAACGATACAACGAGGTCCCAGGATTTTTTCACTGTGAGGCTTTCCTCCAAGTTTCGAAAGCATCCGGCTTAGCCGTTTGAACAATTCTATCCCTAAAACTTCAATTGCATTCCAATAAACCATGTAAACTGATGCAGTGGAAGCTTTTGAAATACCCCACCCCCTCCAGTAAACCTGTGTTTTAACAGAGTCAGCCAAACAGAGAAAATATTCAGGCTCATCTCACTATTCTGAACATTTCCAATGTGAATAAGCTACTGAAAATCAGCATTTCAATAAAGTGAGTCCTATTTTACAAAGGAGACTTTGAAAATCTACAGAAAACATTGAAATACAGCACAGCAAGAAAGAACTCTACTTTCAGTATAGGGCAGCGTGAACTAATTGTTTCTCCCATAGACTTCTATAGTGACCCCTACTGCCTGTGACAGTGTGCCTCCCTTTATACACTGTCACTTCAGTATCCAGATTTGCTCTAATTTCAAGCTAAAATGTTGATCAAGAAGATGAAATAAGAGAAACACCACCTTACCCAGCACTTTCTACCTCTACAGGATGTTGATAGCCAGCAACTACCTATCCTGCAGAAAAGCGCAGAAGATTTGCTAAAAATCGCCTGTCATTAATTTTGGCTCCACAGACCAAATCAAAAATACTTATTTCTTTACAATATCCATAATATCAAACAAAACTGATTTCTACATGTCACTAAAACATCACTTTCAACCTCATGAGCATTATTAACCAATCAAAGAGCACCATGTGACAATAATAGTCCCGAGCTTCCCTGCACCTTTTTGAATTACGCGGTTTCCTATAGGAATTGGTTCCCGGTGCCCTATAGTGCCACCCCTAACTTTTGGAAATCAATTGATTCTGCTTGAATTTAAACTTCAAACTATTTTAAGACAGTTCTCAAGTTTCGCATGTAATTATAATGACCGTATTTCCATGAGCAGTGTGCTAAAGTTGTCGTGTCCTGTTTCTCCAAAGGCAGCCGAGCAACAACGATTCTGAGAAAAAAGCAAACACTTTACCTACTGCTGATGGAAATACACTCATGACCTCAAGGCTTTCTCCATTCATGTGAAACTTCAAACTGTTGAGCATCTAAAATAAATTAAAACATGAAAAAAATAGCCATTTCTGACATTTCACACCCAATCTTGTAAGTGTACCCCCAAATTTAGGAGAAAATACACATTTTTCAGCAATTTGGACACCACAGTGTCCCAAAATTGCTAATGCATGCAGTTTTCTACATTCTGATAGAGGCATCTAATGCTAGTCTAGCAAATTAAGGAGCAAAAAAGATTCTGAAGACCCTTTTTACAGTCAGAATTGGTGATAGCAGTTGAGAATACCATGCCGCGCGATAAAATCTCTTTAACGATACAACGAGGTCCCAGGATTTTTTCACTGTGAGGCTTTCCTCCAAGTTTCGAAAGCATCCGGCTTAGCCGTTTGAACAATTCTATCCCTAAAACTTCAATTGCATTCCAATAAACCATGTAAACTGATGCAGTGGAAGCTTTTGAAATACCCCACCCCCTCCAGTAAACCTGTGTTTTAACAGAGTCAGCCAAACAGAGAAAATATTCAGGCTCATCTCACTATTCTGAACATTTCCAATGTGAATAAGCTACTGAAAATCAGCATTTCAATAAAGTGAGTCCTATTTTACAAAGGAGACTTTGAAAATCTACAGAAAACATTGAAATACAGCACAGCAAGAAAGAACTCTACTTTCAGTATAGGGCAGCGTGAACTAATTGTTTCTCCCATAGACTTCTATAGTGACCCCTACTGCCTGTGACAGTGTGCCTCCCTTTATACACTGTCACTTCAGTATCCAGATTTGCTCTAATTTCAAGCTAAAATGTTGATCAAGAAGATGAAATAAGAGAAACACCACCTTACCCAGCACTTTCTACCTCTACAGGATGTTGATAGCCAGCAACTACCTATCCTGCAGAAAAGCGCAGAAGATTTGCTAAAAATCGCCTGTCATTAATTTTGGCTCCACAGACCAAATCAAAAATACTTATTTCTTTACAATATCCATAATATCAAACAAAACTGATTTCTACATGTCACTAAAACATCACTTTCAACCTCATGAGCATTATTAACCAATCAAAGAGCACCATGTGACAATAATAGTCCCGAGCTTCCCTGCACCTTTTTGAATTACGCGGTTTCCTATAGGAATTGGTTCCCGGTGCCCTATAGTGCCACCCCTAACTTTTGGAAATCAATTGATTCTGCTTGAATTTAAACTTCAAACTATTTTAAGACAGTTCTCAAGTTTCGCATGTAATTATAATGACCGTATTTCCATGAGCAGTGTGCTAAAGTTGTCGTGTCCTGTTTCTCCAAAGGCAGCCGAGCAACAACGATTCTGAGAAAAAAGCAAACACTTTACCTACTGCTGATGGAAATACACTCATGACCTCAAGGCTTTCTCCATTCATGTGAAACTTCAAACTGTTGAGCATCTAAAATAAATTAAAACATGAAAAAAATAGCCATTTCTGACATTTCACACCCAATCTTGTAAGTGTACCCCCAAATTTAGGAGAAAATACACATTTTTCAGCAATTTGGACACCACAGTGTCCCAAAATTGCTAATGCATGCAGTTTTCTACATTCTGATAGAGGCATCTAATGCTAGTCTAGCAAATTAAGGAGCAAAAAAGATTCTGAAGACCCTTTTTACAGTCAGAATTGGTGATAGCAGTTGAGAATACCATGCCGCGCGATAAAATCTCTTTAACGATACAACGAGGTCCCAGGATTTTTTCACTGTGAGGCTTTCCTCCAAGTTTCGAAAGCATCCGGCTTAGCCGTTTGAACAATTCTATCCCTAAAACTTCAATTGCATTCCAATAAACCATGTAAACTGATGCAGTGGAAGCTTTTGAAATACCCCACCCCCTCCAGTAAACCTGTGTTTTAACAGAGTCAGCCAAACAGAGAAAATATTCAGGCTCATCTCACTATTCTGAACATTTCCAATGTGAATAAGCTACTGAAAATCAGCATTTCAATAAAGTGAGTCCTATTTTACAAAGGAGACTTTGAAAATCTACAGAAAACATTGAAATACAGCACAGCAAGAAAGAACTCTACTTTCAGTATAGGGCAGCGTGAACTAATTGTTTCTCCCATAGACTTCTATAGTGACCCCTACTGCCTGTGACAGTGTGCCTCCCTTTATACACTGTCACTTCAGTATCCAGATTTGCTCTAATTTCAAGCTAAAATGTTGATCAAGAAGATGAAATAAGAGAAACACCACCTTACCCAGCACTTTCTACCTCTACAGGATGTTGATAGCCAGCAACTACCTATCCTGCAGAAAAGCGCAGAAGATTTGCTAAAAATCGCCTGTCATTAATTTTGGCTCCACAGACCAAATCAAAAATACTTATTTCTTTACAATATCCATAATATCAAACAAAACTGATTTCTACATGTCACTAAAACATCACTTTCAACCTCATGAGCATTATTAACCAATCAAAGAGCACCATGTGACAATAATAGTCCCGAGCTTCCCTGCACCTTTTTGAATTACGCGGTTTCCTATAGGAATTGGTTCCCGGTGCCCTATAGTGCCACCCCTAACTTTTGGAAATCAATTGATTCTGCTTGAATTTAAACTTCAAACTATTTTAAGACAGTTCTCAAGTTTCGCATGTAATTATAATGACCGTATTTCCATGAGCAGTGTGCTAAAGTTGTCGTGTCCTGTTTCTCCAAAGGCAGCCGAGCAACAACGATTCTGAGAAAAAAGCAAACACTTTACCTACTGCTGATGGAAATACACTCATGACCTCAAGGCTTTCTCCATTCATGTGAAACTTCAAACTGTTGAGCATCTAAAATAAATTAAAACATGAAAAAAATAGCCATTTCTGACATTTCACACCCAATCTTGTAAGTGTACCCCCAAATTTAGGAGAAAATACACATTTTTCAGCAATTTGGACACCACAGTGTCCCAAAATTGCTAATGCATGCAGTTTTCTACATTCTGATAGAGGCATCTAATGCTAGTCTAGCAAATTAAGGAGCAAAAAAGATTCTGAAGACCCTTTTTACAGTCAGAATTGGTGATAGCAGTTGAGAATACCATGCCGCGCGATAAAATCTCTTTAACGATACAACGAGGTCCCAGGATTTTTTCACTGTGAGGCTTTCCTCCAAGTTTCGAAAGCATCCGGCTTAGCCGTTTGAACAATTCTATCCCTAAAACTTCAATTGCATTCCAATAAACCATGTAAACTGATGCAGTGGAAGCTTTTGAAATACCCCACCCCCTCCAGTAAACCTGTGTTTTAACAGAGTCAGCCAAACAGAGAAAATATTCAGGCTCATCTCACTATTCTGAACATTTCCAATGTGAATAAGCTACTGAAAATCAGCATTTCAATAAAGTGAGTCCTATTTTACAAAGGAGACTTTGAAAATCTACAGAAAACATTGAAATACAGCACAGCAAGAAAGAACTCTACTTTCAGTATAGGGCAGCGTGAACTAATTGTTTCTCCCATAGACTTCTATAGTGACCCCTACTGCCTGTGACAGTGTGCCTCCCTTTATACACTGTCACTTCAGTATCCAGATTTGCTCTAATTTCAAGCTAAAATGTTGATCAAGAAGATGAAATAAGAGAAACACCACCTTACCCAGCACTTTCTACCTCTACAGGATGTTGATAGCCAGCAACTACCTATCCTGCAGAAAAGCGCAGAAGATTTGCTAAAAATCGCCTGT
Organism: Ctena decussata; assembly: GCA_963989385.1. NCBI lineage: Eukaryota > Metazoa > Mollusca > Bivalvia > Lucinida > Lucinidae > Ctena > Ctena decussata. Next base: position 58,130 of record CAXDIV010000174.1, on the reverse strand, counting down.
CATTAATTTTGGCTCCACAGACCAAATCAAAAATACTTATTTCTTTACAATATCCATAATATCAAACAAAACTGATTTCTACATGTCACTAAAACATCACTTTCAACCTCATGAGCATTATTAACCAATCAAAGAGCACCATGTGACAATAATAGTCCCGAGCTTCCCTGCACCTTTTTGAATTACGCGGTTTCCTATAGGAATTGGTTCCCGGTGCCCTATAGTGCCACCCCTAACTTTTGGAAATCAATTGATTCTGCTTGAATTTAAACTTCAAACTATTTTAAGACAGTTCTCAAGTTTCGCATGTAATTATAATGACCGTATTTCCATGAGCAGTGTGCTAAAGTTGTCGTGTCCTGTTTCTCCAAAGGCAGCCGAGCAACAACGATTCTGAGAAAAAAGCAAACACTTTACCTACTGCTGATGGAAATACACTCATGACCTCAAGGCTTTCTCCATTCATGTGAAACTTCAAACTGTTGAGCATCTAAAATAAATTAAAACATGAAAAAAATAGCCATTTCTGACATTTCACACCCAATCTTGTAAGTGTACCCCCAAATTTAGGAGAAAATACACATTTTTCAGCAATTTGGACACCACAGTGTCCCAAAATTGCTAATGCATGCAGTTTTCTACATTCTGATAGAGGCATCTAATGCTAGTCTAGCAAATTAAGGAGCAAAAAAGATTCTGAAGACCCTTTTTACAGTCAGAATTGGTGATAGCAGTTGAGAATACCATGCCGCGCGATAAAATCTCTTTAACGATACAACGAGGTCCCAGGATTTTTTCACTGTGAGGCTTTCCTCCAAGTTTCGAAAGCATCCGGCTTAGCCGTTTGAACAATTCTATCCCTAAAACTTCAATTGCATTCCAATAAACCATGTAAACTGATGCAGTGGAAGCTTTTGAAATACCCCACCCCCTCCAGTAAACCTGTGTTTTAACAGAGTCAGCCAAACAGAGAAAATATTCAGGCTCATCTCACTATTCTGAACATTTCCAATGTGAATAAGCTACTGAAAATCAGCATTTCAATAAAGTGAGTCCTATTTTACAAAGGAGACTTTGAAAATCTACAGAAAACATTGAAATACAGCACAGCAAGAAAGAACTCTACTTTCAGTATAGGGCAGCGTGAACTAATTGTTTCTCCCATAGACTTCTATAGTGACCCCTACTGCCTGTGACAGTGTGCCTCCCTTTATACACTGTCACTTCAGTATCCAGATTTGCTCTAATTTCAAGCTAAAATGTTGATCAAGAAGATGAAATAAGAGAAACACCACCTTACCCAGCACTTTCTACCTCTACAGGATGTTGATAGCCAGCAACTACCTATCCTGCAGAAAAGCGCAGAAGATTTGCTAAAAATCGCCTGTCATTAATTTTGGCTCCACAGACCAAATCAAAAATACTTATTTCTTTACAATATCCATAATATCAAACAAAACTGATTTCTACATGTCACTAAAACATCACTTTCAACCTCATGAGCATTATTAACCAATCAAAGAGCACCATGTGACAATAATAGTCCCGAGCTTCCCTGCACCTTTTTGAATTACGCGGTTTCCTATAGGAATTGGTTCCCGGTGCCCTATAGTGCCACCCCTAACTTTTGGAAATCAATTGATTCTGCTTGAATTTAAACTTCAAACTATTTTAAGACAGTTCTCAAGTTTCGCATGTAATTATAATGACCGTATTTCCATGAGCAGTGTGCTAAAGTTGTCGTGTCCTGTTTCTCCAAAGGCAGCCGAGCAACAACGATTCTGAGAAAAAAGCAAACACTTTACCTACTGCTGATGGAAATACACTCATGACCTCAAGGCTTTCTCCATTCATGTGAAACTTCAAACTGTTGAGCATCTAAAATAAATTAAAACATGAAAAAAATAGCCATTTCTGACATTTCACACCCAATCTTGTAAGTGTACCCCCAAATTTAGGAGAAAATACACATTTTTCAGCAATTTGGACACCACAGTGTCCCAAAATTGCTAATGCATGCAGTTTTCTACATTCTGATAGAGGCATCTAATGCTAGTCTAGCAAATTAAGGAGCAAAAAAGATTCTGAAGACCCTTTTTACAGTCAGAATTGGTGATAGCAGTTGAGAATACCATGCCGCGCGATAAAATCTCTTTAACGATACAACGAGGTCCCAGGATTTTTTCACTGTGAGGCTTTCCTCCAAGTTTCGAAAGCATCCGGCTTAGCCGTTTGAACAATTCTATCCCTAAAACTTCAATTGCATTCCAATAAACCATGTAAACTGATGCAGTGGAAGCTTTTGAAATACCCCACCCCCTCCAGTAAACCTGTGTTTTAACAGAGTCAGCCAAACAGAGAAAATATTCAGGCTCATCTCACTATTCTGAACATTTCCAATGTGAATAAGCTACTGAAAATCAGCATTTCAATAAAGTGAGTCCTATTTTACAAAGGAGACTTTGAAAATCTACAGAAAACATTGAAATACAGCACAGCAAGAAAGAACTCTACTTTCAGTATAGGGCAGCGTGAACTAATTGTTTCTCCCATAGACTTCTATAGTGACCCCTACTGCCTGTGACAGTGTGCCTCCCTTTATACACTGTCACTTCAGTATCCAGATTTGCTCTAATTTCAAGCTAAAATGTTGATCAAGAAGATGAAATAAGAGAAACACCACCTTACCCAGCACTTTCTACCTCTACAGGATGTTGATAGCCAGCAACTACCTATCCTGCAGAAAAGCGCAGAAGATTTGCTAAAAATCGCCTGTCATTAATTTTGGCTCCACAGACCAAATCAAAAATACTTATTTCTTTACAATATCCATAATATCAAACAAAACTGATTTCTACATGTCACTAAAACATCACTTTCAACCTCATGAGCATTATTAACCAATCAAAGAGCACCATGTGACAATAATAGTCCCGAGCTTCCCTGCACCTTTTTGAATTACGCGGTTTCCTATAGGAATTGGTTCCCGGTGCCCTATAGTGCCACCCCTAACTTTTGGAAATCAATTGATTCTGCTTGAATTTAAACTTCAAACTATTTTAAGACAGTTCTCAAGTTTCGCATGTAATTATAATGACCGTATTTCCATGAGCAGTGTGCTAAAGTTGTCGTGTCCTGTTTCTCCAAAGGCAGCCGAGCAACAACGATTCTGAGAAAAAAGCAAACACTTTACCTACTGCTGATGGAAATACACTCATGACCTCAAGGCTTTCTCCATTCATGTGAAACTTCAAACTGTTGAGCATCTAAAATAAATTAAAACATGAAAAAAATAGCCATTTCTGACATTTCACACCCAATCTTGTAAGTGTACCCCCAAATTTAGGAGAAAATACACATTTTTCAGCAATTTGGACACCACAGTGTCCCAAAATTGCTAATGCATGCAGTTTTCTACATTCTGATAGAGGCATCTAATGCTAGTCTAGCAAATTAAGGAGCAAAAAAGATTCTGAAGACCCTTTTTACAGTCAGAATTGGTGATAGCAGTTGAGAATACCATGCCGCGCGATAAAATCTCTTTAACGATACAACGAGGTCCCAGGATTTTTTCACTGTGAGGCTTTCCTCCAAGTTTCGAAAGCATCCGGCTTAGCCGTTTGAACAATTCTATCCCTAAAACTTCAATTGCATTCCAATAAACCATGTAAACTGATGCAGTGGAAGCTTTTGAAATACCCCACCCCCTCCAGTAAACCTGTGTTTTAACAGAGTCAGCCAAACAGAGAAAATATTCAGGCTCATCTCACTATTCTGAACATTTCCAATGTGAATAAGCTACTGAAAATCAGCATTTCAATAAAGTGAGTCCTATTTTACAAAGGAGACTTTGAAAATCTACAGAAAACATTGAAATACAGCACAGCAAGAAAGAACTCTACTTTCAGTATAGGGCAGCGTGAACTAATTGTTTCTCCCATAGACTTCTATAGTGACCCCTACTGCCTGTGACAGTGTGCCTCCCTTTATACACTGTCACTTCAGTATCCAGATTTGCTCTAATTTCAAGCTAAAATGTTGATCAAGAAGATGAAATAAGAGAAACACCACCTTACCCAGCACTTTCTACCTCTACAGGATGTTGATAGCCAGCAACTACATATCCTGCAGAAAAGCGCAGAAGATTTGCTAAAAATCGCCTGTCATTAATTTTGGCTCCACAGACCAAATCAAAAATACTTATTTCTTTACAATATCCATAATATCAAACAAAACTGATTTCTACATGTCACTAAAACATCACTTTCAACCTCATGAGCATTATTAACCAATCAAAGAGCACCATGTGACAATAATAGTCCCGAGCTTCCCTGCACCTTTTTGAATTACGCGGTTTCCTATAGGAATTGGTTCCCGGTGCCCTATAGTGCCACCCCTAACTTTTGGAAATCAATTGATTCTGCTTGAATTTAAACTTCAAACTATTTTAAGACAGTTCTCAAGTTTCGCATGTAATTATAATGACCGTATTTCCATGAGCAGTGTGCTAAAGTTGTCGTGTCCTGTTTCTCCAAAGGCAGCCGAGCAACAACGATTCTGAGAAAAAAGCAAACACTTTACCTACTGCTGATGGAAATACACTCATGACCTCAAGGCTTTCTCCATTCATGTGAAACTTCAAACTGTTGAGCATCTAAAATAAATTAAAACATGAAAAAAATAGCCATTTCTGACATTTCACACCCAATCTTGTAAGTGTACCCCCAAATTTAGGAGAAAATACACATTTTTCAGCAATTTGGACACCACAGTGTCCCAAAATTGCTAATGCATGCAGTTTTCTACATTCTGATAGAGGCATCTAATGCTAGTCTAGCAAATTAAGGAGCAAAAAAGATTCTGAAGACCCTTTTTACAGTCAGAATTGGTGATAGCAGTTGAGAATACCATGCCGCGCGATAAAATCTCTTTAACGATACAACGAGGTCCCAGGATTTTTTCACTGTGAGGCTTTCCTCCAAGTTTCGAAAGCATCCGGCTTAGCCGTTTGAACAATTCTATCCCTAAAACTTCAATTGCATTCCAATAAACCATGTAAACTGATGCAGTGGAAGCTTTTGAAATACCCCACCCCCTCCAGTAAACCTGTGTTTTAACAGAGTCAGCCAAACAGAGAAAATATTCAGGCTCATCTCACTATTCTGAACATTTCCAATGTGAATAAGCTACTGAAAATCAGCATTTCAATAAAGTGAGTCCTATTTTACAAAGGAGACTTTGAAAATCTACAGAAAACATTGAAATACAGCACAGCAAGAAAGAACTCTACTTTCAGTATAGTGCCACCCCTAACTTTTGGAAATCAATTGATTCTGCTTGAATTTAAACTTCAAACTATTTTAAGACAGTTCTCAAGTTTCGCATGTAATTATAATGACCGTATTTCCATGAGCAGTGTGCTAAAGTTGTCGTGTCCTGTTTCTCCAAAGGCAGCCGAGCAACAACGATTCTGAGAAAAAAGCAAACACTTTACCTACTGCTGATGGAAATACACTCATGACCTCAAGGCTTTCTCCATTCATGTGAAACTTCAAACTGTTGAGCATCTAAAATAAATTAAAACATGAAAAAAATAGCCATTTCTGACATTTCACACCCAATCTTGTAAGTGTACCCCCAAATTTAGGAGAAAATACACATTTTTCAGCAATTTGGACACCACAGTGTCCCAAAATTGCTAATGCATGCAGTTTTCTACATTCTGATAGAGGCATCTAATGCTAGTCTAGCAAATTAAGGAGCAAAAAAGATTCTGAAGACCCTTTTTACAGTCAGAATTGGTGATAGCAGTTGAGAATACCATGCCGCGCGATAAAATCTCTTTAACGATACAACGAGGTCCCAGGATTTTTTCACTGTGAGGCTTTCCTCCAAGTTTCGAAAGCATCCGGCTTAGCCGTTTGAACAATTCTATCCCTAAAACTTCAATTGCATTCCAATAAACCATGTAAACTGATGCAGTGGAAGCTTTTGAAATACCCCACCCCCTCCAGTAAACCTGTGTTTTAACAGAGTCAGCCAAACAGAGAAAATATTCAGGCTCATCTCACTATTCTGAACATTTCCAATGTGAATAAGCTACTGAAAATCAGCATTTCAATAAAGTGAGTCCTATTTTACAAAGGAGACTTTGAAAATCTACAGAAAACATTGAAATACAGCACAGCAAGAAAGAACTCTACTTTCAGTATAGGGCAGCGTGAACTAATTGTTTCTCCCATAGACTTCTATAGTGACCCCTACTGCCTGTGACAGTGTGCCTCCCTTTATACACTGTCACTTCAGTATCCAGATTTGCTCTAATTTCAAGCTAAAATGTTGATCAAGAAGATGAAATAAGAGAAACACCACCTTACCCAGCACTTTCTACCTCTACAGGATGTTGATAGCCAGCAACTACCTATCCTGCAGAAAAGCGCAGAAGATTTGCTAAAAATCGCCTGTCATTAATTTTGGCTCCACAGACCAAATCAAAAATACTTATTTCTTTACAATATCCATAATATCAAACAAAACTGATTTCTACATGTCACTAAAACATCACTTTCAACCTCATGAGCATTATTAACCAATCAAAGAGCACCATGTGACAATAATAGTCCCGAGCTTCCCTGCACCTTTTTGAATTACGCGGTTTCCTATAGGAATTGGTTCCCGGTGCCCTATAGTGCCACCCCTAACTTTTGGAAATCAATTGATTCTGCTTGAATTTAAACTTCAAACTATTTTAAGACAGTTCTCAAGTTTCGCATGTAATTATAATGACCGTATTTCCATGAGCAGTGTGCTAAAGTTGTCGTGTCCTGTTTCTCCAAAGGCAGCCGAGCAACAACGATTCTGAGAAAAAAGCAAACACTTTACCTACTGCTGATGGAAATACACTCATGACCTCAAGGCTTTCTCCATTCATGTGAAACTTCAAACTGTTGAGCATCTAAAATAAATTAAAACATGAAAAAAATAGCCATTTCTGACATTTCACACCCAATCTTGTAAGTGTACCCCCAAATTTAGGAGAAAATACACATTTTTCAGCAATTTGGACACCACAGTGTCCCAAAATTGCTAATGCATGCAGTTTTCTACATTCTGATAGAGGCATCTAATGCTAGTCTAGCAAATTAAGGAGCAAAAAAGATTCTGAAGACCCTTTTTACAGTCAGAATTGGTGATAGCAGTTGAGAATACCATGCCGCGCGATAAAATCTCTTTAACGATACAACGAGGTCCCAGGATTTTTTCACTGTGAGGCTTTCCTCCAAGTTTCGAAAGCATCCGGCTTAGCCGTTTGAACAATTCTATCCCTAAAACTTCAATTGCATTCCAATAAACCATGTAAACTGATGCAGTGGAAGCTTTTGAAATACCCCACCCCCTCCAGTAAACCTGTGTTTTAACAGAGTCAGCCAAACAGAGAAAATATTCAGGCTCATCTCACTATTCTGAACATTTCCAATGTGAATAAGCTACTGAAAATCAGCATTTCAATAAAGTGAGTCCTATTTTACAAAGGAGACTTTGAAAATCTACAGAAAACATTGAAATACAGCACAGCAAGAAAGAACTCTACTTTCAGTATAGGGCAGCGTGAACTAATTGTTTCTCCCATAGACTTCTATAGTGACCCCTACTGCCTGTGACAGTGTGCCTCCCTTTATACACTGTCACTTCAGTATCCAGATTTGCTCTAATTTCAAGCTAAAATGTTGATCAAGAAGATGAAATAAGAGAAACACCACCTTACCCAGCACTTTCTACCTCTACAGGATGTTGATAGCCAGCAACTACCTATCCTGCAGAAAAGCGCAGAAGATTTGCTAAAAATCGCCTGTCATTAATTTTGGCTCCACAGACCAAATCAAAAATACTTATTTCTTTACAATATCCATAATATCAAACAAAACTGATTTCTACATGTCACTAAAACATCACTTTCAACCTCATGAGCATTATTAACCAATCAAAGAGCACCATGTGACAATAATAGTCCCGAGCTTCCCTGCACCTTTTTGAATTACGCGGTTTCCTATAGGAATTGGTTCCCGGTGCCCTATAGTGCCACCCCTAACTTTTGGAAATCAATTGATTCTGCTTGAATTTAAACTTCAAACTATTTTAAGACAGTTCTCAAGTTTCGCATGTAATTATAATGACCGTATTTCCATGAGCAGTGTGCTAAAGTTGTCGTGTCCTGTTTCTCCAAAGGCAGCCGAGCAACAACGATTCTGAGAAAAAAGCAAACACTTTACCTACTGCTGATGGAAATACACTCATGACCTCAAGGCTTTCTCCATTCATGTGAAACTTCAAACTGTTGAGCATCTAAAATAAATTAAAACATGAAAAAAATAGCCATTTCTGACATTTCACACCCAATCTTGTAAGTGTACCCCCAAATTTAGGAGAAAATACACATTTTTCAGCAATTTGGACACCACAGTGTCCCAAAATTGCTAATGCATGCAGTTTTCTACATTCTGATAGAGGCATCTAATGCTAGTCTAGCAAATTAAGGAGCAAAAAAGATTCTGAAGACCCTTTTTACAGTCAGAATTGGTGATAGCAGTTGAGAATACCATGCCGCGCGATAAAATCTCTTTAACGATACAACGAGGTCCCAGGATTTTTTCACTGTGAGGCTTTCCTCCAAGTTTCGAAAGCATCCGGCTTAGCCGTTTGAACAATTCTATCCCTAAAACTTCAATTGCATTCCAATAAACCATGTAAACTGATGCAGTGGAAGCTTTTGAAATACCCCACCCCCTCCAGTAAACCTGTGTTTTAACAGAGTCAGCCAAACAGAGAAAATATTCAGGCTCATCTCACTATTCTGAACATTTCCAATGTGAATAAGCTACTGAAAATCAGCATTTCAATAAAGTGAGTCCTATTTTACAAAGGAGACTTTGAAAATCTACAGAAAACATTGAAATACAGCACAGCAAGAAAGAACTCTACTTTCAGTATAGGGCAGCGTGAACTAATTGTTTCTCCCATAGACTTCTATAGTGACCCCTACTGCCTGTGACAGTGTGCCTCCCTTTATACACTGTCACTTCAGTATCCAGATTTGCTCTAATTTCAAGCTAAAATGTTGATCAAGAAGATGAAATAAGAGAAACACCACCTTACCCAGCACTTTCTACCTCTACAGGATGTTGATAGCCAGCAACTACCTATCCTGCAGAAAAGCGCAGAAGATTTGCTAAAAATCGCCTGTCATTAATTTTGGCTCCACAGACCAAATCAAAAATACTTATTTCTTTACAATATCCATAATATCAAACAAAACTGATTTCTACATGTCACTAAAACATCACTTTCAACCTCATGAGCATTATTAACCAATCAAAGAGCACCATGTGACAATAATAGTCCCGAGCTTCCCTGCACCTTTTTGAATTACGCGGTTTCCTATAGGAATTGGTTCCCGGTGCCCTATAGTGCCACCCCTAACTTTTGGAAATCAATTGATTCTGCTTGAATTTAAACTTCAAACTATTTTAAGACAGTTCTCAAGTTTCGCATGTAATTATAATGACCGTATTTCCATGAGCAGTGTGCTAAAGTTGTCGTGTCCTGTTTCTCCAAAGGCAGCCGAGCAACAACGATTCTGAGAAAAAAGCAAACACTTTACCTACTGCTGATGGAAATACACTCATGACCTCAAGGCTTTCTCCATTCATGTGAAACTTCAAACTGTTGAGCATCTAAAATAAATTAAAACATGAAAAAAATAGCCATTTCTGACATTTCACACCCAATCTTGTAAGTGTACCCCCAAATTTAGGAGAAAATACACATTTTTCAGCAATTTGGACACCACAGTGTCCCAAAATTGCTAATGCATGCAGTTTTCTACATTCTGATAGAGGCATCTAATGCTAGTCTAGCAAATTAAGGAGCAAAAAAGATTCTGAAGACCCTTTTTACAGTCAGAATTGGTGATAGCAGTTGAGAATACCATGCCGCGCGATAAAATCTCTTTAACGATACAACGAGGTCCCAGGATTTTTTCACTGTGAGGCTTTCCTCCAAGTTTCGAAAGCATCCGGCTTAGCCGTTTGAACAATTCTATCCCTAAAACTTCAATTGCATTCCAATAAACCATGTAAACTGATGCAGTGGAAGCTTTTGAAATACCCCACCCCCTCCAGTAAACCTGTGTTTTAACAGAGTCAGCCAAACAGAGAAAATATTCAGGCTCATCTCACTATTCTGAACATTTCCAATGTGAATAAGCTACTGAAAATCAGCATTTCAATAAAGTGAGTCCTATTTTACAAAGGAGACTTTGAAAATCTACAGAAAACATTGAAATACAGCACAGCAAGAAAGAACTCTACTTTCAGTATAGTGCCACCCCTAACTTTTGGAAATCAATTGATTCTGCTTGAATTTAAACTTCAAACTATTTTAAGACAGTTCTCAAGTTTCGCATGTAATTATAATGACCGTATTTCCATGAGCAGTGTGCTAAAGTTGTCGTGTCCTGTTTCTCCAAAGGCAGCCGAGCAACAACGATTCTGAGAAAAAAGCAAACACTTTACCTACTGCTGATGGAAATACACTCATGACCTCAAGGCTTTCTCCATTCATGTGAAACTTCAAACTGTTGAGCATCTAAAATAAATTAAAACATGAAAAAAATAGCCATTTCTGACATTTCACACCCAATCTTGTAAGTGTACCCCCAAATTTAGGAGAAAATACACATTTTTCAGCAATTTGGACACCACAGTGTCCCAAAATTGCTAATGCATGCAGTTTTCTACATTCTGATAGAGGCATCTAATGCTAGTCTAGCAAATTAAGGAGCAAAAAAGATTCTGAAGACCCTTTTTACAGTCAGAATTGGTGATAGCAGTTGAGAATACCATGCCGCGCGATAAAATCTCTTTAACGATACAACGAGGTCCCAGGATTTTTTCACTGTGAGGCTTTCCTCCAAGTTTCGAAAGCATCCGGCTTAGCCGTTTGAACAATTCTATCCCTAAAACTTCAATTGCATTCCAATAAACCATGTAAACTGATGCAGTGGAAGCTTTTGAAATACCCCACCCCCTCCAGTAAACCTGTGTTTTAACAGAGTCAGCCAAACAGAGAAAATATTCAGGCTCATCTCACTATTCTGAACATTTCCAATGTGAATAAGCTACTGAAAATCAGCATTTCAATAAAGTGAGTCCTATTTTACAAAGGAGACTTTGAAAATCTACAGAAAACATTGAAATACAGCACAGCAAGAAAGAACTCTACTTTCAGTATAGGGCAGCGTGAACTAATTGTTTCTCCCATAGACTTCTATAGTGACCCCTACTGCCTGTGACAGTGTGCCTCCCTTTATACACTGTCACTTCAGTATCCAGATTTGCTCTAATTTCAAGCTAAAATGTTGATCAAGAAGATGAAATAAGAGAAACACCACCTTACCCAGCACTTTCTACCTCTACAGGATGTTGATAGCCAGCAACTACCTATCCTGCAGAAAAGCGCAGAAGATTTGCTAAAAATCGCCTGTCATTAATTTTGGCTCCACAGACCAAATCAAAAATACTTATTTCTTTACAATATCCATAATATCAAACAAAACTGATTTCTACATGTCACTAAAACATCACTTTCAACCTCATGAGCATTATTAACCAATCAAAGAGCACCATGTGACAATAATAGTCCCGAGCTTCCCTGCACCTTTTTGAATTACGCGGTTTCCTATAGGAATTGGTTCCCGGTGCCCTATAGTGCCACCCCTAACTTTTGGAAATCAATTGATTCTGCTTGAATTTAAACTTCAAACTATTTTAAGACAGTTCTCAAGTTTCGCATGTAATTATAATGACCGTATTTCCATGAGCAGTGTGCTAAAGTTGTCGTGTCCTGTTTCTCCAAAGGCAGCCGAGCAACAACGATTCTGAGAAAAAAGCAAACACTTTACCTACTGCTGATGGAAATACACTCATGACCTCAAGGCTTTCTCCATTCATGTGAAACTTCAAACTGTTGAGCATCTAAAATAAATTAAAACATGAAAAAAATAGCCATTTCTGACATTTCACACCCAATCTTGTAAGTGTACCCCCAAATTTAGGAGAAAATACACATTTTTCAGCAATTTGGACACCACAGTGTCCCAAAATTGCTAATGCATGCAGTTTTCTACATTCTGATAGAGGCATCTAATGCTAGTCTAGCAAATTAAGGAGCAAAAAAGATTCTGAAGACCCTTTTTACAGTCAGAATTGGTGATAGCAGTTGAGAATACCATGCCGCGCGATAAAATCTCTTTAACGATACAACGAGGTCCCAGGATTTTTTCACTGTGAGGCTTTCCTCCAAGTTTCGAAAGCATCCGGCTTAGCCGTTTGAACAATTCTATCCCTAAAACTTCAATTGCATTCCAATAAACCATGTAAACTGATGCAGTGGAAGCTTTTGAAATACCCCACCCCCTCCAGTAAACCTGTGTTTTAACAGAGTCAGCCAAACAGAGAAAATATTCAGGCTCATCTCACTATTCTGAACATTTCCAATGTGAATAAGCTACTGAAAATCAGCATTTCAATAAAGTGAGTCCTATTTTACAAAGGAGACTTTGAAAATCTACAGAAAACATTGAAATACAGCACAGCAAGAAAGAACTCTACTTTCAGTATAGGGCAGCGTGAACTAATTGTTTCTCCCATAGACTTCTATAGTGACCCCTACTGCCTGTGACAGTGTGCCTCCCTTTATACACTGTCACTTCAGTATCCAGATTTGCTCTAATTTCAAGCTAAAATGTTGATCAAGAAGATGAAATAAGAGAAACACCACCTTACCCAGCACTTTCTACCTCTACAGGATGTTGATAGCCAGCAACTACCTATCCTGCAGAAAAGCGCAGAAGATTTGCTAAAAATCGCCTGTCATTAATTTTGGCTCCACAGACCAAATCAAAAATACTTATTTCTTTACAATATCCATAATATCAAACAAAACTGATTTCTACATGTCACTAAAACATCACTTTCAACCTCATGAGCATTATTAACCAATCAAAGAGCACCATGTGACAATAATAGTCCCGAGCTTCCCTGCACCTTTTTGAATTACGCGGTTTCCTATAGGAATTGGTTCCCGGTGCCCTATAGTGCCACCCCTAACTTTTGGAAATCAATTGATTCTGCTTGAATTTAAACTTCAAACTATTTTAAGACAGTTCTCAAGTTTCGCATGTAATTATAATGACCGTATTTCCATGAGCAGTGTGCTAAAGTTGTCGTGTCCTGTTTCTCCAAAGGCAGCCGAGCAACAACGATTCTGAGAAAAAAGCAAACACTTTACCTACTGCTGATGGAAATACACTCATGACCTCAAGGCTTTCTCCATTCATGTGAAACTTCAAACTGTTGAGCATCTAAAATAAATTAAAACATGAAAAAAATAGCCATTTCTGACATTTCACACCCAATCTTGTAAGTGTACCCCCAAATTTAGGAGAAAATACACATTTTTCAGCAATTTGGACACCACAGTGTCCCAAAATTGCTAATGCATGCAGTTTTCTACATTCTGATAGAGGCATCTAATGCTAGTCTAGCAAATTAAGGAGCAAAAAAGATTCTGAAGACCCTTTTTACAGTCAGAATTGGTGATAGCAGTTGAGAATACCATGCCGCGCGATAAAATCTCTTTAACGATACAACGAGGTCCCAGGATTTTTTCACTGTGAGGCTTTCCTCCAAGTTTCGAAAGCATCCGGCTTAGCCGTTTGAACAATTCTATCCCTAAAACTTCAATTGCATTCCAATAAACCATGTAAACTGATGCAGTGGAAGCTTTTGAAATACCCCACCCCCTCCAGTAAACCTGTGTTTTAACAGAGTCAGCCAAACAGAGAAAATATTCAGGCTCATCTCACTATTCTGAACATTTCCAATGTGAATAAGCTACTGAAAATCAGCATTTCAATAAAGTGAGTCCTATTTTACAAAGGAGACTTTGAAAATCTACAGAAAACATTGAAATACAGCACAGCAAGAAAGAACTCTACTTTCAGTATAGGGCAGCGTGAACTAATTGTTTCTCCCATAGACTTCTATAGTGACCCCTACTGCCTGTGACAGTGTGCCTCCCTTTATACACTGTCACTTCAGTATCCAGATTTGCTCTAATTTCAAGCTAAAATGTTGATCAAGAAGATGAAATAAGAGAAACACCACCTTACCCAGCACTTTCTACCTCTACAGGATGTTGATAGCCAGCAACTACCTATCCTGCAGAAAAGCGCAGAAGATTTGCTAAAAATCGCCTGTCATTAATTTTGGCTCCACAGACCAAATCAAAAATACTTATTTCTTTACAATATCCATAATATCAAACAAAACTGATTTCTACATGTCACTAAAACATCACTTTCAACCTCATGAGCATTATTAACCAATCAAAGAGCACCATGTGACAATAATAGTCCCGAGCTTCCCTGCACCTTTTTGAATTACGCGGTTTCCTATAGGAATTGGTTCCCGGTGCCCTATAGTGCCACCCCTAACTTTTGGAAATCAATTGATTCTGCTTGAATTTAAACTTCAAACTATTTTAAGACAGTTCTCAAGTTTCGCATGTAATTATAATGACCGTATTTCCATGAGCAGTGTGCTAAAGTTGTCGTGTCCTGTTTCTCCAAAGGCAGCCGAGCAACAACGATTCTGAGAAAAAAGCAAACACTTTACCTACTGCTGATGGAAATACACTCATGACCTCAAGGCTTTCTCCATTCATGTGAAACTTCAAACTGTTGAGCATCTAAAATAAATTAAAACATGAAAAAAATAGCCATTTCTGACATTTCACACCCAATCTTGTAAGTGTACCCCCAAATTTAGGAGAAAATACACATTTTTCAGCAATTTGGACACCACAGTGTCCCAAAATTGCTAATGCATGCAGTTTTCTACATTCTGATAGAGGCATCTAATGCTAGTCTAGCAAATTAAGGAGCAAAAAAGATTCTGAAGACCCTTTTTACAGTCAGAATTGGTGATAGCAGTTGAGAATACCATGCCGTGCGATAAAATCTCTTTAACGATACAACGAGGTCCCAGGATTTTTTCACTGTGAGGCTTTCCTCCAAGTTTCGAAAGCATCCGGCTTAGCCGTTTGAACAATTCTATCCCTAAAACTTCAATTGCATTCCAATAAACCATGTAAACTGATGCAGTGGAAGCTTTTGAAATACCCCACCCCCTCCAGTAAACCTGTGTTTTAACAGAGTCAGCCAAACAGAGAAAATATTCAGGCTCATCTCACTATTCTGAACATTTCCAATGTGAATAAGCTACTGAAAATCAGCATTTCAATAAAGTGAGTCCTATTTTACAAAGGAGACTTTGAAAATCTACAGAAAACATTGAAATACAGCACAGCAAGAAAGAACTCTACTTTCAGTATAGTGCCACCCCTAACTTTTGGAAATCAATTGATTCTGCTTGAATTTAAACTTCAAACTATTTTAAGACAGTTCTCAAGTTTCGCATGTAATTATAATGACCGTATTTCCATGAGCAGTGTGCTAAAGTTGTCGTGTCCTGTTTCTCCAAAGGCAGCCGAGCAACAACGATTCTGAGAAAAAAGCAAACACTTTACCTACTGCTGATGGAAATACACTCATGACCTCAAGGCTTTCTCCATTCATGTGAAACTTCAAACTGTTGAGCATCTAAAATAAATTAAAACATGAAAAAAATAGCCATTTCTGACATTTCACACCCAATCTTGTAAGTGTACCCCCAAATTTAGGAGAAAATACACATTTTTCAGCAATTTGGACACCACAGTGTCCCAAAATTGCTAATGCATGCAGTTTTCTACATTCTGATAGAGGCATCTAATGCTAGTCTAGCAAATTAAGGAGCAAAAAAGATTCTGAAGACCCTTTTTACAGTCAGAATTGGTGATAGCAGTTGAGAATACCATGCCGCGCGATAAAATCTCTTTAACGATACAACGAGGTCCCAGGATTTTTTCACTGTGAGGCTTTCCTCCAAGTTTCGAAAGCATCCGGCTTAGCCGTTTGAACAATTCTATCCCTAAAACTTCAATTGCATTCCAATAAACCATGTAAACTGATGCAGTGGAAGCTTTTGAAATACCCCACCCCCTCCAGTAAACCTGTGTTTTAACAGAGTCAGCCAAACAGAGAAAATATTCAGGCTCATCTCACTATTCTGAACATTTCCAATGTGAATAAGCTACTGAAAATCAGCATTTCAATAAAGTGAGTCCTATTTTACAAAGGAGACTTTGAAAATCTACAGAAAACATTGAAATACAGCACAGCAAGAAAGAACTCTACTTTCAGTATAGGGCAGCGTGAACTAATTGTTTCTCCCATAGACTTCTATAGTGACCCCTACTGCCTGTGACAGTGTGCCTCCCTTTATACACTGTCACTTCAGTATCCAGATTTGCTCTAATTTCAAGCTAAAATGTTGATCAAGAAGATGAAATAAGAGAAACACCACCTTACCCAGCACTTTCTACCTCTACAGGATGTTGATAGCCAGCAACTACCTATCCTGCAGAAAAGCGCAGAAGATTTGCTAAAAATCGCCTGTCATTAATTTTGGCTCCACAGACCAAATCAAAAATACTTATTTCTTTACAATATCCATAATATCAAACAAAACTGATTTCTACATGTCACTAAAACATCACTTTCAACCTCATGAGCATTATTAACCAATCAAAGAGCACCATGTGACAATAATAGTCCCGAGCTTCCCTGCACCTTTTTGAATTACGCGGTTTCCTATAGGAATTGGTTCCCGGTGCCCTATAGTGCCACCCCTAACTTTTGGAAATCAATTGATTCTGCTTGAATTTAAACTTCAAACTATTTTAAGACAGTTCTCAAGTTTCGCATGTAATTATAATGACCGTATTTCCATGAGCAGTGTGCTAAAGTTGTCGTGTCCTGTTTCTCCAAAGGCAGCCGAGCAACAACGATTCTGAGAAAAAAGCAAACACTTTACCTACTGCTGATGGAAATACACTCATGACCTCAAGGCTTTCTCCATTCATGTGAAACTTCAAACTGTTGAGCATCTAAAATAAATTAAAACATGAAAAAAATAGCCATTTCTGACATTTCACACCCAATCTTGTAAGTGTACCCCCAAATTTAGGAGAAAATACACATTTTTCAGCAATTTGGACACCACAGTGTCCCAAAATTGCTAATGCATGCAGTTTTCTACATTCTGATAGAGGCATCTAATGCTAGTCTAGCAAATTAAGGAGCAAAAAAGATTCTGAAGACCCTTTTTACAGTCAGAATTGGTGATAGCAGTTGAGAATACCATGCCGCGCGATAAAATCTCTTTAACGATACAACGAGGTCCCAGGATTTTTTCACTGTGAGGCTTTCCTCCAAGTTTCGAAAGCATCCGGCTTAGCCGTTTGAACAATTCTATCCCTAAAACTTCAATTGCATTCCAATAAACCATGTAAACTGATGCAGTGGAAGCTTTTGAAATACCCCACCCCCTCCAGTAAACCTGTGTTTTAACAGAGTCAGCCAAACAGAGAAAATATTCAGGCTCATCTCACTATTCTGAACATTTCCAATGTGAATAAGCTACTGAAAATCAGCATTTCAATAAAGTGAGTCCTATTTTACAAAGGAGACTTTGAAAATCTACAGAAAACATTGAAATACAGCACAGCAAGAAAGAACTCTACTTTCAGTATAGGGCAGCGTGAACTAATTGTTTCTCCCATAGACTTCTATAGTGACCCCTACTGCCTGTGACAGTGTGCCTCCCTTTATACACTGTCACTTCAGTATCCAGATTTGCTCTAATTTCAAGCTAAAATGTTGATCAAGAAGATGAAATAAGAGAAACACCACCTTACCCAGCACTTTCTACCTCTACAGGATGTTGATAGCCAGCAACTACCTATCCTGCAGAAAAGCGCAGAAGATTTGCTAAAAATCGCCTGTCATTAATTTTGGCTCCACAGACCAAATCAAAAATACTTATTTCTTTACAATATCCATAATATCAAACAAAACTGATTTCTACATGTCACTAAAACATCACTTTCAACCTCATGAGCATTATTAACCAATCAAAGAGCACCATGTGACAATAATAGTCCCGAGCTTCCCTGCACCTTTTTGAATTACGCGGTTTCCTATAGGAATTGGTTCCCGGTGCCCTATAGTGCCACCCCTAACTTTTGGAAATCAATTGATTCTGCTTGAATTTAAACTTCAAACTATTTTAAGACAGTTCTCAAGTTTCGCATGTAATTATAATGACCGTATTTCCATGAGCAGTGTGCTAAAGTTGTCGTGTCCTGTTTCTCCAAAGGCAGCCGAGCAACAACGATTCTGAGAAAAAAGCAAACACTTTACCTACTGCTGATGGAAATACACTCATGACCTCAAGGCTTTCTCCATTCATGTGAAACTTCAAACTGTTGAGCATCTAAAATAAATTAAAACATGAAAAAAATAGCCATTTCTGACATTTCACACCCAATCTTGTAAGTGTACCCCCAAATTTAGGAGAAAATACACATTTTTCAGCAATTTGGACACCACAGTGTCCCAAAATTGCTAATGCATGCAGTTTTCTACATTCTGATAGAGGCATCTAATGCTAGTCTAGCAAATTAAGGAGCAAAAAAGATTCTGAAGACCCTTTTTACAGTCAGAATTGGTGATAGCAGTTGAGAATACCATGCCGCGCGATAAAATCTCTTTAACGATACAACGAGGTCCCAGGATTTTTTCACTGTGAGGCTTTCCTCCAAGTTTCGAAAGCATCCGGCTTAGCCGTTTGAACAATTCTATCCCTAAAACTTCAATTGCATTCCAATAAACCATGTAAACTGATGCAGTGGAAGCTTTTGAAATACCCCACCCCCTCCAGTAAACCTGTGTTTTAACAGAGTCAGCCAAACAGAGAAAATATTCAGGCTCATCTCACTATTCTGAACATTTCCAATGTGAATAAGCTACTGAAAATCAGCATTTCAATAAAGTGAGTCCTATTTTACAAAGGAGACTTTGAAAATCTACAGAAAACATTGAAATACAGCACAGCAAGAAAGAACTCTACTTTCAGTATAGGGCAGCGTGAACTAATTGTTTCTCCCATAGACTTCTATAGTGACCCCTACTGCCTGTGACAGTGTGCCTCCCTTTATACACTGTCACTTCAGTATCCAGATTTGCTCTAATTTCAAGCTAAAATGTTGATCAAGAAGATGAAATAAGAGAAACACCACCTTACCCAGCACTTTCTACCTCTACAGGATGTTGATAGCCAGCAACTACCTATCCTGCAGAAAAGCGCAGAAGATTTGCTAAAAATCGCCTGTCATTAATTTTGGCTCCACAGACCAAATCAAAAATACTTATTTCTTTACAATATCCATAATATCAAACAAAACTGATTTCTACATGTCACTAAAACATCACTTTCAACCTCATGAGCATTATTAACCAATCAAAGAGCACCATGTGACAATAATAGTCCCGAGCTTCCCTGCACCTTTTTGAATTACGCGGTTTCCTATAGGAATTGGTTCCCGGTGCCCTATAGTGCCACCCCTAACTTTTGGAAATCAATTGATTCTGCTTGAATTTAAACTTCAAACTATTTTAAGACAGTTCTCAAGTTTTGCATGTAATTATAATGACCGTATTTCCATGAGCAGTGTGCTAAAGTTGTCGTGTCCTGTTTCTCCAAAGGCAGCCGAGCAACAACGATTCTGAGAAAAAAGCAAACACTTTACCTACTGCTGATGGAAATACACTCATGACCTCAAGGCTTTCTCCATTCATGTGAAACTTCAAACTGTTGAGCATCTAAAATAAATTAAAACATGAAAAAAATAGCCATTTCTGACATTTCACACCCAATCTTGTAAGTGTACCCCCAAATTTAGGAGAAAATACACATTTTTCAGCAATTTGGACACCACAGTGTCCCAAAATTGCTAATGCATGCAGTTTTCTACATTCTGATAGAGGCATCTAATGCTAGTCTAGCAAATTAAGGAGCAAAAAAGATTCTGAAGACCCTTTTTACAGTCAGAATTGGTGATAGCAGTTGAGAATACCATGCCGCGCGATAAAATCTCTTTAACGATACAACGAGGTCCCAGGATTTTTTCACTGTGAGGCTTTCCTCCAAGTTTCGAAAGCATCCGGCTTAGCCGTTTGAACAATTCTATCCCTAAAACTTCAATTGCATTCCAATAAACCATGTAAACTGATGCAGTGGAAGCTTTTGAAATACCCCACCCCCTCCAGTAAACCTGTGTTTTAACAGAGTCAGCCAAACAGAGAAAATATTCAGGCTCATCTCACTATTCTGAACATTTCCAATGTGAATAAGCTACTGAAAATCAGCATTTCAATAAAGTGAGTCCTATTTTACAAAGGAGACTTTGAAAATCTACAGAAAACATTGAAATACAGCACAGCAAGAAAGAACTCTACTTTCAGTATAGTGCCACCCCTAACTTTTGGAAATCAATTGATTCTGCTTGAATTTAAACTTCAAACAATTTAAGACAGTTCTCAAGTTTCGCATGTAATTATAATGACCGTATTTCCATGAGCAGTGTGCTAAAGTTGTCGTGTCCTGTTTCTCCAAAGGCAGCCGAGCAACAACGATTCTGAGAAAAAAGCAAACACTTTACCTACTGCTGATGGAAATACACTCATGACCTCAAGGCTTTCTCCATTCATGTGAAACTTCAAACTGTTGAGCATCTAAAATAAATTAAAACATGAAAAAAATAGCCATTTCTGACATTTCACACCCAATCTTGTAAGTGTACCCCCAAATTTAGGAGAAAATACACATTTTTCAGCAATTTGGACACCACAGTGTCCCAAAATTGCTAATGCATGCAGTTTTCTACATTCTGATAGAGGCATCTAATGCTAGTCTAGCAAATTAAGGAGCAAAAAAGATTCTGAAGACCCTTTTTACAGTCAGAATTGGTGATAGCAGTTGAGAATACCATGCCGCGCGATAAAATCTCTTTAACGATACAACGAGGTCCCAGGATTTTTTCACTGTGAGGCTTTCCTCCAAGTTTCGAAAGCATCCGGCTTAGCCGTTTGAACAATTCTATCCCTAAAACTTCAATTGCATTCCAATAAACCATGTAAACTGATGCAGTGGAAGCTTTTGAAATACCCCACCCCCTCCAGTAAACCTGTGTTTTAACAGAGTCAGCCAAACAGAGAAAATATTCAGGCTCATCTCACTATTCTGAACATTTCCAATGTGAATAAGCTACTGAAAATCAGCATTTCAATAAAGTGAGTCCTATTTTACAAAGGAGACTTTGAAAATCTACAGAAAACATTGAAATACAGCACAGCAAGAAAGAACTCTACTTTCAGTATAGGGCAGCGTGAACTAATTGTTTCTCCCATAGACTTCTATAGTGACCCCTACTGCCTGTGACAGTGTGCCTCCCTTTATACACTGTCACTTCAGTATCCAGATTTGCTCTTATTTCAAGCTAAAATGTTGATCAAGAAGATGAAATAAGAGAAACACCACCTTACCCAGCACTTTCTACCTCTACAGGATGTTGATAGCCAGCAACTACCTATCCTGCAGAAAAGCGCAGAAGATTTGCTAAAAATCGCCTGTCATTAATTTTGGCTCCACAGACCAAATCAAAAATACTTATTTCTTTACAATATCCATAATATCAAACAAAACTGATTTCTACATGTCACTAAAACATCACTTTCAACCTCATGAGCATTATTAACCAATCAAAGAGCACCATGTGACAATAATAGTCCCGAGCTTCCCTGCACCTTTTTGAATTACGCGGTTTCCTATAGGAATTGGTTCCCGGTGCCCTATAGTGCCACCCCTAACTTTTGGAAATCAATTGATTCTGCTTGAATTTAAACTTCAAACTATTTTAAGACAGTTCTCAAGTTTCGCATGTAATTATAATGACCGTATTTCCATGAGCAGTGTGCTAAAGTTGTCGTGTCCTGTTTCTCCAAAGGCAGCCGAGCAACAACGATTCTGAGAAAAAAGCAAACACTTTACCTACTGCTGATGGAAATACACTCATGACCTCAAGGCTTTCTCCATTCATGTGAAACTTCAAACTGTTGAGCATCTAAAATAAATTAAAACATGAAAAAAATAGCCATTTCTGACATTTCACACCCAATCTTGTAAGTGTACCCCCAAATTTAGGAGAAAATACACATTTTTCAGCAATTTGGACACCACAGTGTCCCAAAATTGCTAATGCATGCAGTTTTCTACATTCTGATAGAGGCATCTAATGCTAGTCTAGCAAATTAAGGAGCAAAAAAGATTCTGAAGACCCTTTTTACAGTCAGAATTGGTGATAGCAGTTGAGAATACCATGCCGCGCGATAAAATCTCTTTAACGATACAACGAGGTCCCAGGATTTTTTCACTGTGAGGCTTTCCTCCAAGTTTCGAAAGCATCCGGCTTAGCCGTTTGAACAATTCTATCCCTAAAACTTCAATTGCATTCCAATAAACCATGTAAACTGATGCAGTGGAAGCTTTTGAAATACCCCACCCCCTCCAGTAAACCTGTGTTTTAACAGAGTCAGCCAAACAGAGAAAATATTCAGGCTCATCTCACTATTCTGAACATTTCCAATGTGAATAAGCTACTGAAAATCAGCATTTCAATAAAGTGAGTCCTATTTTACAAAGGAGACTTTGAAAATCTACAGAAAACATTGAAATACAGCACAGCAAGAAAGAACTCTACTTTCAGTATAGGGCAGCGTGAACTAATTGTTTCTCCCATAGACTTCTATAGTGACCCCTACTGCCTGTGACAGTGTGCCTCCCTTTATACACTGTCACTTCAGTATCCAGATTTGCTCTAATTTCAAGCTAAAATGTTGATCAAGAAGATGAAATAAGAGAAACACCACCTTACCCAGCACTTTCTACCTCTACAGGATGTTGATAGCCAGCAACTACCTATCCTGCAGAAAAGCGCAGAAGATTTGCTAAAAATCGCCTGTCATTAATTTTGGCTCCACAGACCAAATCAAAAATACTTATTTCTTTACAATATCCATAATATCAAACAAAACTGATTTCTACATGTCACTAAAACATCACTTTCAACCTCATGAGCATTATTAACCAATCAAAGAGCACCATGTGACAATAATAGTCCCGAGCTTCCCTGCACCTTTTTGAATTACGCGGTTTCCTATAGGAATTGGTTCCCGGTGCCCTATAGTGCCACCCCTAACTTTTGGAAATCAATTGATTCTGCTTGAATTTAAACTTCAAACTATTTTAAGACAGTTCTCAAGTTTCGCATGTAATTATAATGACCGTATTTCCATGAGCAGTGTGCTAAAGTTGTCGTGTCCTGTTTCTCCAAAGGCAGCCGAGCAACAACGATTCTGAGAAAAAAGCAAACACTTTACCTACTGCTGATGGAAATACACTCATGACCTCAAGGCTTTCTCCATTCATGTGAAACTTCAAACTGTTGAGCATCTAAAATAAATTAAAACATGAAAAAAATAGCCATTTCTGACATTTCACACCCAATCTTGTAAGTGTACCCCCAAATTTAGGAGAAAATACACATTTTTCAGCAATTTGGACACCACAGTGTCCCAAAATTGCTAATGCATGCAGTTTTCTACATTCTGATAGAGGCATCTAATGCTAGTCTAGCAAATTAAGGAGCAAAAAAGATTCTGAAGACCCTTTTTACAGTCAGAATTGGTGATAGCAGTTGAGAATACCATGCCGCGCGATAAAATCTCTTTAACGATACAACGAGGTCCCAGGATTTTTTCACTGTGAGGCTTTCCTCCAAGTTTCGAAAGCATCCGGCTTAGCCGTTTGAACAATTCTATCCCTAAAACTTCAATTGCATTCCAATAAACCATGTAAACTGATGCAGTGGAAGCTTTTGAAATACCCCACCCCCTCCAGTAAACCTGTGTTTTAACAGAGTCAGCCAAACAGAGAAAATATTCAGGCTCATCTCACTATTCTGAACATTTCCAATGTGAATAAGCTACTGAAAATCAGCATTTCAATAAAGTGAGTCCTATTTTACAAAGGAGACTTTGAAAATCTACAGAAAACATTGAAATACAGCACAGCAAGAAAGAACTCTACTTTCAGTATAGGGCAGCGTGAACTAATTGTTTCTCCCATAGACTTCTATAGTGACCCCTACTGCCTGTGACAGTGTGCCTCCCTTTATACACTGTCACTTCAGTATCCAGATTTGCTCTAATTTCAAGCTAAAATGTTGATCAAGAAGATGAAATAAGAGAAACACCACCTTACCCAGCACTTTCTACCTCTACAGGATGTTGATAGCCAGCAACTACCTATCCTGCAGAAAAGCGCAGAAGATTTGCTAAAAATCGCCTGTCATTAATTTTGGCTCCACAGACCAAATCAAAAATACTTATTTCTTTACAATATCCATAATATCAAACAAAACTGATTTCTACATGTCACTAAAACATCACTTTCAACCTCATGAGCATTATTAACCAATCAAAGAGCACCATGTGACAATAATAGTCCCGAGCTTCCCTGCACCTTTTTGAATTACGCGGTTTCCTATAGGAATTGGTTCCCGGTGCCCTATAGTGCCACCCCTAACTTTTGGAAATCAATTGATTCTGCTTGAATTTAAACTTCAAACTATTTTAAGACAGTTCTCAAGTTTCGCATGTAATTATAATGACCGTATTTCCATGAGCAGTGTGCTAAAGTTGTCGTGTCCTGTTTCTCCAAAGGCAGCCGAGCAACAACGATTCTGAGAAAAAAGCAAACACTTTACCTACTGCTGATGGAAATACACTCATGACCTCAAGGCTTTCTCCATTCATGTGAAACTTCAAACTGTTGAGCATCTAAAATAAATTAAAACATGAAAAAAATAGCCATTTCTGACATTTCACACCCAATCTTGTAAGTGTACCCCCAAATTTAGGAGAAAATACACATTTTTCAGCAATTTGGACACCACAGTGTCCCAAAATTGCTAATGCATGCAGTTTTCTACATTCTGATAGAGGCATCTAATGCTAGTCTAGCAAATTAAGGAGCAAAAAAGATTCTGAAGACCCTTTTTACAGTCAGAATTGGTGATAGCAGTTGAGAATACCATGCCGCGCGATAAAATCTCTTTAACGATACAACGAGGTCCCAGGATTTTTTCACTGTGAGGCTTTCCTCCAAGTTTCGAAAGCATCCGGCTTAGCCGTTTGAACAATTCTATCCCTAAAACTTCAATTGCATTCCAATAAACCATGTAAACTGATGCAGTGGAAGCTTTTGAAATACCCCACCCCCTCCAGTAAACCTGTGTTTTAACAGAGTCAGCCAAACAGAGAAAATATTCAGGCTCATCTCACTATTCTGAACATTTCCAATGTGAATAAGCTACTGAAAATCAGCATTTCAATAAAGTGAGTCCTATTTTACAAAGGAGACTTTGAAAATCTACAGAAAACATTGAAATACAGCACAGCAAGAAAGAACTCTACTTTCAGTATAGGGCAGCGTGAACTAATTGTTTCTCCCATAGACTTCTATAGTGACCCCTACTGCCTGTGACAGTGTGCCTCCCTTTATACACTGTCACTTCAGTATCCAGATTTGCTCTAATTTCAAGCTAAAATGTTGATCAAGAAGATGAAATAAGAGAAACACCACCTTACCCAGCACTTTCTACCTCTACAGGATGTTGATAGCCAGCAACTACCTATCCTGCAGAAAAGCGCAGAAGATTTGCTAAAAATCGCCTGTCATTAATTTTGGCTCCACAGACCAAATCAAAAATACTTATTTCTTTACAATATCCATAATATCAAACAAAACTGATTTCTACATGTCACTAAAACATCACTTTCAACCTCATGAGCATTATTAACCAATCAAAGAGCACCATGTGACAATAATAGTCCCGAGCTTCCCTGCACCTTTTTGAATTACGCGGTTTCCTATAGGAATTGGTTCCCGGTGCCCTATAGTGCCACCCCTAACTTTTGGAAATCAATTGATTCTGCTTGAATTTAAACTTCAAACTATTTTAAGACAGTTCTCAAGTTTCGCATGTAATTATAATGACCGTATTTCCATGAGCAGTGTGCTAAAGTTGTCGTGTCCTGTTTCTCCAAAGGCAGCCGAGCAACAACGATTCTGAGAAAAAAGCAAACACTTTACCTACTGCTGATGGAAATACACTCATGACCTCAAGGCTTTCTCCATTCATGTGAAACTTCAAACTGTTGAGCATCTAAAATAAATTAAAACATGAAAAAAATAGCCATTTCTGACATTTCACACCCAATCTTGTAAGTGTACCCCCAAATTTAGGAGAAAATACACATTTTTCAGCAATTTGGACACCACAGTGTCCCAAAATTGCTAATGCATGCAGTTTTCTACATTCTGATAGAGGCATCTAATGCTAGTCTAGCAAATTAAGGAGCAAAAAAGATTCTGAAGACCCTTTTTACAGTCAGAATTGGTGATAGCAGTTGAGAATACCATGCCGCGCGATAAAATCTCTTTAACGATACAACGAGGTCCCAGGATTTTTTCACTGTGAGGCTTTCCTCCAAGTTTCGAAAGCATCCGGCTTAGCCGTTTGAACAATTCTATCCCTAAAACTTCAATTGCATTCCAATAAACCATGTAAACTGATGCAGTGGAAGCTTTTGAAATACCCCACCCCCTCCAGTAAACCTGTGTTTTAACAGAGTCAGCCAAACAGAGAAAATATTCAGGCTCATCTCACTATTCTGAACATTTCCAATGTGAATAAGCTACTGAAAATCAGCATTTCAATAAAGTGAGTCCTATTTTACAAAGGAGACTTTGAAAATCTACAGAAAACATTGAAATACAGCACAGCAAGAAAGAACTCTACTTTCAGTATAGGGCAGCGTGAACTAATTGTTTCTCCCATAGACTTCTATAGTGACCCCTACTGCCTGTGACAGTGTGCCTCCCTTTATACACTGTCACTTCAGTATCCAGATTTGCTCTAATTTCAAGCTAAAATGTTGATCAAGAAGATGAAATAAGAGAAACACCACCTTACCCAGCACTTTCTACCTCTACAGGATGTTGATAGCCAGCAACTACCTATCCTGCAGAAAAGCGCAGAAGATTTGCTAAAAATCGCCTGTCATTAATTTTGGCTCCACAGACCAAATCAAAAATACTTATTTCTTTACAATATCCATAATATCAAACAAAACTGATTTCTACATGTCACTAAAACATCACTTTCAACCTCATGAGCATTATTAACCAATCAAAGAGCACCATGTGACAATAATAGTCCCGAGCTTCCCTGCACCTTTTTGAATTACGCGGTTTCCTATAGGAATTGGTTCCCGGTGCCCTATAGTGCCACCCCTAACTTTTGGAAATCAATTGATTCTGCTTGAATTTAAACTTCAAACTATTTTAAGACAGTTCTCAAGTTTCGCATGTAATTATAATGACCGTATTTCCATGAGCAGTGTGCTAAAGTTGTCGTGTCCTGTTTCTCCAAAGGCAGCCGAGCAACAACGATTCTGAGAAAAAAGCAAACACTTTACCTACTGCTGATGGAAATACACTCATGACCTCAAGGCTTTCTCCATTCATGTGAAACTTCAAACTGTTGAGCATCTAAAATAAATTAAAACATGAAAAAAATAGCCATTTCTGACATTTCACACCCAATCTTGTAAGTGTACCCCCAAATTTAGGAGAAAATACACATTTTTCAGCAATTTGGACACCACAGTGTCCCAAAATTGCTAATGCATGCAGTTTTCTACATTCTGATAGAGGCATCTAATGCTAGTCTAGCAAATTAAGGAGCAAAAAAGATTCTGAAGACCCTTTTTACAGTCAGAATTGGTGATAGCAGTTGAGAATACCATGCCGCGCGATAAAATCTCTTTAACGATACAACGAGGTCCCAGGATTTTTTCACTGTGAGGCTTTCCTCCAAGTTTCGAAAGCATCCGGCTTAGCCGTTTGAACAATTCTATCCCTAAAACTTCAATTGCATTCCAATAAACCATGTAAACTGATGCAGTGGAAGCTTTTGAAATACCCCACCCCCTCCAGTAAACCTGTGTTTTAACAGAGTCAGCCAAACAGAGAAAATATTCAGGCTCATCTCACTATTCTGAACATTTCCAATGTGAATAAGCTACTGAAAATCAGCATTTCAATAAAGTGAGTCCTATTTTACAAAGGAGACTTTGAAAATCTACAGAAAACATTGAAATACAGCACAGCAAGAAAGAACTCTACTTTCAGTATAGGGCAGCGTGAACTAATTGTTTCTCCCATAGACTTCTATAGTGACCCCTACTGCCTGTGACAGTGTGCCTCCCTTTATACACTGTCACTTCAGTATCCAGATTTGCTCTAATTTCAAGCTAAAATGTTGATCAAGAAGATGAAATAAGAGAAACACCACCTTACCCAGCACTTTCTACCTCTACAGGATGTTGATAGCCAGCAACTACCTATCCTGCAGAAAAGCGCAGAAGATTTGCTAAAAATCGCCTGTCATTAATTTTGGCTCCACAGACCAAATCAAAAATACTTATTTCTTTACAATATCCATAATATCAAACAAAACTGATTTCTACATGTCACTAAAACATCACTTTCAACCTCATGAGCATTATTAACCAATCAAAGAGCACCATGTGACAATAATAGTCCCGAGCTTCCCTGCACCTTTTTGAATTACGCGGTTTCCTATAGGAATTGGTTCCCGGTGCCCTATAGTGCCACCCCTAACTTTTGGAAATCAATTGATTCTGCTTGAATTTAAACTTCAAACTATTTTAAGACAGTTCTCAAGTTTCGCATGTAATTATAATGACCGTATTTCCATGAGCAGTGTGCTAAAGTTGTCGTGTCCTGTTTCTCCAAAGGCAGCCGAGCAACAACGATTCTGAGAAAAAAGCAAACACTTTACCTACTGCTGATGGAAATACACTCATGACCTCAAGGCTTTCTCCATTCATGTGAAACTTCAAACTGTTGAGCATCTAAAATAAATTAAAACATGAAAAAAATAGCCATTTCTGACATTTCACACCCAATCTTGTAAGTGTACCCCCAAATTTAGGAGAAAATACACATTTTTCAGCAATTTGGACACCACAGTGTCCCAAAATTGCTAATGCATGCAGTTTTCTACATTCTGATAGAGGCATCTAATGCTAGTCTAGCAAATTAAGGAGCAAAAAAGATTCTGAAGACCCTTTTTACAGTCAGAATTGGTGATAGCAGTTGAGAATACCATGCCGCGCGATAAAATCTCTTTAACGATACAACGAGGTCCCAGGATTTTTTCACTGTGAGGCTTTCCTCCAAGTTTCGAAAGCATCCGGCTTAGCCGTTTGAACAATTCTATCCCTAAAACTTCAATTGCATTCCAATAAACCATGTAAACTGATGCAGTGGAAGCTTTTGAAATACCCCACCCCCTCCAGTAAACCTGTGTTTTAACAGAGTCAGCCAAACAGAGAAAATATTCAGGCTCATCTCACTATTCTGAACATTTCCAATGTGAATAAGCTACTGAAAATCAGCATTTCAATAAAGTGAGTCCTATTTTACAAAGGAGACTTTGAAAATCTACAGAAAACATTGAAATACAGCACAGCAAGAAAGAACTCTACTTTCAGTATAGGGCAGCGTGAACTAATTGTTTCTCCCATAGACTTCTATAGTGACCCCTACTGCCTGTGACAGTGTGCCTCCCTTTATACACTGTCACTTCAGTATCCAGATTTGCTCTAATTTCAAGCTAAAATGTTGATCAAGAAGATGAAATAAGAGAAACACCACCTTACCCAGCACTTTCTACCTCTACAGGATGTTGATAGCCAGCAACTACCTATCCTGCAGAAAAGCGCAGAAGATTTGCTAAAAATCGCCTGTCATTAATTTTGGCTCCACAGACCAAATCAAAAATACTTATTTCTTTACAATATCCATAATATCAAACAAAACTGATTTCTACATGTCACTAAAACATCACTTTCAACCTCATGAGCATTATTAACCAATCAAAGAGCACCATGTGACAATAATAGTCCCGAGCTTCCCTGCACCTTTTTGAATTACGCGGTTTCCTATAGGAATTGGTTCCCGGTGCCCTATAGTGCCACCCCTAACTTTTGGAAATCAATTGATTCTGCTTGAATTTAAACTTCAAACTATTTTAAGACAGTTCTCAAGTTTCGCATGTAATTATAATGACCGTATTTCCATGAGCAGTGTGCTAAAGTTGTCGTGTCCTGTTTCTCCAAAGGCAGCCGAGCAACAACGATTCTGAGAAAAAAGCAAACACTTTACCTACTGCTGATGGAAATACACTCATGACCTCAAGGCTTTCTCCATTCATGTGAAACTTCAAACTGTTGAGCATCTAAAATAAATTAAAACATGAAAAAAATAGCCATTTCTGACATTTCACACCCAATCTTGTAAGTGTACCCCCAAATTTAGGAGAAAATACACATTTTTCAGCAATTTGGACACCACAGTGTCCCAAAATTGCTAATGCATGCAGTTTTCTACATTCTGATAGAGGCATCTAATGCTAGTCTAGCAAATTAAGGAGCAAAAAAGATTCTGAAGACCCTTTTTACAGTCAGAATTGGTGATAGCAGTTGAGAATACCATGCCGCGCGATAAAATCTCTTTAACGATACAACGAGGTCCCAGGATTTTTTCACTGTGAGGCTTTCCTCCAAGTTTCGAAAGCATCCGGCTTAGCCGTTTGAACAATTCTATCCCTAAAACTTCAATTGCATTCCAATAAACCATGTAAACTGATGCAGTGGAAGCTTTTGAAATACCCCACCCCCTCCAGTAAACCTGTGTTTTAACAGAGTCAGCCAAACAGAGAAAATATTCAGGCTCATCTCACTATTCTGAACATTTCCAATGTGAATAAGCTACTGAAAATCAGCATTTCAATAAAGTGAGTCCTATTTTACAAAGGAGACTTTGAAAATCTACAGAAAACATTGAAATACAGCACAGCAAGAAAGAACTCTACTTTCAGTATAGGGCAGCGTGAACTAATTGTTTCTCCCATAGACTTCTATAGTGACCCCTACTGCCTGTGACAGTGTGCCTCCCTTTATACACTGTCACTTCAGTATCCAGATTTGCTCTAATTTCAAGCTAAAATGTTGATCAAGAAGATGAAATAAGAGAAACACCACCTTACCCAGCACTTTCTACCTCTACAGGATGTTGATAGCCAGCAACTACCTATCCTGCAGAAAAGCGCAGAAGATTTGCTAAAAATCGCCTGTCATTAATTTTGGCTCCACAGACCAAATCAAAAATACTTATTTCTTTACAATATCCATAATATCAAACAAAACTGATTTCTACATGTCACTGAAACATCACTTTCAACCTCATGAGCATTATTAACCAATCAAAGAGCACCATGTGACAATAATAGTCCCGAGCTTCCCTGCACCTTTTTGAATTACGCGGTTTCCTATAGGAATTGGTTCCCGGTGCCCTATAGTGCCACCCCTAACTTTTGGAAATCAATTGATTCTGCTTGAATTTAAACTTCAAACTATTTTAAGACAGTTCTCAAGTTTCGCATGTAATTATAATGACCGTATTTCCATGAGCAGTGTGCTAAAGTTGTCGTGTCCTGTTTCTCCAAAGGCAGCCGAGCAACAACGATTCTGAGAAAAAAGCAAACACTTTACCTACTGCTGATGGAAATACACTCATGACCTCAAGGCTTTCTCCATTCATGTGAAACTTCAAACTGTTGAGCATCTAAAATAAATTAAAACATGAAAAAAATAGCCATTTCTGACATTTCACACCCAATCTTGTAAGTGTACCCCCAAATTTAGGAGAAAATACACATTTTTCAGCAATTTGGACACCACAGTGTCCCAAAATTGCTAATGCATGCAGTTT
Source organism: Ctena decussata (assembly GCA_963989385.1). Lineage (NCBI taxonomy): Eukaryota > Metazoa > Mollusca > Bivalvia > Lucinida > Lucinidae > Ctena > Ctena decussata. Next base: position 26,082 of record CAXDIV010000174.1, on the reverse strand, counting down.
TCTACATTCTGATAGAGGCATCTAATGCTAGTCTAGCAAATTAAGGAGCAAAAAAGATTCTGAAGACCCTTTTTACAGTCAGAATTGGTGATAGCAGTTGAGAATACCATGCCGCGCGATAAAATCTCTTTAACGATACAACGAGGTCCCAGGATTTTTTCACTGTGAGGCTTTCCTCCAAGTTTCGAAAGCATCCGGCTTAGCCGTTTGAACAATTCTATCCCTAAAACTTCAATTGCATTCCAATAAACCATGTAAACTGATGCAGTGGAAGCTTTTGAAATACCCCACCCCCTCCAGTAAACCTGTGTTTTAACAGAGTCAGCCAAACAGAGAAAATATTCAGGCTCATCTCACTATTCTGAACATTTCCAATGTGAATAAGCTACTGAAAATCAGCATTTCAATAAAGTGAGTCCTATTTTACAAAGGAGACTTTGAAAATCTACAGAAAACATTGAAATACAGCACAGCAAGAAAGAACTCTACTTTCAGTATAGGGCAGCGTGAACTAATTGTTTCTCCCATAGACTTCTATAGTGACCCCTACTGCCTGTGACAGTGTGCCTCCCTTTATACACTGTCACTTCAGTATCCAGATTTGCTCTAATTTCAAGCTAAAATGTTGATCAAGAAGATGAAATAAGAGAAACACCACCTTACCCAGCACTTTCTACCTCTACAGGATGTTGATAGCCAGCAACTACCTATCCTGCAGAAAAGCGCAGAAGATTTGCTAAAAATCGCCTGTCATTAATTTTGGCTCCACAGACCAAATCAAAAATACTTATTTCTTTACAATATCCATAATATCAAACAAAACTGATTTCTACATGTCACTAAAACATCACTTTCAACCTCATGAGCATTATTAACCAATCAAAGAGCACCATGTGACAATAATAGTCCCGAGCTTCCCTGCACCTTTTTGAATTACGCGGTTTCCTATAGGAATTGGTTCCCGGTGCCCTATAGTGCCACCCCTAACTTTTGGAAATCAATTGATTCTGCTTGAATTTAAACTTCAAACTATTTTAAGACAGTTCTCAAGTTTCGCATGTAATTATAATGACCGTATTTCCATGAGCAGTGTGCTAAAGTTGTCGTGTCCTGTTTCTCCAAAGGCAGCCGAGCAACAACGATTCTGAGAAAAAAGCAAACACTTTACCTACTGCTGATGGAAATACACTCATGACCTCAAGGCTTTCTCCATTCATGTGAAACTTCAAACTGTTGAGCATCTAAAATAAATTAAAACATGAAAAAAATAGCCATTTCTGACATTTCACACCCAATCTTGTAAGTGTACCCCCAAATTTAGGAGAAAATACACATTTTTCAGCAATTTGGACACCACAGTGTCCCAAAATTGCTAATGCATGCAGTTTTCTACATTCTGATAGAGGCATCTAATGCTAGTCTAGCAAATTAAGGAGCAAAAAAGATTCTGAAGACCCTTTTTACAGTCAGAATTGGTGATAGCAGTTGAGAATACCATGCCGCGCGATAAAATCTCTTTAACGATACAACGAGGTCCCAGGATTTTTTCACTGTGAGGCTTTCCTCCAAGTTTCGAAAGCATCCGGCTTAGCCGTTTGAACAATTCTATCCCTAAAACTTCAATTGCATTCCAATAAACCATGTAAACTGATGCAGTGGAAGCTTTTGAAATACCCCACCCCCTCCAGTAAACCTGTGTTTTAACAGAGTCAGCCAAACAGAGAAAATATTCAGGCTCATCTCACTATTCTGAACATTTCCAATGTGAATAAGCTACTGAAAATCAGCATTTCAATAAAGTGAGTCCTATTTTACAAAGGAGACTTTGAAAATCTACAGAAAACATTGAAATACAGCACAGCAAGAAAGAACTCTACTTTCAGTATAGGGCAGCGTGAACTAATTGTTTCTCCCATAGACTTCTATAGTGACCCCTACTGCCTGTGACAGTGTGCCTCCCTTTATACACTGTCACTTCAGTATCCAGATTTGCTCTAATTTCAAGCTAAAATGTTGATCAAGAAGATGAAATAAGAGAAACACCACCTTACCCAGCACTTTCTACCTCTACAGGATGTTGATAGCCAGCAACTACCTATCCTGCAGAAAAGCGCAGAAGATTTGCTAAAAATCGCCTGTCATTAATTTTGGCTCCACAGACCAAATCAAAAATACTTATTTCTTTACAATATCCATAATATCAAACAAAACTGATTTCTACATGTCACTAAAACATCACTTTCAACCTCATGAGCATTATTAACCAATCAAAGAGCACCATGTGACAATAATAGTCCCGAGCTTCCCTGCACCTTTTTGAATTACGCGGTTTCCTATAGGAATTGGTTCCCGGTGCCCTATAGTGCCACCCCTAACTTTTGGAAATCAATTGATTCTGCTTGAATTTAAACTTCAAACTATTTTAAGACAGTTCTCAAGTTTCGCATGTAATTATAATGACCGTATTTCCATGAGCAGTGTGCTAAAGTTGTCGTGTCCTGTTTCTCCAAAGGCAGCCGAGCAACAACGATTCTGAGAAAAAAGCAAACACTTTACCTACTGCTGATGGAAATACACTCATGACCTCAAGGCTTTCTCCATTCATGTGAAACTTCAAACTGTTGAGCATCTAAAATAAATTAAAACATGAAAAAAATAGCCATTTCTGACATTTCACACCCAATCTTGTAAGTGTACCCCCAAATTTAGGAGAAAATACACATTTTTCAGCAATTTGGACACCACAGTGTCCCAAAATTGCTAATGCATGCAGTTTTCTACATTCTGATAGAGGCATCTAATGCTAGTCTAGCAAATTAAGGAGCAAAAAAGATTCTGAAGACCCTTTTTACAGTCAGAATTGGTGATAGCAGTTGAGAATACCATGCCGCGCGATAAAATCTCTTTAACGATACAACGAGGTCCCAGGATTTTTTCACTGTGAGGCTTTCCTCCAAGTTTCGAAAGCATCCGGCTTAGCCGTTTGAACAATTCTATCCCTAAAACTTCAATTGCATTCCAATAAACCATGTAAACTGATGCAGTGGAAGCTTTTGAAATACCCCACCCCCTCCAGTAAACCTGTGTTTTAACAGAGTCAGCCAAACAGAGAAAATATTCAGGCTCATCTCACTATTCTGAACATTTCCAATGTGAATAAGCTACTGAAAATCAGCATTTCAATAAAGTGAGTCCTATTTTACAAAGGAGACTTTGAAAATCTACAGAAAACATTGAAATACAGCACAGCAAGAAAGAACTCTACTTTCAGTATAGGGCAGCGTGAACTAATTGTTTCTCCCATAGACTTCTATAGTGACCCCTACTGCCTGTGACAGTGTGCCTCCCTTTATACACTGTCACTTCAGTATCCAGATTTGCTCTAATTTCAAGCTAAAATGTTGATCAAGAAGATGAAATAAGAGAAACACCACCTTACCCAGCACTTTCTACCTCTACAGGATGTTGATAGCCAGCAACTACCTATCCTGCAGAAAAGCGCAGAAGATTTGCTAAAAATCGCCTGTCATTAATTTTGGCTCCACAGACCAAATCAAAAATACTTATTTCTTTACAATATCCATAATATCAAACAAAACTGATTTCTACATGTCACTAAAACATCACTTTCAACCTCATGAGCATTATTAACCAATCAAAGAGCACCATGTGACAATAATAGTCCCGAGCTTCCCTGCACCTTTTTGAATTACGCGGTTTCCTATAGGAATTGGTTCCCGGTGCCCTATAGTGCCACCCCTAACTTTTGGAAATCAATTGATTCTGCTTGAATTTAAACTTCAAACTATTTTAAGACAGTTCTCAAGTTTCGCATGTAATTATAATGACCGTATTTCCATGAGCAGTGTGCTAAAGTTGTCGTGTCCTGTTTCTCCAAAGGCAGCCGAGCAACAACGATTCTGAGAAAAAAGCAAACACTTTACCTACTGCTGATGGAAATACACTCATGACCTCAAGGCTTTCTCCATTCATGTGAAACTTCAAACTGTTGAGCATCTAAAATAAATTAAAACATGAAAAAAATAGCCATTTCTGACATTTCACACCCAATCTTGTAAGTGTACCCCCAAATTTAGGAGAAAATACACATTTTTCAGCAATTTGGACACCACAGTGTCCCAAAATTGCTAATGCATGCAGTTTTCTACATTCTGATAGAGGCATCTAATGCTAGTCTAGCAAATTAAGGAGCAAAAAAGATTCTGAAGACCCTTTTTACAGTCAGAATTGGTGATAGCAGTTGAGAATACCATGCCGCGCGATAAAATCTCTTTAACGATACAACGAGGTCCCAGGATTTTTTCACTGTGAGGCTTTCCTCCAAGTTTCGAAAGCATCCGGCTTAGCCGTTTGAACAATTCTATCCCTAAAACTTCAATTGCATTCCAATAAACCATGTAAACTGATGCAGTGGAAGCTTTTGAAATACCCCACCCCCTCCAGTAAACCTGTGTTTTAACAGAGTCAGCCAAACAGAGAAAATATTCAGGCTCATCTCACTATTCTGAACATTTCCAATGTGAATAAGCTACTGAAAATCAGCATTTCAATAAAGTGAGTCCTATTTTACAAAGGAGACTTTGAAAATCTACAGAAAACATTGAAATACAGCACAGCAAGAAAGAACTCTACTTTCAGTATAGGGCAGCGTGAACTAATTGTTTCTCCCATAGACTTCTATAGTGACCCCTACTGCCTGTGACAGTGTGCCTCCCTTTATACACTGTCACTTCAGTATCCAGATTTGCTCTAATTTCAAGCTAAAATGTTGATCAAGAAGATGAAATAAGAGAAACACCACCTTACCCAGCACTTTCTACCTCTACAGGATGTTGATAGCCAGCAACTACCTATCCTGCAGAAAAGCGCAGAAGATTTGCTAAAAATCGCCTGTCATTAATTTTGGCTCCACAGACCAAATCAAAAATACTTATTTCTTTACAATATCCATAATATCAAACAAAACTGATTTCTACATGTCACTAAAACATCACTTTCAACCTCATGAGCATTATTAACCAATCAAAGAGCACCATGTGACAATAATAGTCCCGAGCTTCCCTGCACCTTTTTGAATTACGCGGTTTCCTATAGGAATTGGTTCCCGGTGCCCTATAGTGCCACCCCTAACTTTTGGAAATCAATTGATTCTGCTTGAATTTAAACTTCAAACTATTTTAAGACAGTTCTCAAGTTTCGCATGTAATTATAATGACCGTATTTCCATGAGCAGTGTGCTAAAGTTGTCGTGTCCTGTTTCTCCAAAGGCAGCCGAGCAACAACGATTCTGAGAAAAAAGCAAACACTTTACCTACTGCTGATGGAAATACACTCATGACCTCAAGGCTTTCTCCATTCATGTGAAACTTCAAACTGTTGAGCATCTAAAATAAATTAAAACATGAAAAAAATAGCCATTTCTGACATTTCACACCCAATCTTGTAAGTGTACCCCCAAATTTAGGAGAAAATACACATTTTTCAGCAATTTGGACACCACAGTGTCCCAAAATTGCTAATGCATGCAGTTTTCTACATTCTGATAGAGGCATCTAATGCTAGTCTAGCAAATTAAGGAGCAAAAAAGATTCTGAAGACCCTTTTTACAGTCAGAATTGGTGATAGCAGTTGAGAATACCATGCCGCGCGATAAAATCTCTTTAACGATACAACGAGGTCCCAGGATTTTTTCACTGTGAGGCTTTCCTCCAAGTTTCGAAAGCATCCGGCTTAGCCGTTTGAACAATTCTATCCCTAAAACTTCAATTGCATTCCAATAAACCATGTAAACTGATGCAGTGGAAGCTTTTGAAATACCCCACCCCCTCCAGTAAACCTGTGTTTTAACAGAGTCAGCCAAACAGAGAAAATATTCAGGCTCATCTCACTATTCTGAACATTTCCAATGTGAATAAGCTACTGAAAATCAGCATTTCAATAAAGTGAGTCCTATTTTACAAAGGAGACTTTGAAAATCTACAGAAAACATTGAAATACAGCACAGCAAGAAAGAACTCTACTTTCAGTATAGGGCAGCGTGAACTAATTGTTTCTCCCATAGACTTCTATAGTGACCCCTACTGCCTGTGACAGTGTGCCTCCCTTTATACACTGTCACTTCAGTATCCAGATTTGCTCTAATTTCAAGCTAAAATGTTGATCAAGAAGATGAAATAAGAGAAACACCACCTTACCCAGCACTTTCTACCTCTACAGGATGTTGATAGCCAGCAACTACCTATCCTGCAGAAAAGCGCAGAAGATTTGCTAAAAATCGCCTGTCATTAATTTTGGCTCCACAGACCAAATCAAAAATACTTATTTCTTTACAATATCCATAATATCAAACAAAACTGATTTCTACATGTCACTAAAACATCACTTTCAACCTCATGAGCATTATTAACCAATCAAAGAGCACCATGTGACAATAATAGTCCCGAGCTTCCCTGCACCTTTTTGAATTACGCGGTTTCCTATAGGAATTGGTTCCCGGTGCCCTATAGTGCCACCCCTAACTTTTGGAAATCAATTGATTCTGCTTGAATTTAAACTTCAAACTATTTTAAGACAGTTCTCAAGTTTCGCATGTAATTATAATGACCGTATTTCCATGAGCAGTGTGCTAAAGTTGTCGTGTCCTGTTTCTCCAAAGGCAGCCGAGCAACAACGATTCTGAGAAAAAAGCAAACACTTTACCTACTGCTGATGGAAATACACTCATGACCTCAAGGCTTTCTCCATTCATGTGAAACTTCAAACTGTTGAGCATCTAAAATAAATTAAAACATGAAAAAAATAGCCATTTCTGACATTTCACACCCAATCTTGTAAGTGTACCCCCAAATTTAGGAGAAAATACACATTTTTCAGCAATTTGGACACCACAGTGTCCCAAAATTGCTAATGCATGCAGTTTTCTACATTCTGATAGAGGCATCTAATGCTAGTCTAGCAAATTAAGGAGCAAAAAAGATTCTGAAGACCCTTTTTACAGTCAGAATTGGTGATAGCAGTTGAGAATACCATGCCGCGCGATAAAATCTCTTTAACGATACAACGAGGTCCCAGGATTTTTTCACTGTGAGGCTTTCCTCCAAGTTTCGAAAGCATCCGGCTTAGCCGTTTGAACAATTCTATCCCTAAAACTTCAATTGCATTCCAATAAACCATGTAAACTGATGCAGTGGAAGCTTTTGAAATACCCCACCCCCTCCAGTAAACCTGTGTTTTAACAGAGTCAGCCAAACAGAGAAAATATTCAGGCTCATCTCACTATTCTGAACATTTCCAATGTGAATAAGCTACTGAAAATCAGCATTTCAATAAAGTGAGTCCTATTTTACAAAGGAGACTTTGAAAATCTACAGAAAACATTGAAATACAGCACAGCAAGAAAGAACTCTACTTTCAGTATAGGGCAGCGTGAACTAATTGTTTCTCCCATAGACTTCTATAGTGACCCCTACTGCCTGTGACAGTGTGCCTCCCTTTATACACTGTCACTTCAGTATCCAGATTTGCTCTAATTTCAAGCTAAAATGTTGATCAAGAAGATGAAATAAGAGAAACACCACCTTACCCAGCACTTTCTACCTCTACAGGATGTTGATAGCCAGCAACTACCTATCCTGCAGAAAAGCGCAGAAGATTTGCTAAAAATCGCCTGTCATTAATTTTGGCTCCACAGACCAAATCAAAAATACTTATTTCTTTACAATATCCATAATATCAAACAAAACTGATTTCTACATGTCACTGAAACATCACTTTCAACCTCATGAGCATTATTAACCAATCAAAGAGCACCATGTGACAATAATAGTCCCGAGCTTCCCTGCACCTTTTTGAATTACGCGGTTTCCTATAGGAATTGGTTCCCGGTGCCCTATAGTGCCACCCCTAACTTTTGGAAATCAATTGATTCTGCTTGAATTTAAACTTCAAACTATTTTAAGACAGTTCTCAAGTTTCGCATGTAATTATAATGACCGTATTTCCATGAGCAGTGTGCTAAAGTTGTCGTGTCCTGTTTCTCCAAAGGCAGCCGAGCAACAACGATTCTGAGAAAAAAGCAAACACTTTACCTACTGCTGATGGAAATACACTCATGACCTCAAGGCTTTCTCCATTCATGTGAAACTTCAAACTGTTGAGCATCTAAAATAAATTAAAACATGAAAAAAATAGCCATTTCTGACATTTCACACCCAATCTTGTAAGTGTACCCCCAAATTTAGGAGAAAATACACATTTTTCAGCAATTTGGACACCACAGTGTCCCAAAATTGCTAATGCATGCAGTTTTCTACATTCTGATAGAGGCATCTAATGCTAGTCTAGCAAATTAAGGAGCAAAAAAGATTCTGAAGACCCTTTTTACAGTCAGAATTGGTGATAGCAGTTGAGAATACCATGCCGCGCGATAAAATCTCTTTAACGATACAACGAGGTCCCAGGATTTTTTCACTGTGAGGCTTTCCTCCAAGTTTCGAAAGCATCCGGCTTAGCCGTTTGAACAATTCTATCCCTAAAACTTCAATTGCATTCCAATAAACCATGTAAACTGATGCAGTGGAAGCTTTTGAAATACCCCACCCCCTCCAGTAAACCTGTGTTTTAACAGAGTCAGCCAAACAGAGAAAATATTCAGGCTCATCTCACTATTCTGAACATTTCCAATGTGAATAAGCTACTGAAAATCAGCATTTCAATAAAGTGAGTCCTATTTTACAAAGGAGACTTTGAAAATCTACAGAAAACATTGAAATACAGCACAGCAAGAAAGAACTCTACTTTCAGTATAGGGCAGCGTGAACTAATTGTTTCTCCCATAGACTTCTATAGTGACCCCTACTGCCTGTGACAGTGTGCCTCCCTTTATACACTGTCACTTCAGTATCCAGATTTGCTCTAATTTCAAGCTAAAATGTTGATCAAGAAGATGAAATAAGAGAAACACCACCTTACCCAGCACTTTCTACCTCTACAGGATGTTGATAGCCAGCAACTACCTATCCTGCAGAAAAGCGCAGAAGATTTGCTAAAAATCGCCTGTCATTAATTTTGGCTCCACAGACCAAATCAAAAATACTTATTTCTTTACAATATCCATAATATCAAACAAAACTGATTTCTACATGTCACTAAAACATCACTTTCAACCTCATGAGCATTATTAACCAATCAAAGAGCACCATGTGACAATAATAGTCCCGAGCTTCCCTGCACCTTTTTGAATTACGCGGTTTCCTATAGGAATTGGTTCCCGGTGCCCTATAGTGCCACCCCTAACTTTTGGAAATCAATTGATTCTGCTTGAATTTAAACTTCAAACTATTTTAAGACAGTTCTCAAGTTTCGCATGTAATTATAATGACCGTATTTCCATGAGCAGTGTGCTAAAGTTGTCGTGTCCTGTTTCTCCAAAGGCAGCCGAGCAACAACGATTCTGAGAAAAAAGCAAACACTTTACCTACTGCTGATGGAAATACACTCATGACCTCAAGGCTTTCTCCATTCATGTGAAACTTCAAACTGTTGAGCATCTAAAATAAATTAAAACATGAAAAAAATAGCCATTTCTGACATTTCACACCCAATCTTGTAAGTGTACCCCCAAATTTAGGAGAAAATACACATTTTTCAGCAATTTGGACACCACAGTGTCCCAAAATTGCTAATGCATGCAGTTTTCTACATTCTGATAGAGGCATCTAATGCTAGTCTAGCAAATTAAGGAGCAAAAAAGATTCTGAAGACCCTTTTTACAGTCAGAATTGGTGATAGCAGTTGAGAATACCATGCCGCGCGATAAAATCTCTTTAACGATACAACGAGGTCCCAGGATTTTTTCACTGTGAGGCTTTCCTCCAAGTTTCGAAAGCATCCGGCTTAGCCGTTTGAACAATTCTATCCCTAAAACTTCAATTGCATTCCAATAAACCATGTAAACTGATGCAGTGGAAGCTTTTGAAATACCCCACCCCCTCCAGTAAACCTGTGTTTTAACAGAGTCAGCCAAACAGAGAAAATATTCAGGCTCATCTCACTATTCTGAACATTTCCAATGTGAATAAGCTACTGAAAATCAGCATTTCAATAAAGTGAGTCCTATTTTACAAAGGAGACTTTGAAAATCTACAGAAAACATTGAAATACAGCACAGCAAGAAAGAACTCTACTTTCAGTATAGGGCAGCGTGAACTAATTGTTTCTCCCATAGACTTCTATAGTGACCCCTACTGCCTGTGACAGTGTGCCTCCCTTTATACACTGTCACTTCAGTATCCAGATTTGCTCTAATTTCAAGCTAAAATGTTGATCAAGAAGATGAAATAAGAGAAACACCACCTTACCCAGCACTTTCTACCTCTACAGGATGTTGATAGCCAGCAACTACCTATCCTGCAGAAAAGCGCAGAAGATTTGCTAAAAATCGCCTGTCATTAATTTTGGCTCCACAGACCAAATCAAAAATACTTATTTCTTTACAATATCCATAATATCAAACAAAACTGATTTCTACATGTCACTAAAACATCACTTTCAACCTCATGAGCATTATTAACCAATCAAAGAGCACCATGTGACAATAATAGTCCCGAGCTTCCCTGCACCTTTTTGAATTACGCGGTTTCCTATAGGAATTGGTTCCCGGTGCCCTATAGTGCCACCCCTAACTTTTGGAAATCAATTGATTCTGCTTGAATTTAAACTTCAAACTATTTTAAGACAGTTCTCAAGTTTCGCATGTAATTATAATGACCGTATTTCCATGAGCAGTGTGCTAAAGTTGTCGTGTCCTGTTTCTCCAAAGGCAGCCGAGCAACAACGATTCTGAGAAAAAAGCAAACACTTTACCTACTGCTGATGGAAATACACTCATGACCTCAAGGCTTTCTCCATTCATGTGAAACTTCAAACTGTTGAGCATCTAAAATAAATTAAAACATGAAAAAAATAGCCATTTCTGACATTTCACACCCAATCTTGTAAGTGTACCCCCAAATTTAGGAGAAAATACACATTTTTCAGCAATTTGGACACCACAGTGTCCCAAAATTGCTAATGCATGCAGTTTTCTACATTCTGATAGAGGCATCTAATGCTAGTCTAGCAAATTAAGGAGCAAAAAAGATTCTGAAGACCCTTTTTACAGTCAGAATTGGTGATAGCAGTTGAGAATACCATGCCGCGCGATAAAATCTCTTTAACGATACAACGAGGTCCCAGGATTTTTTCACTGTGAGGCTTTCCTCCAAGTTTCGAAAGCATCCGGCTTAGCCGTTTGAACAATTCTATCCCTAAAACTTCAATTGCATTCCAATAAACCATGTAAACTGATGCAGTGGAAGCTTTTGAAATACCCCACCCCCTCCAGTAAACCTGTGTTTTAACAGAGTCAGCCAAACAGAGAAAATATTCAGGCTCATCTCACTATTCTGAACATTTCCAATGTGAATAAGCTACTGAAAATCAGCATTTCAATAAAGTGAGTCCTATTTTACAAAGGAGACTTTGAAAATCTACAGAAAACATTGAAATACAGCACAGCAAGAAAGAACTCTACTTTCAGTATAGGGCAGCGTGAACTAATTGTTTCTCCCATAGACTTCTATAGTGACCCCTACTGCCTGTGACAGTGTGCCTCCCTTTATACACTGTCACTTCAGTATCCAGATTTGCTCTAATTTCAAGCTAAAATGTTGATCAAGAAGATGAAATAAGAGAAACACCACCTTACCCAGCACTTTCTACCTCTACAGGATGTTGATAGCCAGCAACTACCTATCCTGCAGAAAAGCGCAGAAGATTTGCTAAAAATCGCCTGTCATTAATTTTGGCTCCACAGACCAAATCAAAAATACTTATTTCTTTACAATATCCATAATATCAAACAAAACTGATTTCTACATGTCACTAAAACATCACTTTCAACCTCATGAGCATTATTAACCAATCAAAGAGCACCATGTGACAATAATAGTCCCGAGCTTCCCTGCACCTTTTTGAATTACGCGGTTTCCTATAGGAATTGGTTCCCGGTGCCCTATAGTGCCACCCCTAACTTTTGGAAATCAATTGATTCTGCTTGAATTTAAACTTCAAACTATTTTAAGACAGTTCTCAAGTTTCGCATGTAATTATAATGACCGTATTTCCATGAGCAGTGTGCTAAAGTTGTCGTGTCCTGTTTCTCCAAAGGCAGCCGAGCAACAACGATTCTGAGAAAAAAGCAAACACTTTACCTACTGCTGATGGAAATACACTCATGACCTCAAGGCTTTCTCCATTCATGTGAAACTTCAAACTGTTGAGCATCTAAAATAAATTAAAACATGAAAAAAATAGCCATTTCTGACATTTCACACCCAATCTTGTAAGTGTACCCCCAAATTTAGGAGAAAATACACATTTTTCAGCAATTTGGACACCACAGTGTCCCAAAATTGCTAATGCATGCAGTTTTCTACATTCTGATAGAGGCATCTAATGCTAGTCTAGCAAATTAAGGAGCAAAAAAGATTCTGAAGACCCTTTTTACAGTCAGAATTGGTGATAGCAGTTGAGAATACCATGCCGCGCGATAAAATCTCTTTAACGATACAACGAGGTCCCAGGATTTTTTCACTGTGAGGCTTTCCTCCAAGTTTCGAAAGCATCCGGCTTAGCCGTTTGAACAATTCTATCCCTAAAACTTCAATTGCATTCCAATAAACCATGTAAACTGATGCAGTGGAAGCTTTTGAAATACCCCACCCCCTCCAGTAAACCTGTGTTTTAACAGAGTCAGCCAAACAGAGAAAATATTCAGGCTCATCTCACTATTCTGAACATTTCCAATGTGAATAAGCTACTGAAAATCAGCATTTCAATAAAGTGAGTCCTATTTTACAAAGGAGACTTTGAAAATCTACAGAAAACATTGAAATACAGCACAGCAAGAAAGAACTCTACTTTCAGTATAGGGCAGCGTGAACTAATTGTTTCTCCCATAGACTTCTATAGTGACCCCTACTGCCTGTGACAGTGTGCCTCCCTTTATACACTGTCACTTCAGTATCCAGATTTGCTCTAATTTCAAGCTAAAATGTTGATCAAGAAGATGAAATAAGAGAAACACCACCTTACCCAGCACTTTCTACCTCTACAGGATGTTGATAGCCAGCAACTACCTATCCTGCAGAAAAGCGCAGAAGATTTGCTAAAAATCGCCTGTCATTAATTTTGGCTCCACAGACCAAATCAAAAATACTTATTTCTTTACAATATCCATAATATCAAACAAAACTGATTTCTACATGTCACTAAAACATCACTTTCAACCTCATGAGCATTATTAACCAATCAAAGAGCACCATGTGACAATAATAGTCCCGAGCTTCCCTGCACCTTTTTGAATTACGCGGTTTCCTATAGGAATTGGTTCCCGGTGCCCTATAGTGCCACCCCTAACTTTTGGAAATCAATTGATTCTGCTTGAATTTAAACTTCAAACTATTTTAAGACAGTTCTCAAGTTTCGCATGTAATTATAATGACCGTATTTCCATGAGCAGTGTGCTAAAGTTGTCGTGTCCTGTTTCTCCAAAGGCAGCCGAGCAACAACGATTCTGAGAAAAAAGCAAACACTTTACCTACTGCTGATGGAAATACACTCATGACCTCAAGGCTTTCTCCATTCATGTGAAACTTCAAACTGTTGAGCATCTAAAATAAATTAAAACATGAAAAAAATAGCCATTTCTGACATTTCACACCCAATCTTGTAAGTGTACCCCCAAATTTAGGAGAAAATACACATTTTTCAGCAATTTGGACACCACAGTGTCCCAAAATTGCTAATGCATGCAGTTTTCTACATTCTGATAGAGGCATCTAATGCTAGTCTAGCAAATTAAGGAGCAAAAAAGATTCTGAAGACCCTTTTTACAGTCAGAATTGGTGATAGCAGTTGAGAATACCATGCCGCGCGATAAAATCTCTTTAACGATACAACGAGGTCCCAGGATTTTTTCACTGTGAGGCTTTCCTCCAAGTTTCGAAAGCATCCGGCTTAGCCGTTTGAACAATTCTATCCCTAAAACTTCAATTGCATTCCAATAAACCATGTAAACTGATGCAGTGGAAGCTTTTGAAATACCCCACCCCCTCCAGTAAACCTGTGTTTTAACAGAGTCAGCCAAACAGAGAAAATATTCAGGCTCATCTCACTATTCTGAACATTTCCAATGTGAATAAGCTACTGAAAATCAGCATTTCAATAAAGTGAGTCCTATTTTACAAAGGAGACTTTGAAAATCTACAGAAAACATTGAAATACAGCACAGCAAGAAAGAACTCTACTTTCAGTATAGGGCAGCGTGAACTAATTGTTTCTCCCATAGACTTCTATAGTGACCCCTACTGCCTGTGACAGTGTGCCTCCCTTTATACACTGTCACTTCAGTATCCAGATTTGCTCTAATTTCAAGCTAAAATGTTGATCAAGAAGATGAAATAAGAGAAACACCACCTTACCCAGCACTTTCTACCTCTACAGGATGTTGATAGCCAGCAACTACCTATCCTGCAGAAAAGCGCAGAAGATTTGCTAAAAATCGCCTGTCATTAATTTTGGCTCCACAGACCAAATCAAAAATACTTATTTCTTTACAATATCCATAATATCAAACAAAACTGATTTCTACATGTCACTAAAACATCACTTTCAACCTCATGAGCATTATTAACCAATCAAAGAGCACCATGTGACAATAATAGTCCCGAGCTTCCCTGCACCTTTTTGAATTACGCGGTTTCCTATAGGAATTGGTTCCCGGTGCCCTATAGTGCCACCCCTAACTTTTGGAAATCAATTGATTCTGCTTGAATTTAAACTTCAAACTATTTTAAGACAGTTCTCAAGTTTCGCATGTAATTATAATGACCGTATTTCCATGAGCAGTGTGCTAAAGTTGTCGTGTCCTGTTTCTCCAAAGGCAGCCGAGCAACAACGATTCTGAGAAAAAAGCAAACACTTTACCTACTGCTGATGGAAATACACTCATGACCTCAAGGCTTTCTCCATTCATGTGAAACTTCAAACTGTTGAGCATCTAAAATAAATTAAAACATGAAAAAAATAGCCATTTCTGACATTTCACACCCAATCTTGTAAGTGTACCCCCAAATTTAGGAGAAAATACACATTTTTCAGCAATTTGGACACCACAGTGTCCCAAAATTGCTAATGCATGCAGTTTTCTACATTCTGATAGAGGCATCTAATGCTAGTCTAGCAAATTAAGGAGCAAAAAAGATTCTGAAGACCCTTTTTACAGTCAGAATTGGTGATAGCAGTTGAGAATACCATGCCGCGCGATAAAATCTCTTTAACGATACAACGAGGTCCCAGGATTTTTTCACTGTGAGGCTTTCCTCCAAGTTTCGAAAGCATCCGGCTTAGCCGTTTGAACAATTCTATCCCTAAAACTTCAATTGCATTCCAATAAACCATGTAAACTGATGCAGTGGAAGCTTTTGAAATACCCCACCCCCTCCAGTAAACCTGTGTTTTAACAGAGTCAGCCAAACAGAGAAAATATTCAGGCTCATCTCACTATTCTGAACATTTCCAATGTGAATAAGCTACTGAAAATCAGCATTTCAATAAAGTGAGTCCTATTTTACAAAGGAGACTTTGAAAATCTACAGAAAACATTGAAATACAGCACAGCAAGAAAGAACTCTACTTTCAGTATAGGGCAGCGTGAACTAATTGTTTCTCCCATAGACTTCTATAGTGACCCCTACTGCCTGTGACAGTGTGCCTCCCTTTATACACTGTCACTTCAGTATCCAGATTTGCTCTAATTTCAAGCTAAAATGTTGATCAAGAAGATGAAATAAGAGAAACACCACCTTACCCAGCACTTTCTACCTCTACAGGATGTTGATAGCCAGCAACTACCTATCCTGCAGAAAAGCGCAGAAGATTTGCTAAAAATCGCCTGTCATTAATTTTGGCTCCACAGACCAAATCAAAAATACTTATTTCTTTACAATATCCATAATATCAAACAAAACTGATTTCTACATGTCACTAAAACATCACTTTCAACCTCATGAGCATTATTAACCAATCAAAGAGCACCATGTGACAATAATAGTCCCGAGCTTCCCTGCACCTTTTTGAATTACGCGGTTTCCTATAGGAATTGGTTCCCGGTGCCCTATAGTGCCACCCCTAACTTTTGGAAATCAATTGATTCTGCTTGAATTTAAACTTCAAACTATTTTAAGACAGTTCTCAAGTTTCGCATGTAATTATAATGACCGTATTTCCATGAGCAGTGTGCTAAAGTTGTCGTGTCCTGTTTCTCCAAAGGCAGCCGAGCAACAACGATTCTGAGAAAAAAGCAAACACTTTACCTACTGCTGATGGAAATACACTCATGACCTCAAGGCTTTCTCCATTCATGTGAAACTTCAAACTGTTGAGCATCTAAAATAAATTAAAACATGAAAAAAATAGCCATTTCTGACATTTCACACCCAATCTTGTAAGTGTACCCCCAAATTTAGGAGAAAATACACATTTTTCAGCAATTTGGACACCACAGTGTCCCAAAATTGCTAATGCATGCAGTTTTCTACATTCTGATAGAGGCATCTAATGCTAGTCTAGCAAATTAAGGAGCAAAAAAGATTCTGAAGACCCTTTTTACAGTCAGAATTGGTGATAGCAGTTGAGAATACCATGCCGCGTGATAAAATCTCTTTAACGATACAACGAGGTCCCAGGATTTTTTCACTGTGAGGCTTTCCTCCAAGTTTCGAAAGCATCCGGCTTAGCCGTTTGAACAATTCTATCCCTAAAACTTCAATTGCATTCCAATAAACCATGTAAACTGATGCAGTGGAAGCTTTTGAAATACCCCACCCCCTCCAGTAAACCTGTGTTTTAACAGAGTCAGCCAAACAGAGAAAATATTCAGGCTCATCTCACTATTCTGAACATTTCCAATGTGAATAAGCTACTGAAAATCAGCATTTCAATAAAGTGAGTCCTATTTTACAAAGGAGACTTTGAAAATCTACAGAAAACATTGAAATACAGCACAGCAAGAAAGAACTCTACTTTCAGTATAGGGCAGCGTGAACTAATTGTTTCTCCCATAGACTTCTATAGTGACCCCTACTGCCTGTGACAGTGTGCCTCCCTTTATACACTGTCACTTCAGTATCCAGATTTGCTCTAATTTCAAGCTAAAATGTTGATCAAGAAGATGAAATAAGAGAAACACCACCTTACCCAGCACTTTCTACCTCTACAGGATGTTGATAGCCAGCAACTACCTATCCTGCAGAAAAGCGCAGAAGATTTGCTAAAAATCGCCTGTCATTAATTTTGGCTCCACAGACCAAATCAAAAATACTTATTTCTTTACAATATCCATAATATCAAACAAAACTGATTTCTACATGTCACTAAAACATCACTTTCAACCTCATGAGCATTATTAACCAATCAAAGAGCACCATGTGACAATAATAGTCCCGAGCTTCCCTGCACCTTTTTGAATTACGCGGTTTCCTATAGGAATTGGTTCCCGGTGCCCTATAGTGCCACCCCTAACTTTTGGAAATCAATTGATTCTGCTTGAATTTAAACTTCAAACTATTTTAAGACAGTTCTCAAGTTTCGCATGTAATTATAATGACCGTATTTCCATGAGCAGTGTGCTAAAGTTGTCGTGTCCTGTTTCTCCAAAGGCAGCCGAGCAACAACGATTCTGAGAAAAAAGCAAACACTTTACCTACTGCTGATGGAAATACACTCATGACCTCAAGGCTTTCTCCATTCATGTGAAACTTCAAACTGTTGAGCATCTAAAATAAATTAAAACATGAAAAAAATAGCCATTTCTGACATTTCACACCCAATCTTGTAAGTGTACCCCCAAATTTAGGAGAAAATACACATTTTTCAGCAATTTGGACACCACAGTGTCCCAAAATTGCTAATGCATGCAGTTTTCTACATTCTGATAGAGGCATCTAATGCTAGTCTAGCAAATTAAGGAGCAAAAAAGATTCTGAAGACCCTTTTTACAGTCAGAATTGGTGATAGCAGTTGAGAATACCATGCCGCGCGATAAAATCTCTTTAACGATACAACGAGGTCCCAGGATTTTTTCACTGTGAGGCTTTCCTCCAAGTTTCGAAAGCATCCGGCTTAGCCGTTTGAACAATTCTATCCCTAAAACTTCAATTGCATTCCAATAAACCATGTAAACTGATGCAGTGGAAGCTTTTGAAATACCCCACCCCCTCCAGTAAACCTGTGTTTTAACAGAGTCAGCCAAACAGAGAAAATATTCAGGCTCATCTCACTATTCTGAACATTTCCAATGTGAATAAGCTACTGAAAATCAGCATTTCAATAAAGTGAGTCCTATTTTACAAAGGAGACTTTGAAAATCTACAGAAAACATTGAAATACAGCACAGCAAGAAAGAACTCTACTTTCAGTATAGGGCAGCGTGAACTAATTGTTTCTCCCATAGACTTCTATAGTGACCCCTACTGCCTGTGACAGTGTGCCTCCCTTTATACACTGTCACTTCAGTATCCAGATTTGCTCTAATTTCAAGCTAAAATGTTGATCAAGAAGATGAAATAAGAGAAACACCACCTTACCCAGCACTTTCTACCTCTACAGGATGTTGATAGCCAGCAACTACCTATCCTGCAGAAAAGCGCAGAAGATTTGCTAAAAATCGCCTGTCATTAATTTTGGCTCCACAGACCAAATCAAAAATACTTATTTCTTTACAATATCCATAATATCAAACAAAACTGATTTCTACATGTCACTAAAACATCACTTTCAACCTCATGAGCATTATTAACCAATCAAAGAGCACCATGTGACAATAATAGTCCCGAGCTTCCCTGCACCTTTTTGAATTACGCGGTTTCCTATAGGAATTGGTTCCCGGTGCCCTATAGTGCCACCCCTAACTTTTGGAAATCAATTGATTCTGCTTGAATTTAAACTTCAAACTATTTTAAGACAGTTCTCAAGTTTCGCATGTAATTATAATGACCGTATTTCCATGAGCAGTGTGCTAAAGTTGTCGTGTCCTGTTTCTCCAAAGGCAGCCGAGCAACAACGATTCTGAGAAAAAAGCAAACACTTTACCTACTGCTGATGGAAATACACTCATGACCTCAAGGCTTTCTCCATTCATGTGAAACTTCAAACTGTTGAGCATCTAAAATAAATTAAAACATGAAAAAAATAGCCATTTCTGACATTTCACACCCAATCTTGTAAGTGTACCCCCAAATTTAGGAGAAAATACACATTTTTCAGCAATTTGGACACCACAGTGTCCCAAAATTGCTAATGCATGCAGTTTTCTACATTCTGATAGAGGCATCTAATGCTAGTCTAGCAAATTAAGGAGCAAAAAAGATTCTGAAGACCCTTTTTACAGTCAGAATTGGTGATAGCAGTTGAGAATACCATGCCGCGCGATAAAATCTCTTTAACGATACAACGAGGTCCCAGGATTTTTTCACTGTGAGGCTTTCCTCCAAGTTTCGAAAGCATCCGGCTTAGCCGTTTGAACAATTCTATCCCTAAAACTTCAATTGCATTCCAATAAACCATGTAAACTGATGCAGTGGAAGCTTTTGAAATACCCCACCCCCTCCAGTAAACCTGTGTTTTAACAGAGTCAGCCAAACAGAGAAAATATTCAGGCTCATCTCACTATTCTGAACATTTCCAATGTGAATAAGCTACTGAAAATCAGCATTTCAATAAAGTGAGTCCTATTTTACAAAGGAGACTTTGAAAATCTACAGAAAACATTGAAATACAGCACAGCAAGAAAGAACTCTACTTTCAGTATAGGGCAGCGTGAACTAATTGTTTCTCCCATAGACTTCTATAGTGACCCCTACTGCCTGTGACAGTGTGCCTCCCTTTATACACTGTCACTTCAGTATCCAGATTTGCTCTAATTTCAAGCTAAAATGTTGATCAAGAAGATGAAATAAGAGAAACACCACCTTACCCAGCACTTTCTACCTCTACAGGATGTTGATAGCCAGCAACTACCTATCCTGCAGAAAAGCGCAGAAGATTTGCTAAAAATCGCCTGTCATTAATTTTGGCTCCACAGACCAAATCAAAAATACTTATTTCTTTACAATATCCATAATATCAAACAAAACTGATTTCTACATGTCACTAAAACATCACTTTCAACCTCATGAGCATTATTAACCAATCAAAGAGCACCATGTGACAATAATAGTCCCGAGCTTCCCTGCACCTTTTTGAATTACGCGGTTTCCTATAGGAATTGGTTCCCGGTGCCCTATAGTGCCACCCCTAACTTTTGGAAATCAATTGATTCTGCTTGAATTTAAACTTCAAACTATTTTAAGACAGTTCTCAAGTTTCGCATGTAATTATAATGACCGTATTTCCATGAGCAGTGTGCTAAAGTTGTCGTGTCCTGTTTCTCCAAAGGCAGCCGAGCAACAACGATTCTGAGAAAAAAGCAAACACTTTACCTACTGCTGATGGAAATACACTCATGACCTCAAGGCTTTCTCCATTCATGTGAAACTTCAAACTGTTGAGCATCTAAAATAAATTAAAACATGAAAAAAATAGCCATTTCTGACATTTCACACCCAATCTTGTAAGTGTACCCCCAAATTTAGGAGAAAATACACATTTTTCAGCAATTTGGACACCACAGTGTCCCAAAATTGCTAATGCATGCAGTTTTCTACATTCTGATAGAGGCATCTAATGCTAGTCTAGCAAATTAAGGAGCAAAAAAGATTCTGAAGACCCTTTTTACAGTCAGAATTGGTGATAGCAGTTGAGAATACCATGCCGCGCGATAAAATCTCTTTAACGATACAACGAGGTCCCAGGATTTTTTCACTGTGAGGCTTTCCTCCAAGTTTCGAAAGCATCCGGCTTAGCCGTTTGAACAATTCTATCCCTAAAACTTCAATTGCATTCCAATAAACCATGTAAACTGATGCAGTGGAAGCTTTTGAAATACCCCACCCCCTCCAGTAAACCTGTGTTTTAACAGAGTCAGCCAAACAGAGAAAATATTCAGGCTCATCTCACTATTCTGAACATTTCCAATGTGAATAAGCTACTGAAAATCAGCATTTCAATAAAGTGAGTCCTATTTTACAAAGGAGACTTTGAAAATCTACAGAAAACATTGAAATACAGCACAGCAAGAAAGAACTCTACTTTCAGTATAGGGCAGCGTGAACTAATTGTTTCTCCCATAGACTTCTATAGTGACCCCTACTGCCTGTGACAGTGTGCCTCCCTTTATACACTGTCACTTCAGTATCCAGATTTGCTCTAATTTCAAGCTAAAATGTTGATCAAGAAGATGAAATAAGAGAAACACCACCTTACCCAGCACTTTCTACCTCTACAGGATGTTGATAGCCAGCAACTACCTATCCTGCAGAAAAGCGCAGAAGATTTGCTAAAAATCGCCTGTCATTAATTTTGGCTCCACAGACCAAATCAAAAATACTTATTTCTTTACAATATCCATAATATCAAACAAAACTGATTTCTACATGTCACTAAAACATCACTTTCAACCTCATGAGCATTATTAACCAATCAAAGAGCACCATGTGACAATAATAGTCCCGAGCTTCCCTGCACCTTTTTGAATTACGCGGTTTCCTATAGGAATTGGTTCCCGGTGCCCTATAGTGCCACCCCTAACTTTTGGAAATCAATTGATTCTGCTTGAATTTAAACTTCAAACTATTTTAAGACAGTTCTCAAGTTTCGCATGTAATTATAATGACCGTATTTCCATGAGCAGTGTGCTAAAGTTGTCGTGTCCTGTTTCTCCAAAGGCAGCCGAGCAACAACGATTCTGAGAAAAAAGCAAACACTTTACCTACTGCTGATGGAAATACACTCATGACCTCAAGGCTTTCTCCATTCATGTGAAACTTCAAACTGTTGAGCATCTAAAATAAATTAAAACATGAAAAAAATAGCCATTTCTGACATTTCACACCCAATCTTGTAAGTGTACCCCCAAATTTAGGAGAAAATACACATTTTTCAGCAATTTGGACACCACAGTGTCCCAAAATTGCTAATGCATGCAGTTTTCTACATTCTGATAGAGGCATCTAATGCTAGTCTAGCAAATTAAGGAGCAAAAAAGATTCTGAAGACCCTTTTTACAGTCAGAATTGGTGATAGCAGTTGAGAATACCATGCCGCGCGATAAAATCTCTTTAACGATACAACGAGGTCCCAGGATTTTTTCACTGTGAGGCTTTCCTCCAAGTTTCGAAAGCATCCGGCTTAGCCGTTTGAACAATTCTATCCCTAAAACTTCAATTGCATTCCAATAAACCATGTAAACTGATGCAGTGGAAGCTTTTGAAATACCCCACCCCCTCCAGTAAACCTGTGTTTTAACAGAGTCAGCCAAACAGAGAAAATATTCAGGCTCATCTCACTATTCTGAACATTTCCAATGTGAATAAGCTACTGAAAATCAGCATTTCAATAAAGTGAGTCCTATTTTACAAAGGAGACTTTGAAAATCTACAGAAAACATTGAAATACAGCACAGCAAGAAAGAACTCTACTTTCAGTATAGGGCAGCGTGAACTAATTGTTTCTCCCATAGACTTCTATAGTGACCCCTACTGCCTGTGACAGTGTGCCTCCCTTTATACACTGTCACTTCAGTATCCAGATTTGCTCTAATTTCAAGCTAAAATGTTGATCAAGAAGATGAAATAAGAGAAACACCACCTTACCCAGCACTTTCTACCTCTACAGGATGTTGATAGCCAGCAACTACCTATCCTGCAGAAAAGCGCAGAAGATTTGCTAAAAATCGCCTGTCATTAATTTTGGCTCCACAGACCAAATCAAAAATACTTATTTCTTTACAATATCCATAATATCAAACAAAACTGATTTCTACATGTCACTAAAACATCACTTTCAACCTCATGAGCATTATTAACCAATCAAAGAGCACCATGTGACAATAATAGTCCCGAGCTTCCCTGCACCTTTTTGAATTACGCGGTTTCCTATAGGAATTGGTTCCCGGTGCCCTATAGTGCCACCCCTAACTTTTGGAAATCAATTGATTCTGCTTGAATTTAAACTTCAAACTATTTTAAGACAGTTCTCAAGTTTCGCATGTAATTATAATGACCGTATTTCCATGAGCAGTGTGCTAAAGTTGTCGTGTCCTGTTTCTCCAAAGGCAGCCGAGCAACAACGATTCTGAGAAAAAAGCAAACACTTTACCTACTGCTGATGGAAATACACTCATGACCTCAAGGCTTTCTCCATTCATGTGAAACTTCAAACTGTTGAGCATCTAAAATAAATTAAAACATGAAAAAAATAGCCATTTCTGACATTTCACACCCAATCTTGTAAGTGTACCCCCAAATTTAGGAGAAAATACACATTTTTCAGCAATTTGGACACCACAGTGTCCCAAAATTGCTAATGCATGCAGTTTTCTACATTCTGATAGAGGCATCTAATGCTAGTCTAGCAAATTAAGGAGCAAAAAAGATTCTGAAGACCCTTTTTACAGTCAGAATTGGTGATAGCAGTTGAGAATACCATGCCGCGCGATAAAATCTCTTTAACGATACAACGAGGTCCCAGGATTTTTTCACTGTGAGGCTTTCCTCCAAGTTTCGAAAGCATCCGGCTTAGCCGTTTGAACAATTCTATCCCTAAAACTTCAATTGCATTCCAATAAACCATGTAAACTGATGCAGTGGAAGCTTTTGAAATACCCCACCCCCTCCAGTAAACCTGTGTTTTAACAGAGTCAGCCAAACAGAGAAAATATTCAGGCTCATCTCACTATTCTGAACATTTCCAATGTGAATAAGCTACTGAAAATCAGCATTTCAATAAAGTGAGTCCTATTTTACAAAGGAGACTTTGAAAATCTACAGAAAACATTGAAATACAGCACAGCAAGAAAGAACTCTACTTTCAGTATAGGGCAGCGTGAACTAATTGTTTCTCCCATAGACTTCTATAGTGACCCCTACTGCCTGTGACAGTGTGCCTCCCTTTATACACTGTCACTTCAGTATCCAGATTTGCTCTAATTTCAAGCTAAAATGTTGATCAAGAAGATGAAATAAGAGAAACACCACCTTACCCAGCACTTTCTACCTCTACAGGATGTTGATAGCCAGCAACTACCTATCCTGCAGAAAAGCGCAGAAGATTTGCTAAAAATCGCCTGTCATTAATTTTGGCTCCACAGACCAAATCAAAAATACTTATTTCTTTACAATATCCATAATATCAAACAAAACTGATTTCTACATGTCACTAAAACATCACTTTCAACCTCATGAGCATTATTAACCAATCAAAGAGCACCATGTGACAATAATAGTCCCGAGCTTCCCTGCACCTTTTTGAATTACGCGGTTTCCTATAGGAATTGGTTCCCGGTGCCCTATAGTGCCACCCCTAACTTTTGGAAATCAATTGATTCTGCTTGAATTTAAACTTCAAACTATTTTAAGACAGTTCTCAAGTTTCGCATGTAATTATAATGACCGTATTTCCATGAGCAGTGTGCTAAAGTTGTCGTGTCCTGTTTCTCCAAAGGCAGCCGAGCAACAACGATTCTGAGAAAAAAGCAAACACTTTACCTACTGCTGATGGAAATACACTCATGACCTCAAGGCTTTCTCCATTCATGTGAAACTTCAAACTGTTGAGCATCTAAAATAAATTAAAACATGAAAAAAATAGCCATTTCTGACATTTCACACCCAATCTTGTAAGTGTACCCCCAAATTTAGGAGAAAATACACATTTTTCAGCAATTTGGACACCACAGTGTCCCAAAATTGCTAATGCATGCAGTTTTCTACATTCTGATAGAGGCATCTAATGCTAGTCTAGCAAATTAAGGAGCAAAAAAGATTCTGAAGACCCTTTTTACAGTCAGAATTGGTGATAGCAGTTGAGAATACCATGCCGCGCGATAAAATCTCTTTAACGATACAACGAGGTCCCAGGATTTTTTCACTGTGAGGCTTTCCTCCAAGTTTCGAAAGCATCCGGCTTAGCCGTTTGAACAATTCTATCCCTAAAACTTCAATTGCATTCCAATAAACCATGTAAACTGATGCAGTGGAAGCTTTTGAAATACCCCACCCCCTCCAGTAAACCTGTGTTTTAACAGAGTCAGCCAAACAGAGAAAATATTCAGGCTCATCTCACTATTCTGAACATTTCCAATGTGAATAAGCTACTGAAAATCAGCATTTCAATAAAGTGAGTCCTATTTTACAAAGGAGACTTTGAAAATCTACAGAAAACATTGAAATACAGCACAGCAAGAAAGAACTCTACTTTCAGTATAGGGCAGCGTGAACTAATTGTTTCTCCCATAGACTTCTATAGTGACCCCTACTGCCTGTGACAGTGTGCCTCCCTTTATACACTGTCACTTCAGTATCCAGATTTGCTCTAATTTCAAGCTAAAATGTTGATCAAGAAGATGAAATAAGAGAAACACCACCTTACCCAGCACTTTCTACCTCTACAGGATGTTGATAGCCAGCAACTACCTATCCTGCAGAAAAGCGCAGAAGATTTGCTAAAAATCGCCTGTCATTAATTTTGGCTCCACAGACCAAATCAAAAATACTTATTTCTTTACAATATCCATAATATCAAACAAAACTGATTTCTACATGTCACTAAAACATCACTTTCAACCTCATGAGCATTATTAACCAATCAAAGAGCACCATGTGACAATAATAGTCCCGAGCTTCCCTGCACCTTTTTGAATTACGCGGTTTCCTATAGGAATTGGTTCCCGGTGCCCTATAGTGCCACCCCTAACTTTTGGAAATCAATTGATTCTGCTTGAATTTAAACTTCAAACTATTTTAAGACAGTTCTCAAGTTTCGCATGTAATTATAATGACCGTATTTCCATGAGCAGTGTGCTAA